>OX940986.1:29891316-30423011 GCA_954871275.1 Leptopterna dolabrata | reverse complement strand
TGATTGTGTATGACTGAGCGACACATTCATATTGCATTATCTGAAATTTAATAAACATCTATTTCATTTCATTTAATTTATTTACCTATTTATTATTTATCTATCTATCCATCTATTTGAATCTAGAACAGCCTGAGGAGTTACCTGATTTAAATTTCGTCCACAGTCTGTTTCACTACGTACTACACACTTGCGTCCGAACTCCAGACAGATCTGGCTTTTTGCTTCCTCACTACAGGAAGGTAGGGAAGCCTTGGATTCGTGATTGAGTACAGAAAAAAAATTATGTCCTAAAAAATGAAAATTTCCACTACCTACCATTTAACGTTTTAGACATCAAGGAATAGTTTTGGTTCCGTGTCTATATTTCTGTCCGTCTGTCTGTCTGTGGTCAATTCCTTCTAACGCTCATAATAATGGTCGAAATACTACCCGAAATAATTGTCGAAACGGGCTGAAATTTGGAGGGTATGTGCGGGTTGGGTCATAGATGGTCCCATACCATACCCACTGAAAAAGCACTGTAACTTTCATCTGCGCATGCGCAAAGTGAAATACCTGAAAACGCTCATAACTACCTTAAATATCGTTGAAATGAGTTCAAACTTAGAGGGTCGATCGGGAATTATACTTTGATTGTTCCAAATGAAATACCTATTTATCTCACTTAGATATAATTCGTCTTCTTATTATTTAGCTAATTTCTGTTGGGCTTTTTCATAATATAATTAGGCCTATTATACATCTATGTACAACCCATCATATAACCGACAAATAGAGATAATAAGTACCAATAATTGACGGACCGTTTTGAGAAACAGACGTATTCCTTCCAGCGTATATAATACCGCCCTGCACTTTCATCCCTAAGCGATCCCAAATTCCATTTCCATTCCCCCCTACGCTTTCTTCTTTTTATTCGGGAGATTTTCCGCCCTTTTAGCGTATAATCGCTACGAATGGGTTCGCGATATTCGGCGACGGGGGATGAGAAAAAACCTACCGTCGGTCGCAACCTGCTGCCGCCGGATAATCGACTGAAAATGATCCTGAAAATATTCGCGTCTACACTGAGCAGGAATATTTTTCGCTTTTCATTTATACAGCTTCACACTGAAGACTGAACCATGGGTCCAGACAAACTCGCATTAATGCTGAATGATCCTCGTAGGTACTACAGTGTGTAAGAGCCGCTGTATCATTGAGGACGTACCTACGGTAATAAGCAGTATATTAAGAGATAACACTGATACACGAAGAAGGGATCAGTTCGTCGATAGTGGAAATTTAAGAACGTTTTCACTGAAAAAAAAATTTCTTGAGTAAAAACGACGAACTGGAAAAAGTTCAAGAAGACAATAATTTGGCCGAGTATCTCAATTGCCCAGAATCCTGGGTAGGAGAATGACTTAATTTGTCTGCATTTAAATTGGAGGAGTCTGTGGTTATTTATTCAACCAACTTCAAGGCAAAATTAACGAGCGTTAGGGAGGAAGATTCCATCCTGCGAATTTTGACACCAACCACACTATTCTACAATAAGAAGTTTTTATTCTATGATTTTTCAAAGATTCCTACAATATGATGTCACACTCGGCATGGCGGTGCCGCCCTGGTGGAATAGGAAAGGTGTCGACTTCACTGGTGTACAAAAATGTGAAAAATCGTAGAATAAAATCTACTTATCGTGGGATTGCGGGGTGTCAAAATTCTTGTGATGTAGTCGACTTTTATTTAAAAAAAAAAAAAAGAAAAAAGAAAATAAATAAATAAATATATGAAGAAAGAGAACGCGTGGGTAACGGTCATTCAAGGTGAAGGCTATCTAATTATTCACCACTCATTCATACTGTGTATATGCATCGTACTCAGTAGGTACCCACGTCTGGAAAAGCCATGTACACCTCCTCCATGAGCTATTTCTAGGCATAATTATTTAGCTTGATAATATTTAAGGCGGATTGATTTGTACATATCAGGCCTAAGGTGTTCCTAGTAGTAGGTATACAACTACCAATTCAGACGCTAGAGAAATCAGTGGAAATGCGAGTTCGTGACACCGTGGTTTAAAACACCATTCTGCCCCTACAGAAAATTAGAGGTAAATCAGAATCAGAATACTTACTTCTGGTAATCGTTTATACACTATATGAGGGCATAAAAATACAATCCTCGCTGTCATAAGGCACACGACAATTAATTTCAATTATATTAATGATTTAATTACATCAGGTAAGCTGTACAAATCATATCATAATTGCTCTCCGAGGTTTAAAAAAATTGAAATCAATTTACACTTCACTGGAAAACTACTGTGTACTGTGGTTAATGCGTGGTTTGAGGTAGGTAAGAGAGAGATAAGTCGGATGAATGGGAAGGCAAGGTTTGGGGGAGAAGGCACTTGTTGGAGAGAAGTTGGTTGAATGCCGAGCTGGGCAAGCCGGGCGCCTTATAAAGTCGCCTCCACCCTCCCTCGGACTACCGACGGCCATTGGGAGCCGTTGGAGGGAGAGCTACCTGGGCCTCGTCCCTTGCAAGGCGCAGCTCGACTTCTCCGTGTTTATTGGTATCAATCATAGTTAAATATAACGAAAGAACGGCGATTTTCCACCAAAATTTAACGTAAATGTAAGGCTGAAACTTCGTTAGAACCTCAATTTTCCACTCTTTGGTCAAGATCGACTTCATATTCGGTCTTCTCGTCCCAAAACCATGGAAAACGATACCGATACCTCAAAAGCTCAAGTTACTAAAACGCCAAAAGTACCTATTTTTATACACATTTTCACTCATAACACCCCTGGGTATATTCCGATCGGGCTGCAAAGTTTCGGGACACAACTAGGGCCCAAATGGAGCCTGTGTGCGAAACGTGTACGCACCCTGGAACGTTAAAGAAGAAATTTTGAGAAATTTTTTGTTATAGATTTTTTTGCTGAGCGATTACATAGGTGTATTATTCACAGATTAATAAACCATAATCTGTGGAACCGCAGTAATTTAAAAATCTGCTTGGAACTTTGGTTGGAACTCAGGAAATGAACACAGCGGGTGGAACGTAAAGAACATCAGAGTACCAACTGTGACGGTTTATTTGAACGTGCTGTCACCGTTCTTGCCAGTTCCACCCTTCGAACAGGTTCCACGACTACAACTGGAACTCCCATTGTGCCTCCAGACCTTCTTCCATTTTCTCCGTCCAAGTTACAAGTTTTTCGAGGCTTCGACCGCTATATTTATTGGCCCTTATGGTGGTGATGGTAACAGATGAAGACCCACCCATAGCGGTGATCCATCAACACCTTCAACTCGCCGGGAAAAAAAAATGAGCTACAGCATTCTGGAACCGCCCTCATATTGTGACTTGTTTAGTGATTGGGGGCTGTCGCCCACAGAACCTCCACAAACGACTCATGTCCTTTCTATCTGGATACTGACGTCACCGCAGATCTAGATATTGACCCCAGACGCCTACTAACGAGGGAGGTCATCATACTTAAAACAAAATCTGGGTCCCCGCCTACAACCCATCTACTGGTTTTTATCGCGTCACCATTGTGATTTTTCACGGGTTCCATCCGTGTATCGCCCTGTTTTTGTCGCTGTGACAATTACATGTTGCCGCTAATAACGAAAAAAGGTTGAAACGATGTTACATTAAGCTACAAATCATGAATAGCTACGATTAGCTGTGCAGAAATCACCTACCGTAAGAGCCAAATAACAATAATTCTGTTTGATTAAACGTTCAACAGCTTGTAGGCTATGCACCTATGTAACGGTAGAAATCGACGATACTCGGGAGTGGCTTACGTTTCAAGGGACGTAGAATACGAATATCCATCAGTCCGCCGTACGCTGGCCTTTTTCCTTAGTTCCCATGAACAAAAATTCACGAAATTTGGTACATAGGTCCCGTTTAGGCTCTAGTTGGTCCTCGAAGCCCGGCTTTACATGCACTCAACTCTACGGGGTGAAAAATAGGGGTTGATATATCCAGAGTATCCCTATCTCGGAAAATTTTATTGTGAGGTGTGATTTTTTTCTCGCATTTTTAAATAGTTTTTTCTGAATTTTTGAGACCACCCGGAGCATTCTACGGTGTTGCTATACAATTTGCCGTAAAGAGCAGGGTGTATGCAGGCATCAAGCTGTGTTGAGAGCGCACATCACTGGTCTCTCGGCCAGCTGTGCGATGTAATGCAGTGGTCTAAATGAAGGACAGTAACGCCAAAGTAACCGAGATCGAAACCCAACCGGGACTGAATATTTTTTCACTCCACATCAACAATTTCCCTTCAGAACTTCATTATTTGCGTTTCTTTTTGCCATTTCAGCTACTGTTTGTCACCGAAAGAAATATTTTAGCAACAGACACGTGATTTAGGTTACCTGTTAACGAGTACGTGGTTAGGTACTAAACTACGGATGCTATCTACATAGAGCGTTATCTATACAGAGAGCTGTGATCTGTAACATAAGGGTATTCTGTACAAAATATTAAACCGTTGTGCAGGGATTTGCAGCGTTTTTTGATCACGATGTACATTAATCAGGAGCACTTTTTCACGTGCGCAGTCGAATCTTACAAGCGGATGCTGAAACAACTGATGTCTAACTTTCATCTGCCGTCGATATTCAACCTCAATCGTGTTGATGGGCATTTCAAGGATGAGCATTCAGATCAATGACGTAGAAGGTTTATGAAATACACGAAATGGATTTGCGCCCAGCAAAAAATTATTGTAACATCCCTTGAAAATTTGTTCTTTAACGTTTCAATGTGAGTAGATTCCAAAAATCCAATGTCCGTCCGCCGCATCACGTGTACCGGCTTCATTTTCGGTCTAAAAAATTCGTTCTTTCGCACACATGCTCCATTTGGTCCCTAGTTGTTTACCCGAAACCTTGCAGCCCGATCGGAATATACCCAGGGGTGTTATGAGTGAAAATGGGTATAAAACTAGGTACTTTTTGTGGTTCAGTAACATGAGCTTTTGAGGTATCGTTTTCCATGTTTTTGGGGCAAGAAGACCTAATATGAAGTCAATTCTGACCAAAAGGTGGTAAATTGAGGTTCTACCAATGGTTCTGACTCCAAAATTGATTTTTCGTGAGTCAAAAACCTGGGAAATTGTCTGAAATCACAATCAGTTTGTATAATAACAGTAGAAAAAGTTTCATCATGTGGATCAAGACGATTATGGCACTGCCAGTGATGAAAGATAATTTGGAAAAAAAAGGAGCCTACCTACCTAATTCGCGTTTTGGGGGCCAAAATTGGTGGAAACCATCAGAAATGGGTATTCGAATTATTTCACGTGAAAGAAACAAAAACGCTGCAAATCCCTGCACAACGGTTTATTATTTTGTATAGAATACCCTTCTGTTACAGATCACAGCTCTATGTATAGATAACCCGTCTATATAATATGATATGTACTATTCTATTATATGCATATTATGTAGATCGCAGACACTCCGTAGGTTAGTACCTAACCCCGTACTCGTTACTAGGTACCTACCTAAATCACGAGTTAAATGTTGCTAAAATAATTCTGCCGATGACAAACAGTACCTGTTGCTAAAATAATTCTGCCGATGACAAACAGTACCTAACAAAAAGAAACACACATAATGAAGTTCTGAAAAGAAATTGTTGATGAGGAGTGAAAAAAGTTGCAAAAGTACCTACCAACAAACTCCAGCCCCTTCTACGTAGATGGTATAATTTACCGTTCTGTAATAATTTACCGTTGAGTAATGATTTACCGTAGTAATAATTTACATCAATAATACTTCAACGTTTGTTCAAGTTTCACTACCTACCAACAAACTCCAATAGAGCCATCATTTTTCAAATTAAATAATATCACAGAACAACCAACTCGACTTCATACTCCGCCAATATAATCAGGTGATCCCTACCAATGATTGGCCGTATTCACAAATTCCTATTGTGGGCGCGTCTCTGGTTACGAGATTTGGTTTGAATTGTATACAATTTCATTCACACTGGAGTCGAAAATGCCTGTCGGTGCAAACTTCGGGGCCTTACTGTGAACGAACGGCTGGACGTACGATGCTCCGGATGGTCTTAAAAAACTCGCAAGTTCAAGAACTATTTAAAACCGTAAAAATATTTACGTAAAAAAAATGGTATAGGCGTTTTGAAAATTTCAACCCCTATTTTGAACCCCTTAGAGATGACTCACAGTAACGTCGAGCTTCGAGGACCAACTAGACGCCGAACGGAACCTATAACCCGAATTTCATCAATTTTTTTTCATGGTAACTAAGAAAAGTGGCCCGTACGGCGTACGGCGTACGGCGTACGGCGGACAGACAGAAATATTTTTATTGCAGTTTTGGATTCTACATATCTTGAAAACGTAAACCATCAAATTTGAGGGGGGGTAAGAATTTTTTTTTTCATGCTCGATTCCAATGGTTCATTATTGAAAATAATAAACCAAAATGAACATTTCTGTACGTATGTCCAATAGAATAGTAAACCCATGTGACAAGGACTTTGCAGCGTTTTTTTAATAACTTTCTAGCTTTTCTCTATAAATAAAATATACCGCTGAAAATCATGTGCCCATTGTGGAATAAATCGGGTTGTACTTAAGAGTATTTCACGGTAAGTCGTCCGAAAAAAAAGGCTAAAGGATGGAATGGAAGCGTGTTCGGGATACTCCAAAGTCAATCCAAGCCCCTCCAAGAACACCTGCTTTAGGATGTCAAGGGAGAGAGAGCCGAGACGAAATCGTCAGGCCCGGGGAGGTGGGCGTCTTGTCAAGTATCCATGACAACGGTCCGGATCGATCCCAAGCACTTGCCAAAAGCTCGATCCATTATTGATGTTCTCAAACAAATAGGAGCCGCTCTATTACCCGAAGTCTTCTTTTTCCCCTTCGTGCTCACCTGACGCGGCTCGCAGCGCGTAAACAAAGACTTCTCTTCCCCTGCTTCAACGCAAACAAATCAAAACACAATTTTTCCCACCGCCCCAACCTTTATATATTCCCTTTACAGTCTGATACCTTTTTATTCTGTCTTCCTCAAAAAAGCCGGTGGTGCCAGGAGGGAGCCGGGTTATTTCTTTCGGTTACCCTCTCAATGTGACGCCCCGTTGGCTTTTCGTTTTCATTCCCTTCACTCCCCTTTCTTTTACTACCTACCACTGGGAGGAGATCTTTATCAACAAGTGGGCTCAATGTTTTTCCCTACTCTGCCGAATGGGGAGTTATGGGATTTAGAGAGGTAAACCTGGGTGAGCGAGTGCTTTATTTGTCAAGAAACACAGGGTGCATAGTCAACAAAATACAAACTTGCAACAATTAAAAGTCACATGGGTTTATTATTCTACTGGACATACCTACAGAAATGAGGGCTGTTCATTTATAGTTTCTTTCATGCGCAATAATTGGAACAGCTATTTTTGGCGGTTTTCACCAATTTTGGCCCCCCAAAAACACGAATTAGGCTCATATTTTTGACAAATTCTCTTTGATAATTTAATTGACTTCTAGTGTTGTTATACAATTTTATGATGATTTCTGACAATTTCCCAGGTTTTTGACTCATAAAAAATGAATTTTGGGAGCTGAACCTTCGTTATAACCTAAATTCTTCACTCTTTGGCCAAAATCAACTTCATATTCGGTCTTCTCGCCGTAAAAAAAAAAACAGTGAAAACGATACCTCACAAGCTCATGTTCACTAAAACCTCAAAAAACCCTCGAAAACCCCTATTTTTACACCCATTTTTCACTCCTTACACCCCTTGCTGTATTCCGATCGGGCTGCCGAGCTTCGGAGCACAACTTCGACCCAAATGTGTTCCAAAATTGGGACCCAAACTGTGTGCGGATGAACGATGATTTTAGAACACATTTTAACGTAAATGTAAGGCTGAAACGTCGTTAGAACCTCGGTTTTCCACTGTTTGGTCAAAATCTACACCATATTCGGTCTCCTCGTCTTAAAAAACATGGCAAACGATAATTCACAATCTCATGTTACTAAAACACCAAAAAATTCCATTTTTACCTCCCCTTTTTCACCCATAACACCCTTGGGTATATGTCGATCGGGCTGCTAAGTTTCTGACACAACTAGGGCCCAAATGGAGCCTGTGTTCGAAAAAATGAATTTTTTAGACCAAAATTAGAGTAGATATGGATGATACGGCGGAAGGCGTACGGCGGACGGACATTGCATTTTTGGAATCTACGCACCTTGAAACGTAAAAGAAAAAATTGCTTGCTGAGCGAATACATAGGTGTATTATTCATAGAATAATAAACCAAAAGCCTGATTAAATACACCATTTTCGCTTCTTTTTGGTTGGTAGCGGAGTGGGCGGCGAGTAAGGTACATGTTCCGTTTCATCCACATCTTTACGTATACCTAATTCGTCGTAACTCATTTTAACGGAAAACAGCTAATTTACAAAAGAACAACACAAAAACTAGTGAATTCAAATAAAATCTGCTTTTTGTATGCAATTTTTCGCACCGAAATTTGCAATCGTTGTCCGTTTTTCGTTCCACTTTTGTTATTTATTTTCTTATACATATCAATAAAAATGAATGTGTGTATGTATATATGTATGTTCCTTATAGGCGGCCAAATCGCTGAACCAATTTTGACAAGAGTTGTGCGATTGTGATCGGCAAGTTCCGGGGCGGTTATAGGCTATGGTAGAATCAGCTTCCCCGATCATCTGAGTGAGCCCTGAGGGTAATTTCGTTCCTATGTAACCTATGATGCTGAAATTTGAAATGGAGCCTCTCTTGGACTGCTGGGTAAGAATTAGTTGAGTGAGCCGATCAGCTGAGTGATATGTGTGCATGTATGTCTGTTCCTTCCTTAAAGGCGGCCAAATCGCTGAACCGATTTTGACGAGAGTTGTTCCACCGTGATCGGCAAGTTCCGGGGGCAGTCCAAAACGTATGATTTGATCGCGTCATGAATCAAAACGAAATTGTAATTTATCCAGTTGAATTTTCGAATTCACTTGATTTGCCAGGCTTGTCACTACACGTTTTGACTTTGAAAGTTGGTGTACCAATCATTCTGCTTCGCAATATTGACGTCCACTTATTTATGCACCCCGACCGGGGCAACGCCTGGGTAATCCGCTAGTATTAAATAATTATTATCTGCATGAGACTTCAGCTGCGTCATTTTTAATTGGAAAATTTGCATGGAACTTCAATTGCGCCATTTTTTAAAGGGAAAAACTCAGAAAACTCGGAAAATTTTCGTTTTTGAAAATGGGACGTCTTGTCGATCAACAAGGTTTTCGCTTTCCGTCTCACAATTGATTTTATCCAAAGCGTTTGGTGGGCATCAGCGTTTGTACAAGTACTGTGGTTTGCTGGAGTGAAAAACACAGGCGGAAGGCCAATTAGATATTGCGGATTAAATCGGATTACCAGACGTCAAGATGGTGTTGAGATCAACCCAATAAGGATCAGGGGTCTTGAAGGGAATGAATTGGAGGGAGGGAAACAAGCAAAGTCTCTCGAAGCTAATTAATTGCTTGACAAAGTGGAGAAATGCCTTCCAAGCAGCTCAGCATTTGCCGAAGTGGGCGGGAAAACAGAGAGGCCCCTCGGCTTCCATCCGAGCAATTAGGACCAGCTGTCAATTAGGGTGGTGAATGCACTGCAGTTGCATCTTAGTGCCATTAGCGAACTACCCTCGCGACCCCGGCCACCTCCTCGGATGAACATTATTACGCGGGATTCGAGGCGGGGGAGAGGAGCAGGACTGGGACAATAACGCGAATTACAAGATGACGAAGATCGGCTAGTTGTCAGGTCTCCGGTTAATACGGATTAGGCCAAGTCCACAGCAATATGACAGCTCTTTCCAGTCAAGTGGTGTAATGAAAAGGAGATTACGAAGCCAATGAAAATATCAAAAAACGCTGCAAAGTCCTTGTCACATGGGTTTATTATTCGAGATTTGCGTTCTTTAGGGCCTCCAGCTAGAAATTGGAAGGTGCCCCCGGGAGCCGCCAATGGTGGGTGGGTCCGGGCCGGCCGGGGCCCCTAGCCCCGAACGGCCACACTTGGGTGTGGGTCAACTTACTTACAGCCCTGTACTGCTGGCGCACAGAGAGGGACTCCCCTCTTGCAACACAAAGCCTAGCTTTCAAGAGGGAGGGTAATTTTCCAGAGAAAAGCAAATTGTTCTGGTAAATATCTTGTTATGGAAAAATAAAATAATTCATTCATCCAGTTCATTCATACTGGACATACCTACAGAGATTTTGGCTGTTCACTTATTGTTTCTTTTACGCGCCATAACCGAAATAGCCATTTTTAACGGCTTCCACCAATTCTGGCCCCCCAAAAACACGAATTATGATCCTATTTGTTATTAAAAACTATCTTTGATCATTGATAGTTCATTTAATTGTCTTGATTCACCTGCTAATACTACTTCTAGTGTTATCGTACACATTTATGGTGATTTCAGACGAGTTCCCATGTTTTTGATTTATAATGCATAAAATACATTTTGTGAGCTGAACCTTCGTGACAATTCTTCACTCTCTTGTTCAAAATCGACTTCATATTCAGTCTTCTCGCCCTGAAAAATATGGAAAACGATACCTCACAAGCTCATGTTCACTAAAACCTCACCTCAGTAGAAAAAACCCTCGAAAACCCCTATTTTTACGCTAATTCTTTCCCCACAACACCCCTGGGTGTATTCCGATCGGGCTGCCGAGCTTTGGAGCACAATTAGGACCCAAATGGGTTACCAAATTGGGACCCAAACTGTGTGCGGAAGAACGACGAGTTTAGACCAAAATTTAACGTAAATTTACTGCTGAAACTTCGTTATAACCTCAATTGTCCACTCTTTGGTCAAAATCTATTTCATATTCGGCCTTCTCGTCCTAAAGAACATGGAAAACGATATACCTCACAAGCTCACGTTACTAAAACACCAAAACCCTATTTTTACACCCATTTTTCACCCTTCACACCCCTGGGTACCTATATTACGAGCGGGGTGCAAAGTTTCGGGACACAACTTGGGCCTCAATGGAGCCTTTGTGCGAAGGAACAAATTTTTTGACCGAAAAAAGTAGATATAGGGTGATACGGTGGACGGACATTCCATTGTTGGAATCTACGGAGCTTGATTCGTAAAAGAAAGATTTTTGAGGGGTTATATAATTTTTTTATTTAGCGAATATACATAAGCGTATTATCCACATAGAATGATAAACCAAATATGTATTAGAAAATGCTCATATAACCTTCTCTTAAAAAAAAAAAAAAAAAATTCATCAATCGGTCATAACAATTAGGTGTAGTTAGTATCTTGTACTTGAGGTCATGCATAATCTGAGTCACACTTAGTAGTACCTACTCATTCATTGACGTTCAGGGGTGATCCTGAGTTTTGAACTAGAAAGACCTATTAAGGGGTGCAGAACGGTGTATAAAACGGCTTTTCCAACTTTTCTCTGGCAATAATCGGTCGATTTTGATGATTCTTGCCGCATTCTTCTAATTGTTCCATTATCTCGGGCAATAAACTCTTGAAATGTTAAATTTCGAAAATTTTCAAATTTAGTTACAATATTGAAATTCACGTTTCGAATGTCCATTGCCCTGAAAAGAATAAAAATAGGAAGAATGACACAAGAACCACCAAAATCGACTGATTATTGTAGGAGAAAAGTTGGAAATTCTGCTAGGGAATTTCTTTTCATGGAAAGGGGCGAACTCCAACTACAGTTATTTAGTCCAAGCGAAAATGATCTCCGTAACTAATCAGTGGTACCTACCCGAGTAAATTTTACGAAGTGCATTTTCTTCCGAAAAAGTTTATTGCTTGAGAGCATTATACAAACGCTGCAGACTATTACGAGTACACAACGGTTCTTATGCGTAGATCACTGCTTTCCTACTCAGGAAAGCCCTAAATCTAGTACTGGAGCCAGCCGGGCAATCGCATTTCATAAATATACGGTGGATTAAATAATTCAATCATTGATTATTTGTTGTTATTCAAGAAGCATAACGTTTGTTCAAGTTACCAAAGTACCTATCAACAAAATACAAACCATTCTTCCAATGAAATAATATCTCGGAACAACCAACTCGATTTCATACAGCCATGTGTTATTATAATCAGGTGATCCCTAGCAATGAGATCTGGGCCGGATTTATACCATTTCATTCACGATCATGTTGAAGAAGCTTTTCGGTGCAAACGAACGGCTGAATGTACAAAGCTGCGGGTGGTCTCAACATAATATATCTCACGTTCAAGATCAATTGAAAAACGTTTAAAAAAAGGCATACCTTTTGATCGTTTTAGCGAATTTTCAAAGAAAATGAAGCTATTGCAATGGCTTCGAAATTTAAATAATATAAATTTTTGGAAATTTTCTTCATAGAAATCCGTTTCAGACCATTCTAAAACGATTCCTGAAATTTAACACTTTTTTATATGTATATATATATATATATATATATATATATATATATATATATATATATATATATATATTTATTTATTTATATATGTGTCACTCCAGACGATAACTCTCGATAGAATTGAGATAAACAGCTCAAATTTGCACAAAAAATCTATCTTGGCAATCGAAAGGCTAAGTTCGAAGATGGGCGAAATTGGCCTACTCTAAGGAGGGTTTTGGCGCATTTAAAGTGCGCAAAAATTACCCAAAAATCCCCAAAATGTTATTTTCCAACAAGTGACCCCTCATTTTAAAGGTTTTTGCACGCTGAACACGATGGTGGAATCGGATTTTAGATATCTTGATCCGTTCTTAAATTAGAGCATTTAAAGTGCGCAAAAATTACCTAAAAATCCCCAAAATGTTATTTTCTAACAAGTGACCCCTCATTTTAAAGGTTTTTGCACGCTGAACACGATGGTGGAATCGGATTTTAGATATCTTGATCCGTTCTCAAATTAGAGCATTTAAAGTGCGCAAAAATTACCCAAAAATCCCCAAAATGTTATTTTCCAACAAGTGACCCCTCATTTTAAAGGTTTTTGCACGCTGAACACGATGGTGGAATCGGATTTTAGATATCTTGATCCGTTCTCAAATTAGAGCATTTAAAGTGCGCAAAAATTACCCAAAAATCCCCAAAATGTTATTTTCTAACAAGTGACCCCTCATTTTAAAGGTTTTTGCACGCTGAACACGATAGTGAAATCGGATTTTAGATATCTAAATCCGTTCTTAAATTAGAGCATTTAAAGTGCGCAAAAATTACCCAAAACTAGGATAATCTTTAAACTCTTACCCCCACCCCCTTAGAGTGGTCAGATTGAAAAATGTGAGAAGTATTAATTGAAGACGAGAGTTCGAAGCAAAAAAGGGGGAGGCAAACGATTAGTACAACTCCTTGAATTTACCCACAGCGATCAAATAAATAAGCACTTAGTACAATTACGTAATAAACAAACGGTAGAATCAGGATGGACAAAACGTACAAATTAAAATAAATACGAAGAGAATATACATAGAAAACCAAATTTTAGACCGAAGTTTTCCTTTATTCAAAACCATAGCCATTAATTCGAATATTTCTTTGAAAATTCGCTCATTAAGTCATGCTGCATGACTGGTTTTTTTGAGTTAATTCCAACCCCTATTTTTTACCTCTTAGATATGACTGACAGTAACGCCGAGCTTCTTGGACCAAAAACCAAATATTTTCGTTCATGGTAAGTAGGAAAAAAAAGAAATACGGCGGACGGCCAGCAATTTTTATATGCCATTTTCGGATTCTACTTACCTACCTTGAAACGGAAATCATCAAATTTTGAGGGGGGGGGGGGGGGGAGGTAATTTTTTTGTTTGATTTCAAAGGTTCATTATTGAAAATAATAAACCAAAATCAGTATTTTCTCCCATAATTATCAAAGGTGCAGGAAAGATATATATACAGCGAAATTCAGTGAAAGTGTCGACCACTGGTGCTTTTACCTTAGTTGTACTGTTTGGTCACATGTCCATACAATAATTTAGGAATTTTGACAAAACACGAAGACCCAGTCCAGTGGCGTATTCCAACTACAGGTGGATGACAGTGACGCGAATGACCTTGGTAGGTAACTAAAACCCGAGCGAAACGTACTGAGTGCTTCCTACTCACGGAGGTTATAAATGGTGAAGTTTGTTTTGTTTAATCGTACCTATACTAATGATGTAACCGAGGTTGCCGAGAGAGTGGTTTCAGGGCGAAGTTGAGAAAGGGTTGATGCGGTGTTAGGGCCCGGAGAGCGGGAGGAGGCGGGACGCACAGAAAGTTTGAGTTTAGCGTGTGGAGGTGAGACGACCACAAAATTACAGACAGTTTCCACCCTCGCTTTGGCCTCGTCAGGAAAACCAAGGGAAGAGCAGAGGCGGCCCGAGGGGCGGAGACGGGCCTAACTTACCACTTAGCCTCCTTCAACTTCGGCTTCAAACATAACTTGTAGTTCCATTATCGCACAGACAATGTTAACTATATCGGAGCAAGGCCTCTTCCTCGTCCTGATCCCAGTACAACTCGTGGAGCATCAGCACCGCTAAAACCATTCAAAACTTAACGCACCTTCCCCCGTGAGTGCCGAAGCTTTAAACAGCGGGGTCTGACAGTGACGGCATCTCAAGCATTAATTGGTTTTACTCGCGAAAACTGAAATTTCGACGAAAGATCGGTAAGATCCTCAGAACCATACAAACAGCATACTTTAATGTATTTTATGTGTCGTGAGTTCGACGAGGATGAAGTTGAGAGTTTGGATGAAGGCGGATGAGGAAGGACGTGCTCCGTAGGGGTCCTTTTACTAACGCCCCGCGGTTTTCGCCACAGCAGGCGTTAGAGGAGAAGGAGGCGTCCCGCGGTTTTCACCACAGCAGGTGTCACCGGACTCCAACCAGCTCAGTTTGTTTTTGGACGTCACAAGAGTATGTCCTCCGAAATTGATGCCATTCTTTGTGATTTAGAATCAGAATCCGATTCTGATGAAGAAATAGAACTAGTGACAAGTTTTCTTTCTTTGAATGATTCGTGGATGTCACCATATGTTTCCGAACGAGCACAGTACAGTGAATTTCACACCCTATTCGCCAAATTGAACGATGTTCAATCTCAAAACTATTTTAGGATAAGATGAGAGCAGTGGGGGCTGCGTTGGATGGCTCGTTGGGGTGCGAGGGGTTGAAAATCGCGGTAGAGGGGGGAGGTCTCAACCCATCCAGACCGGATCAGAACGGAGTCCGGTGGGTGGCTCAAGTCAAGTCAAGTCAGGTCCGGTCGGCCATCCTTTGTATTTCATCCCTTTGAAATACAAAGGATGGGTTCAGACGGGCACGCAAGTGAGGTCAAGTCAAGTCAAGTCCGGTGGCAGTGTCGCCGCACCTTTAGAGGAGAAGGAGGCGTCCCGCGGTTTTCACCACAGCAGGTACCAGAGGAGAATAAGGAATCCCACCGTTTTCACCACAGCAGATACCAGGAAGGAGGTGATCACCTCGCGGTTTTCACCACAGCGAGTGCAAGAGAAAGTAGAAAAGAGAGGGTCGAGAAAGAAGTCGCAAGTCGACTGTCCGTCGGTCGAATGAAGAGCTGGGCCAATAGGTGCTTATGCCTTATTCCAGGCTTATAGGCCTGTTTCCAACCATCCCCCGGCCACAATTGGCCTTTATGACCGTTGAGGAGCGATGGCGGTTGATCGAAGGAACCCTTCTCCCTTGGCGCTACACTCTTGGTGCTACCCAGCTCGTCCTTCCATTCTTTTATTTGGTTAAATTTTTCTATATTACATAGGAGTGGTTAAAGTAGAGATCTGAGGGGAACCGCGACAGTAGGTAAGCATAAAAAATACTGCATAACATTGGTCAGCATTAACTGCTGTTTGACGGAGCTTCACGCATCAACGTTTTGTGATTGGGATCACATTCAAGGTGTCCCAGAAATGGGTCAGCAAGAAGCACTGAAATTTGCACCGAAAAGCTTCGTCGTGAATCAAATGGTATAAAACCGGCCCAGATATCATCGCTAGGGAGCACCTGATTATAATCACGGATGCCTCCACCTTCCTAGCGCCTGCTGTGGTGAAAACCGCGGGGCACCATTACCTTTAGCACCTGTCGTCGTGAAAACCGTGAGATAAGAGCCTACTCTCCAACTAACGCCTGCTGTGGTGAAAACCGCGGGGCACCACTAACTTTAGCCCCTGCTGTCGTGAAAACCGCAGGGTAAGAGCCTACTCTCCAACTAAAGCCTGCTGTGGTGAAAACCGCGGGGCACAATTACCTTTAGCCCCTGCTGTCGTGAAAACCGCGGGGTAAGAGCCTACTCTCCAACTAAAGCCTGCTGCGGTGAAAACCGCGGGGCACAATTACCTTTAGCCCCTGCTGTCGTGAAAACCGTGAGGTATGAGCCTACTCTCCAACTAACGCCTGCTGTGGTGAAAACCGCGGGGCACCACTAACTTTAGCCCCTGCTGTCGTGAAAACCGCAGGGTAAGAGCCTACTCTCCAACTAAAGCCTGCTGTGGTGAAAACCGCGGGGCACAATTACCTTTAGCCCCTGCTGTCGTGAAAACCGCGGGGTAAGAGCCTACTCTCCAACTAAAGCCTGCTGTGGTGAAAACCGCGGGGCACAATTACCTTTAGCCCCTGCTGTCGTGAAAACCGTGAGGTATGAGCCTACTCTCCAACTAACGCCTGCTGTGGTGAAAACCGCGGGGCACCACTAACTTTAGCCCCTGCTGTCGTGAAAACCGCAGGGTAAGAGCCTACTCTCCAACTAAAGCCTGCTGTGGTGAAAACCGCGGGGCACAATTACCTTTAGCCCCTGCTGTCGTGAAAACCGCGGGGTAAGAGCCTACTCTCCAACTAAAGCCTGCTGTGGTGAAAACCACGGGGCACAATTACCTTTAGCTCCTGCTGTCGTGAAAACCGCGGGGTAAGAGCCTACTCACCAACTAACGCATGCTGTGGTGAAAACCGCGGGGCGTTAGCGAAAGACTCCTACGGAGCACATCCTTCATCCAAACCTCATCCAACTCACCCGCCATGTCGTAAGCCAACCCACCGGCTCACAACGGTGACCAAATGTGGGAATCGTCAAAGTCTGGCAGTTTCACGACTCTGATTCTGTCTCGTCCCGCTTCAAAGTACCCAATGCATCCCTTGTGTTTATGAATTTCACGGCTTCCCGTTGCGGTTGAAGCTGCGACGGGTTTAACACAGGGTGATGTGTCTGGTAACAAAGCCACGCAACAGCAGCGATCCCGTTTGAGCGAAACAATTGGCGCTTCGATTCATGCGAACGCTTTCCGCACACCAATCCGCCCTCCTGCGACTACCGTATCCGTGTGCCTGTGTGTTTTCGCTGCTCCCAATCAATTCGCCGAAGGACCCTTCCATTACCGGCGGCCAACCCCGGGATCCGCCCTCCCGACGCAACTATTGTGATAAAATATACCAATTAGGGTTTTAACCCTGCAATACCCCTGTATTATGGGGTCGACCCATGTTTTAACCCTGATACTACATCAACCCCTCCCCATCCGGCACTTTCGATTTATAACTAGATAAATTTTACACTACTGCGTAAACCCCCTCGCCAAGGTGCGACCGTGGGGGTCTATACGCCCTAATTGACTTAATTAATGTCAACCGGTTCCAATTTCCACGAACAAAGACGGATGGGGCGATAAATCCGATGGAACATCGCCTCCCCGCCCTTTTCCACGCCGATTTATAGCGGGTAAATTGACCATGAGAGCGATGCTTCAATACTCGAGGCAAATCTACGAACCCGAACGGCAACTGTAAAATAGATCGGTAACCGATGATTGTTTGTTTATTCACAGTCGTACAACATAGTACGTTGGGAACGTCATATTTTGGTTGATTATATTCAATAATGAACCTTTGGGGGGGAAGAACCCGAGAAAACGAGAAAAAGGGACAAGGGAGGGGGGGTTGGAAACGTCATACTTTTGTTGATTATTTACAATAATGAACCTTGGGGGGTGGGGGGGGGGGGGCAGAAAACGAGAAAAAAGGGACCGTGGCGGGGGGGGGGGGGTCCTATTCTTTTGAGAATCTAGTTATGAAAAGGTTTCACTTTCAAATTTCAAATGCGCTCTAGGTAATACCCTAGCCCTACATAACTAAATCAAAAAAGGTTCAGCCGTCAAACAGTACGAACATAATATTTCTAACTCGATTTGAATTTCATAATACGTTTTTCCTTAAATACAAAATTGTTTATCCAGACGATGTTGTTAGGTAGTTCGTTTACTGGTATCGCGTTACATTTCCTTAAGGGGAAAAAAATGGGACACAATTTTGGTTTATTATTTTCAATAATGAACCATTGGAATCGAGCATGAAAAAAAAAATTCTTACCCCCCCTCAAAATTTGATGGTTTACGTTTCAAGGTATGTAGACTCCAAAACTGCAATAAAACGCTGCAAATCCCTGCACAACGGTTTATTATTTTGTATAGAATACCCTTCTGTTACAGATCACAGCTCTATGTATAGATAACCCGTCTATATAATATAATATGTACTATTCTATGCATAATTATGTAGATCGCAGACCCTCCGTAGGTTAGTACCTAACCCCGTACTCGTTACTAGGTACCTACCTAAATCACGAGTTAAATGTTGCTAAAATAATTCTGCCGATGACAAACAGTACCTAACAAAAAGAAACACACATAATGAAGTTCTGAAAAGAAATTGTTGATGAGGAGTGAAAATACTAGGTACCTACCTAAATCACGAGTTAAATGTTGCTAAAATAATTCTGCCGATGACAAACAATACCTAACAAAAAGAAACACACATAATGAAGTTCTGAATAGAAATTGTTGATGAGGAGTGAAAAAAGTTGCAAAAGTACCTACCAACAAACTCCAGCCCCTTCTACGTAGATGGTATAATGAACCGTTGTGTAATAATTTACCGTTGAGTAATGATTTACCGTAGTAATAATTTACCCATCAATAATACTTCAACGTTTGTTCAAGTTTCACTACCTACCAACAAACTCCAAAAGAGCCATCATTTTTCAAATTAGATAATATCACAGAACAACCAACTCGACTTCATACTCCGCCAATATAATCAGGTGATCCCTACCAATGATTGGCCGTATTCACAAATTCCTATTGTGGGCGCGTCTCTGGTTACGAGATTTGGTTTGAATTGTATACAATTTCATTGACACTGGAGTCGAAAATGCCTGTCGGTGCAAACTTCGGGGCCTTACTGTGAACGAACGGCTGGACGTACGATGCTCCGGATGGGCTTAAAAAACTCGCAAGTTCAAGAACTATTTAAAACCGTAAAAATATTTACGTAAAAAAATGGTATAGGCGTTTTGAAAATTTCAACCCCTATTTTGAACCCCTTAGAGATGACTCACAGTAACGTCGAGCTTCGAGGACCAACTAGACGCCGAACGGAACCTATAACCCGAATTTCATCAATTTTTTTTCATGGTAACTAAGAAAAGTGGCCCGTACGGCGTACGGCGGACAGACAGAAATATTTTTATTGCAGTTTTGGATTCTACATACCTTGAAACGTAAACCATCAAATTTTGAGGGGGGGTAAGAATTTTTTTTTTCATGCTCGATTCCAATGGTTCCTTATTGAAAATAATAAACCAAAAGTTGCAAAAGTACCTACCAACAAACTCCAGCCCCTTCTACGTAGATGGTATAATGAACCGTTGTGTAATAATTTACCGTTGAGTAATGATTTACCGTAGTAATAATTTACCCATCAATAATACTTCAACGTTTGTTCAAGTTTCACTACCTACCAACAAACTCCAAAAGAGCCATCATTTTTCAAATTAAATAATATCACAGAACAACCAACTCGACTTCCTACTCCGCCAATATAATCAGGTGATCCCTACCAATGATTGGCCGTATTCACAAATTCCTATTGTGGGCGCGTCTCTGGTTACGAGATTTGGTTTGAATTGTATACAATTTCATTCACACTGGAGTCGAAAATGCCTGTCGGTGCAAACTTCGGGGCCTTACTGTGAACGAACGGCTGGACGTACGATGCTCCGGATGGTCTTAAAAAACTCGCAAGTTCAAGAATTATTTAAAACCGTAAAAATATTTACGTAAAAAAATGGTATAGGCGTTTTGAAAATTTCAACCCCTATTTTGAACCCCTTAGAGATGACTGACAGTAACGTCGAGCTTCGAGGACCAACTAGACGCCGAACGGAACCTATAACCCGAATTTCATCAATTTTTTTTCATGGTAACTAAGAAAAGTGGCCCGTACGGCGTACGGCGGACAGACAGAAATATTCTTATTGCAGTTTTGGATTCTACATACCTTGAAACGTAAACCATCAAATTTTGAGGGGGGGTAAGAATTTTTTTTTTCATGCTCGATTCCAATGGTTCATTATTGAAAATAATAAACCAAAATATTTCTGTCTGTCCGCCGTACGCCGTACGCCGTACGCCGTACGGGCCACTTTTCTTAGTTACCATGAAAAAAAATTGATGAAATTCGGGTTATAGGTTCCGTTCGGCGTCTAGTTGGTCCTCGAAGCTCGACGTTACTGTGAGTCATCTCTAAGGGGTTCAAAATGGGGGTTGAAATTTTCAAAACGCCTATACTATTTTTTTACGTAAATATTTTTACGGTTTTAAATAGTTCTTGAACTTGCGAGTTTTTTAAGACCATCCAGAGCATCGTACGTCCAGCCGTTCGTTCACAGTAAGGCCCCGAAGTTTGCACCGACAGGCATTTTCGACTCCAGTGTGAATGAAATTGTATACAATTCAAACCAAATCTCGTAACCAGAGACGCGCCCACAATAGGAATTTGTGAATACGGCCAATCATTGGTAGGGATCACCTGATTATATTGGCGGAGTATGAAGTCGAGTTGGTTGTTCTGTGATATTATTTCGCTTGAAAAATGATGGCTCTTTTGGAGTTTGTTGGTAGGTAGTGAAACTTGAACAAACGTTGAAGTATTATTGATGGGTAAATTATTACTACGGTAAATCATTACTCAACGGTAAATTATTACACAACGGTTCAGTATACCATCTACGTAGAAGGGGCTGGAGTTTGTTGGTAGGTACTTTTGCAACTTTTTTCACTCCTCATCAACAATTTCTTTTCAGAACTTCATTATGTGTGTTTCTTTTTGTTAGGTACTGTTTGTCATCGGCAGAATTATTTTAGCAACATTTAACTCGTGATTTAGGTAGGTACCTAGTAACGAGTACGGGGTTAGGTACTAACCTACGGAGGGTCTGCGATCTACATAATATGTATAGAGTAGTACATATTATATTATATAGACGGGTTATCTATGCAGAGAGCTGTGATCTGTAACAGAAGGGTATTCTGTACAAAATAATAAACCGTTGTGCAGGGATTTGCAGCGTTTTTGTGGTTGAGGCCCTTCCAGTAAAGACATATTCATGTCAAACATTTTAACCCCCCCCCCCCCCCCCTCACAATTTCATGGTTTACGTTTCAACGGACGTAAAATAGGAAGTCCGTCCGCGGCTTTTTCCTTAGTTCCCAAGAACCAAGAAGCACGAAATTTGGTATATGGGTCCCATTTGGGGTCTAGTTGGTCCTCGAAGCTCGGCATTACTGTCAGTCACCTCTAAGGGGTGAAAAATAGGGGTTGAAATATCCAGAGTATACCTTTTTCGTATACCTTCTTTTTTTAAAGTATACCTTCTTTTTTTTAAATAGTTTGATTTTTTCTGAACTTTTGAGTCCATCCGGAGAATTCTACGATGTTGCCATCAACCTGGACTGAGAGCGCACATCACTCGCCTCTTACCCGTGTGGCCCCGTTGCTCAGTGGCGTAGGAATCGGAATCTCATGCTGAAGGTCGCAGGTTTGAAACTCAGCCGGGACCAAAAAATATTACTACCTTCAACAATTTACCTTCAGAACTACACCTGAATTTCGCCATTTAACATACTGCTTTTTATGAAGCTGGAATTCCTGTGATGACGAATTAAGTTAAATTTTTCGTTGGATTAAAATATTTCGTTAATTTTTTTTAAATGTTCGATTCCAATGGTTCATTATTTTAAAAAAATAAATAATTTGACCAGGTTTTAAAATCTGTCCGTTTTCGTTTGACAACCCTCTATGATATCTCCAAAGTCTAATCGATATCTCCTTGGAAATTGTTGAAGAAATTCATTACCTGTTCTCACGAAATGTTGGTTTCTTTGCGTAGGGCCCACTGAGCGCCCAATAAACAACGAAAGACAACAAAAATACTCCCCTCTCCAACTCCAACATCCAGCTTTTCTGACCTTAATCCGGATGATCGCCCCATACAAAATTCATTGCCCGACGAGAGCATTTTCGCGAAACTATTTATCGAAGGGGCCTCGGTCGACCCCTGTCTTCATGACTCCCCTCTCCAAACCGAAAAACGTGATTACTCGACTCACTTAACCGGAAGGAAAAAGGCTGACCCTCTCGCCCGTCCCCTTCCAGTGGCAAAATGTGCCACTTCATTTGAGAAAAGGGAAGGCTTCCAGGGCGTTATCCAATATTTACGATTTATCACGCCCCGGGTGCCGATGGACGCATATGTTGCGCGGATTAGCTCACCCTCCCGTAGTTTCCCCAGCCAGTTTCGACTGTTAAATTTTAATATGAAGGAAGTGGAACGCATTAGGAATGAGGGTGTTAGGGCGACGAGGAAGCCACTCGTGGGGTTTATATATTAATTAGAAACATTATGAAATACCTAATTCATGATTATGATAATGTCATTTATCAATGGTTAGGTACCATACCCCTCCCTCCATTGACATCAAAAATACTGAGCAGCAAAGAATCAAGCTTACGAAAAGCGGAGTTAAATAAATGGGCGTAAGTCGTTTCGTCACTTGACCAAAATCTGACCAAGACCAAAACCAAAACCAAAACGTCTGCCAATTCGCGTAAGCAGTATAGCTTCCTCACTTGAATCACATGAACGTATAGAGTAGTTGGGTAGGTTCGTTATGATACAGGACCATCTGCGGCCCAACCCACGCATACCCTCAAAATTTCAGCTCTCAACGAATATTTTTCGCGTAGTTAGAAGCGTTACAAGGAAATGGTAAACATGTCTTGTTCGCGCATGCGCAGACGAGAGTTGCATTACGAGTCCAATGAAATTCATATGGGACTATCAAGGTATTATTCCTGATCGACCCTCCAAATCTGAACTCATTTCAAAGATATTTAAGGTAGTTATGGGCGTTTCAATTACTTCAGATTTGCGCATGCGCAGACGGAACGATTTCCATGATTTTGAAACTTGACTATCTGCGATTCAACCCGCGTGGGCCCTCAAAATGTCAGCTCCCTACGACAATTTTTTGCGTAGTTAGAAGCGTTACAAAGCTATGGTCAAAATTTCGTGTTCGCGCATGCGCAGACGAAAGTTACAGTATTTTTCAAATGATTTTAGTATGGGACCATCTGTGACAACCCGCACCTACACTCTATATTTCAGCCTATTTCGACCATTATTTCGAGTAGTTATAGGCGTTTCAAGGAATTACCACAGACAGACATACACGGAACCAAAAATGTTCCTCGATGTCTGAAACGCAAAATGGTAGTGGAAATTTTCACATTGGAGGACAGAGGAAATATATTATTTTGCTCTACAGTATTACATAAATATGATCACTTTAGACAACAGCATTGCCAATAAAGAGCCAATAAAACCAATAAAACTGAAACATAATAGATAACAACTATCCAAAGTTACTCTTCATCTGTCGAACATTATTGTAGCAATGGAAGGCGTTTTCTAAAAATACTTCCGTACATGATCACCATTTTGAACCTATTTCTCATAAATTTTCAGTATTTTTCGGCAATTTCTAGCACAGTTATACCCACAGAAATTCAAATATGATCAACCTTTTTTGCCTTCTGTTAACTGTTCGTGTAAAAGGTTGATGAAATTTCTTTATAAAATGTGGCGAATTATCAAAAATAGTTCGAAAAAAGGTACCTGTCTAGTTCTAAAAATTTTGTCTAGTGACTAGAAACTATTGTTTTGAAAAGCGTGCCATTGCTGCTATGTCAAAAGCAATCGACCGACCGTAACTTCGAGAGTTTACGATACTGGTTTACTATTTTCCCGAATTCAGCATAATTACCAACTTTTAATAGCAAAAGATGCAGCAATAAACACAAATTTTTTGTGTGCAGTACAGCAGTTATTGTTTAACAAATCATCAACTTAGTTTTTCTACTTTAGCAGATTCAAGAATATCTATTCATTATGTCGTTATATAATTATCCAGGTCGTCAGTCGGACTGTGTTTTTAGGTATTCCACTGTTGCTGTCTCATTCCTTACGAGACATCACTTTCATTTCGTTATAATAAATGAGAATGACATTCAAAGGAACAACGATCGGTTTTTTATTCAAACGAAGTCCTGGCTGACGTTGTGATTTTTTAAGGAGAAAAAGGCGCGCCAGCTAAACGCTCCCTCGTGACGTAACAGTACGTCCAACGTCCTCTAACAACTATCAATGACCCGATCTCATTTCCATATTTATGTCATCCGAGTTCTGACCTTTTATTAGCATATCAACTCGTCCTTTTTGGAACTCAGCGAGCGAAATTTTTTGTGAGCTAATTGCGCTCATTTATCACTAACGAGGCACAAACTCAACACCCGAGTCCGCGTACAAATTATGTTGATGAGGTTCATTTCCCAAATCCCTTAAATTTTAATGTTCGATTCTGGTCCTACAGCTTTAACGCACTTCGTGCATCATACGAACATGCAGAACTGTTGATATGCGATAGCTGATACGTACTTATCCATTTACGATCGGTGCTACACGTGTTTGCTTGATTGTGCACATCAATAATCCAACGTCCTTGTAGGGAGATGAGAGTAAAATGTTGATGGATTTGATTTCGCGTCGTCAGCTGATTCTATCATTATCAATTCCAATTTTATTGGAAAATTCACGAAAAAAACGTCTGCCAAGTGGGTGGGCAGTATAGCTTCATCATAATATTCTCCACAACAATCCCAAAGCGAACTTAGTGAATAAATTCACTGATTGATTGATATCATTTGTGCGATTATACAATTAGCAGGAGACCCTATATGTATGATGCCTGAGAAAATTATTCGAAGGGTCTTGGTCACAATATCCCGAATGCAATTATTGTTTTTTGGCGTTGTAAAATTCATCCACCGCAAGTTTAAATTGAGTGTGTTAGCATTGATTAACATATTTATCGTATCGTATCTGATTGACTTTTGTCGGCCAATTTGCCATATTATTCCGTCCTAAACATTGCAATTAATTTGTTGATGTAGGACTCCTCCTTTTCAAGTCGTAAAACAAGCTGTTTAATGCATCCAGTCTCAACCGCTTTTGTAACAGAACCCTCGGAATTTTTATAGCGCCATTGTCCAACCTGGTGCAGAAAGGACTTTAAATATTAGTAGGCGACCAAGTCCGCGTGATTCAAAATAAACGGTCAGATTATAATAAACAATGGACAATAACAGCGTTGGGATTACTTATTCGCTAGAGGTAGCTGTTTGTTCGCTAGCAGCTAACTGCAAAGGCATTTTAATGCAGGGGCTGAGCAAAAGGTCGTGTTCGTGCATTAGATACCAATAATTGGAGGATGATTGCGTCCTGCAATATGAATCAAGACAATGTATGCGACTATAAACCAGTTAACGGCCCTGCGATGCCAAGGATCTTTAAATTGATTGGAAGTTACAAGATCGAAGATTTCATTCCTCCATCGTTTCATTCCTTGTGTTGTATTTACGGAAAGCTGATTCAGGCTTGTTGATCCCCGTGAACCTGGGAAACACCCGGACAGACTGAACGATTAGCCTAACAACGGGAGGTCTGTGTTGTAGGGCAAATAACATGTGATTCACCGCCAACAGTTAAGTACTTTAAGAAGACCTGTTTGGTTGTAAATCTTAAAAAAAAAATAAAATAAATAATAATAATTGAAATTTGAGAAATAGCAAGTTTAACTTCATTCCGAATTTCCTCTCCAGAACTCCAGGATGCACCACATGTTTTCACCACCAGTATACAATTTACCAACAGCAGCGCAATGCTACATTTATTATGATTATTCAAGTCTTTCCAACACAATGGGGTTTATGCATTTATTTATTTATTTAATGAAAGTAGATTCCATCCTGAGAATTTTGACACCGACCGCACTGTCTTACAATAAAGTATTTCTTTTCCTATGATTTGTAAAATTTTTCACTAATTGTAATAGCACCCCTCGCGCCTGGCCGGTACCCCCCCCCCCCCCCCCCGCCGCCTGTGACTTCAGAATTGGTTGTTCAGGTATTTTTGATGAGAGCTTCCTTTTCAGCACACAAATGAATAAAGGGTTCCGATAAATCGAACGATACAAGATAAGTACTTTGTTTAAGGTAACTCGAATAGTAATCGGCATCCCGCTTTTTAGTGGACAAGCCTCTCCCGAGCGTGTAATCGATGTTCGAAATTACACTAATGCCATCACGCACGCCTCTTGTTTCTCGTATTTGGACGGCTTGGGCACGCGAGTTGACGTTTTTCTGGTAGTTTTTCCACTCGTTTAATGGTAACAGTCGTTATCCCGACGAGGTTATCAGTTTCGAGGTACTTCCCGCGGATCTTTTGTTGCCACTCCGGCAGACATCAATAACTGCTCACCACGCCTTGTCACGGTGTAATACCTCTCATGTTGCAATTTGTTGTGGGACTTGTTGCGAAAAGGAGGGTGGAAATGGCCAATGTTGTTTTTGGAAGTGAAATTTTGTAACTCGTGCGCAAAATGTTTTGGCTGTGCAGTTTCCTGCCCACCCCGTGGAAGATAGTCAAGCTTCTTGTGGTTCACTACCTCATCATAAACCCCAATCCAACACAAATCAGCCCTTTCCATGCTGAAAGCTTGCTCAGATCCACTAACTACCGATAAAGACTGTGACAGACTGAGGAGAGTGACAGTGGACCCTCAGAGTCCCCGTCCTAGACCAGCGAGATTGTCTTCTGTTAAGAAGGGATATCGATTAGGCTTCCACCAAACGACCCCGTCTCCACCGGAAGAAAAAACCATTCGAGAACAGCCACACCGTCACACTCCTCCCCACATGACACATACTTCTGGTTAGCAGAAGTATGATAGGGAAAAGGGGGAATGAAAAGTAGTAGGGATGAAGTTCTGGTTCAGGAAAGGGCATCCGAAAAACTTCAAGGTGACTAACCTTCATCGTAATGGTTACTACCTCAATAATATTTACTGGCGAAGAACAAAGCTCCTACATGCGAGTATTGGCGGAGAAAAATGTTGTCAGAGGTTGTTGTCCAGTGAATTGTGCACAGCTGGGCGAACTCTAGGTGATCAAACTCTATTGTTAGGATGGAAAAAACTATTGGGACTTGTAAATTGCGACACGGCATTACTTGCCGTCAAATGAGCTCAATATATTTTAATTACCTATATTGACACTCTAAAGTGGTGTAAGGGGGGGGGGGGGGGAAATAGATTTATGTATTATCAAAGAGACAGGATGACTGTAAGGGAATCCTTCGCCACCTTCTGGAAAGCCCACAAAAAGTGGATGGCGTATGATGAATTACTCCGCGCATACTACCAAACGACGCTCTGCTACCATGTGACAGATTGAGGAGAGTGACGGTGGGCCCTCGAGAGTCCCCCTCCTAGACCAGCGAGATTATCAACGGTTATGAAGGTATATCGATTGGGCTTCCACCAAACGACCCCGTCTCCACCGTAAAAAAAACGACTCTAGAGCAGCCACACCGTCACAAGACTGAGCGTAAAAATTCGGCAAAATCCATCAGCTCCTAACCCCAAACGCTACTGTTGAGATTTAAAGGTCAAAGCAACCATCAGTTGAATGAAACAATTTAAAACCAGTTATCATATCCCCACCTGTCAAGCAACGTTAGCAGCCAACCAACAAATGATCCATTCGAAGGTTATTTAAATAAACCCAGTTCTGCAAATGACGCAAAACGCATCTGGAAAGAAATGCGTTTTGAATGACGGAACATTTTAAACATCATCAACTTATGATTGTATGTTAATGACATCGAGTCTTTCAAGCGCTTCTAGAACGGACCTTATTTTAATCACATTAAAAACTGTTGTACCTGAAATGGTTGTTATTAGGGCTATAATGGAACCCACGAGTTCCATTAGATCCGCCAGCCCCCTAACCAATATGGCGTAATTCGGTAGCCGCAAAGCTCGTTTAGGGCTGAATTTTAAATAGGGCCGACCCCTCTCTTTATCACCTGAGCCGTCCTTGGGCTCTTTGTGAGTGCCCCTTGAGGTGAAATATTGCCCTCTTTGAGCACTCTTAAACCTTCGGAGCTCCTCAGTACCACGGTTTACCTAATTCATAATCCACTCTCGACGTTTGTTATTCATGTTGGTCTTTGTGTTTGTTTCAATACAACTTCAAAGCATTCATGTGGTCCAACAACCTACTTCTTGCAGCATGCCTTACATATCTAATCATTAGGGACCGGATTCGTAGGTATTTACCTATTTTTGATTCATCATTCTATGTATAACACACCTACGTATTCGCTCAGCAAAAAATTTTTATAAAACCTCCTCAAAAATTTTTCTTTTACGTTTCAATGTGTGTAGATTCCAAAAATGCAATCAATGTCCGTCCGCCATATCATCCATATTCATTTTCAGTCTAAAAAATTCGTTCTTTCGCACAAAGGCTCCATTTGGGCCCTAGTTGTGTCCCGAAACTTTGCAGCCGGATCGGAATATACCCAAGGGTGTTGTGGGTGAAAAATGTGTGTAAAAATATGGTTTTTTGGTGTTTCAGTAACATGAGCTTGTGGGGTACCGTTTTCCATGTTTTTTAGGACGAGGACACCGAATATGAAGTGGATTTTGACCACAGAGTGGAAAATTGAGGTCCTAACGAAGTTTCAGCCTTGAATTTACGTTAAATCGTCGTTCTTCCTCACACCGTTTGGGCCTCTTTTGTGTCCTAGTTGTGCTCCGAAGCTCGGCAGCCCGATCGGAATATCCCCAGAGGTGTTATGGGGGAAAAAATGAGTGTACAAATTTTGTTTGTATTTCAGTGAACGTGAGCTTGTGAGGTATCGTTTCGGTGTTTTTCCTTGCTACGAAATTGAAAAATAGTCACATATAAATCCGATTCAAGTCAGTTAGAATCATCTTGGTAAATATGGTACGTTCTAAAAAAAACCTAATTTGGATTTCCTGGCCTAAAATCTTAACACCTGCTTTAAAAGACCTTTTACGGTGCCTACGCGCCTCCAATAGGAAACTAAACTTTCTACCGTCGGCGTATCGTTGGTATGCTGTAGATTATTGAAAATTGGGGAAAATATTATTGTAGTCTACAGTAACAATAACAATAATTAACAATAGGTACTGTTTTTCTTTTAGCAAAGTTGGTAGCTAGTTGGAATTTTCAGGACGCCGTAGCTCGAAAACTTTCAATTGAAGGGTATGGTTTTTTTTTTAACGTTTTTAAATTGATCTCGAACTAAAGAACTTTTTGATACCACCCACAGCATTGTACGACCAGCCGTTCGTTTGCACTGAAACGCTTCGTCAACATGATCGAGAATGGAACGGTATAAATCCGGCGCAGATATCATTGCTAGGGAACACCTGATAATAGACCACAGAGCGATTTGAAATCGAGTTGGTTGTTCCGTGATATTATTTGATTTTTGCAAAATGATGGCACTTTTGGATTTTGTTGGTAGGTAGGTACTTTTGTGACTCCAACAAACGTTATAGGTACTTTATGAATAACAACAAATAATTAATGGTCGAATCCCACGCATTTTTCTGAAACTGTAATTCCCGGGACGGCTCCAGTACTTGATTTAGGGATTTCCTGGGGGGGGGGGGGGGGGGGGGCACGATGGTAGGTATTGACCGCAGAAAACAGTGATCTACACAGAAGATATCTATACAGGTAAATAATAAACCGTTGTGTAATAATTTGCAGCGTTATTACTTTGAAACGGGTTTCCACTATTGCATCGCGAGTGATTTACTTCGTTTAAAATACCCTGAACTTTAGTTCATCTGGTGGCAATTAATAACACAGGTTTATATTACGCCCTATAATACAGCACATCCCCAAAAGCCCACTCCATTGTCCAGGCATGTTTGTTTTGCCAGCTGCTAATTCCGGTGACAGTAGGAATAGGAAAGCCATCGAACAACATGACCAGTTTAAATTGATCTTCTTACACCTTCTTGTTACTGTTCAATGAATCCAAATTGAGAGAATGGTGCATCAAAATACAGAACTGACTGAACAAATTGGCACACAGAGACCGCTGACCGCTGATGCGTATTTTTGTATAGCATTCCAGTCTTCATTCACGTTTTGCCGCCTGCAAATTATTTCGTTCGACGACAGGGAGGTGTCAAACATCGTAATGTGTAAACTCATCTCCGAACGTCTTGCGTTCCACCGTACAAAGAAACCCAAATTGGGGCCGTCTCGTAATTCGACTGGCAGGTTTTCAGCAGCTGAAAGGGGCCAACATTGAAATTAGGAGACGTAATGAGCGATCTGTGATGCGCCCAGACGCCGTATTATCATGCGCGGTAGCTGATGGTCCCGAAATGTAATTACCCGACGGGCTTCCGGCCGTTGGGGCCCACAGACTTCCTTCATTATGCCGAATCATCAAGCTCTTCGGCTACCCCAGTGAATCCATCGATGAAAACGTATTACCAGTAGCTACCTATCCAACAGTTCTTGACTACCATTCATATGCTACCGAACAATCTTGTGTACTTAGTAGGTACCTAAGTAGATATAAAATGTTCCTTATGGCGCATGGGCCACCCTACAAGACCTGTGATACAAAACCCGCAACACAAATCACGATATTATTATTTATATTTTATTTTTTCGTCGAAAAATTTACATTTTCGAAAGTTTACAGAACTTTCGAAAATTTCGTTACCTTCAAGAAATTTTCAAAACAATTTTTCGAAAATTTACGGAATTTATGTAAATTTTTCGAAAAATTGTTTTGTTTTTCGAAAATTTCGTACCTTTTCGGAACTTGTAAATTTTGTAAAAAAAAATAAGTAAAGAAATTGTGATGTGTTGCGGGTTTAGTATCACATCTTGAAGGGTGACCCCTGCGCCAGAACATACATACTTATTCTATCTAATAGGTAGGTACCTTCGAAAAATATTAAAAATTTCCGAAAAATTACATAATTTTCGAAAAATATTTAAAATTTCCGAAAAATTAAATAATTTTCGAAAATTTTGTACATTTTTCGAAAAATTGTTAGAAACGTTTTCGAAGGTAATGACGAAATTTTGTAAATTTTTCGAGAGAATTAATAAAATAGTAGTGTGTTGCGTGCGGGTTTAGTATCACAGGTCTTGCGCCAGAACATACCTAGGTACTTACCTGTGCCTTGACAGTAGAGACTTCTGATGGGGCATGAACGACCGAAAATAGGAGCAGCCCCATCGAATTCTTGACACATCCACAACTATGCAAACAGTTCAGTTTAAATTGAGACTTAGAAGTTAGGTGCGGAAGTCACAAGTTCCTATAAGTGTCGGCTAAATTTGAAAATAACCTTTGTCTGCCCATGCGCAGTATAAATGAATGCCCCTGAAGAGCTGAAATACCGAGGATAGATGGTGTCATGGCCAAATGGCCCATTATCCATCAAAATCTGACTATAGTTGTCATCCAAAGATTATTCCTAGCATCGGACATCCCACACATCGTTAGCTCACCATCACATCGTTAACATAAAATCGTTAGCTTCAATTACGAAGACAGTATCAACCGGTAAATATGCAATACCACCGGTAAATATGGACACACAATAATTGTCTCAGAACTTCAAAAGCTGTGCAAATCCCTACACAACGGTTTATTATTTTGTGCAGAACATCCTTCTGTTGCAGATCACAGCTCTCTGTATAGATAACCGTTCTATATAACATATAATATGTAGATCGCAGATCCTCCTTAGCTTAGTACCTAACTCCGTACTCGTTACTAGGTATTCACCTAAATCACTCGTTAAATGTTGCTAAAATAGTTCTGTCGATGACAAACAGTAGCTAAAATGGTAGAAAGAAACACAAATAATGAAGTTCTGAAGGGAAATCGTTGATGTGGAGTGAAAAAATATTCAGTCCCGGCAGGGTTTCGATCTCGGGAACTTTGGCCTATTAGTCCGTCAGGTAAACCACTGCGCTACATCGTCCAGCTGCCCGAGAGACCAGTGATTTGAGAACACAGCTTGATGGCTGCTTACACGGCAAATTTTATATCAAGTTTTATGGCAACATCCTACAATGCTCAGGATAGTCTCAAAAATTCAGAAAAAAATCGATCTATTTAAAAATGCGAGAAAACCCAAACTCAAAATGCAATTTTCCGAGATATGGATACTCAGGACATTTCAACCCCTATTTTTCACCTCTTAGAGTTGAGTGGCAGTAATGCTGAGCTTCGAGGACCAACTAGACCCCAAACGGGACCCTTATACAGAATTTCGTGAATAATTTTGGTTCATGGGGGAAATAAGGACCGCTGACGGCGGACGGACGGAAATTTTTAATCGAATATTAGTATTCTAGGTCCAGTTAACCATGAAATTTTGAGGGTGTTTAAAAAGTTTATTGAAAATAATTACCCAAAATTCTGAATCTACTTAGGTACCTGGAACCGAATCCTATTCATCGCGGATCCGAATACAATGAAGTCATACGTCTGCGTGGTTGGTTGAAACGCCTATAACTACGAAAATAAAATTATTGTTCCCAGCTGTATTCTGGAAAAGTGTGTATACGTATCTCGAGTTTTTCATGGGAACAATGTCGAAACTAATAAAACGTGTTGAAGAACTGAAACTTTCTAGTTTAATCAACGTGTTAGATAATCTAAAGGCGCTATAATCTGGCAATAACCAATGTGTACGATCATGCTTAATAGGATTCGTTTTACTTTAAATGGTACATAATTGGTAAATGATTTAAATATGTTAGAATAAAGAATTGAATTCAATTGATTTATTTTCAAATTCGTCGAGAATATATCGAACAACGAGTTCCTGCTACCGTAGCATTGAGTTCACAGAAGCTAAGTGACATTTCTGATGACCGATAAAACTAACAGCTATCCAACGAATCTCCATGTTCCACAGCCGACTACAAAATGGTCCTCCATCCCGAAAGGCGACGGGGATAATTCGCAGGTGTGGGAGATCATTAGCGGAAATGGTGGAAACCATCAGAGGCCCAAAGCCCGTAATTCCGACTACGAACGCTTTTGACGGTTTATTTGAGAGATCAGTACGGAACGAGAGGAAACAGCATAGCGCAATTGTGACTAATTGATGGTCGGGCGTTCTTACTAATTGTGGCAGTATCGCTCATCAACGCACCTGGGTTATTTGCTTCGAAACAGCAAGTACGCGGCTGATTTTCAGAGCGATTTGGTGAAGTCTACGAAATTACATAATCACAATCACGGTTTTACACTCACAGACCTCTAACAAGCTATGCCAGTCTTGTGATGTCAACTAGCGATCACTGGTGTACTACTGTTTTAGATGTCTTAGAATCTTGGTTAGCATTTTCAGAATCTTGGTTACTAGCATTTTTAGAATCTTGGTTACCATTTTCAGAATCTTGGTTACTAGAATTTTTAGAATCTTGGTTACCATTATCAGAATCTTCGTTACTAGAATTTTTAGAACCTTGGTTGCCATTTTCAGAATCTTGGTTACTAGAATTTTTAGAATCTTGGTTACCATTATGAGAATCTTCGTTACTAGAATTTTCAGAATCTTGGTTACTAGAATTTTTACAACCTTGGTTACCATTTTCAGAATCTAGGTTACTAGCATTTTTAGAACCTTGGTTGCCATTTTCAGAATCTTGGTTACTAGAATTTTTAGAATCTTGGTTACCATTATCAGAATCTTCGTTACTAGAATTTTTAGAATCTTGGTTACTAGCATTTTTAGAACCTTGGTTGCCATTTTCAGAATCTTGGTTACTAGAATTTTTAGAATCTTGGTTACCATTATCAGAATCTTCGTTACTAGAATTTTCAGAATCTTGGTTACTAGAATTTTTACAACCTTAGTTACCATTTTCAGAATCTTGGTTACTTACGTACTAGAATTTTTAGGATCTTGGTTACGATTTTTAGAACCTTGGTTACTAGAGTTTTAGAATCCTGGTTACGATTCTCGGTTCCGAGGCAAAAGGACGCCATCTTCAGGATTCCCGGATCTTGAGGATCTCCCTAAGGACCTCTTCAGTGCTCTTCATTTCATAAACGATTTCCTTGACGATGGCTAACATCCATCAATAAAATCAACGCAAAAACTGATGTCAATGTTGAATGACGTAATGATAAATAGATTTTTTTTTCAATTCAATTCTTTATTCTATAACATATTTAGTACATAATGAAGAATATAAGAACAGAAACATGAGAAAACTCTGGGCCGCTAAGGTCTTGACGACCCGTCCAGGGGCTGGTTGTCACTGAACTAGCTTATTAGTTTGGATTGAGCTTTTTCTTTTAGCTGGAAACAATACACTTACAGACAATATCCAGCTTGGGTGAAAAAACGCTGCAAATCCCTGCACAACGGTTTATTATTTTGTACAGAATACCCTTCTTTTACAGATCAAAGCTCTCTGTATAGATAACCCGTCTATATAACATAATAATATGTACTATTCTATACATATTATGTAGATCGCAGACCCTCCGTAGGTTAGTACCTACTCGTTTCTAGGTACCTAATCACGAGTTAAATGTTGCTAAAATAATTTTGTCGATGACAAACAGTAACTAAAACGGCAAAAAGAAACGCAAATAATGAAGTTCTGAAGGAAAATTGTTGATGTGGAGTGAAATAGATGCCCCTTCCGCGTAGATCACTGTTTTCTGTGGTCAATACACCAATACTTCGTGGTCAAGTATAGTGAACCGTTGTGTAATAACTTGCCCATCAATAATACTTCAACGGTTGTTCAAGTTGCAAAAATACCGATCAACAAAATCCAGCCCCTTCTTGTTTGGTGACCCGTTGTGTAATAATTTACCGTTATGTAATAATTTACCGTTGTGTAATAATTTACCAATCAACAATACCTCAACGTTTGTATATTATATTGTTTGAGTTGCACAGAATATAGAGCGAGCGGAAAGTTTGGGCATATGCCCCCCCCCCCCCCCCCGGAATTCTATACCATAATGTTAGGATACTGTATACATATGCATAATAAACCATCTTTAAGTTACTTTTGGAGAACCGTTTTCGTAGTTCACAGAAAAACAAAAAAGTATTTCCTTATCTCCATTGCTAGGGTCTCTATGTGCATCCTCCATTTTAGGTGCTGGTCTAGTTCATATTTCATATTTTAATATTTCATATTTAAATAGTTCATATTTATTGTAAAAATTTTCAAAAATATTTAAATGAAATATTTATAAATAATATTTCGAAATATTTACATATTATATTTATGAATAATAAAAATCTTTATAAAGATCGATACAAATTTATAGAGATCGATAAAACTCTTCATCGAAAATTTATAAATAATATTTATAAATACGTTACATGAAATATTAATAAAAATATTTGGTAAAATATTTCATGAAATACCTATTTAATAAATATTTGGTAAAATATTTCATGAAATATTTAATAAATATTTGGTAAAATATTTCATGAAATATTTAATAAATATTTGGTAAAATATTTCATGAAATATTTAATAAATATTTCATATTTCACATAGTAAATAATATTTCATATTTAATGCTATTGACTTGCTCAAGCTTAGTACAAAACGCTGCAAAGTCCTTGCCACATGGGTTTATTATTCTATTGGAGTTCTAGAGATTTTTGTTGGCTGTTAAATGTATTGTTTCTTTCATGTGGAATGATTGAAATAGCTATTTCTGATGATTTCCACCAATTTTGGCCCCCAAAACATGAAATAGGTAGGTACGCTTTTTTTTCAAGATCATCTTTGATCAATGGTAGTGGCATTTAATGGTCTTGATTAACCTGTTTACACTTTTTCCAATGTTATTGTACACATTTATGGTGATTTCAGACAGTTTTCCAGGTTTTTGACTCATAAAAAACCAATTTTGGGAGCTGAACCTTTGGTAAAACCTCAATTTCCGCGTCTTTGGTCAAAATCGACTTCATATTCGGTCTTCTCGTCCTCATAAACATGGAAAAAGATACCTCAAAACCTCATGTTACTCACATGTTGTTAAAACGCAAAAAGTACCTATTTTTATACACATTTTCACTCATAACTCCCCTGGATATATTCCGATCGGGCTGAAAAGTTTCGGGACACAACTAGGGCCCAAATGGAGCATGTGTGCGAAAGAACGACTTTTTTAGACCGAAAATGAAGCCTGTACACGTGATACGGCGTACGGCGGACGGCGTACGGCGTACGGCGGACGGCGTACGGCGGACGGCGGACGGACATTGCATTTTTGGAATCTACGCACCTTGAAACGGAAAAGAAAAAATTTTGAGGGGGTGTTACAAAAATTTTTTGCTGAGCGAATACATAGGTGTATTATTCACAGAATAATAAACCAAAATTAGTTGATCGTTTACAGCTGTTACTCTCAGTGATACCATTCAAAAACACGGTTACAGAGGGAGAGTGACGGCCATCGTAAAGTATGGTAATGTGGGGGCCATAAAACGGATTTGACTGCTTGGTAATTATATTTAATGGTCCGGAATATCGCTTGGCGCGGATTTTTTCTCTCTTTTATTCATTAATTTCTTTATTTTTATTTAAAGGGGCGATATTTCCGTGTGACTCGAAACCATAAAAGTGCACGGGCTGGCGTGAGAGAACGATGATTATTTTATGAGCGGCCTGAGCCAACTATGAAAAAGTTTACTTGGAGGGGAGGTTATGGGCTATTTATAATGGCGGTTTGAAAAAGTGGGAGGAGTGCCCAATTGCACCTAGTGAAACATCTACCTAGAGACGAACTAACTCATTCGCGATGAAATCGTGGAAACCCATTTCAAAGAAGAAAAATAAATAAATAAATAAATAAAAACGGAGTTATTGAAAGGTTGTCTATTTCCACTATTAAACGGAAAAACCGCGAAAAACACACTGTTATACCGGTTGTGGTGATCAAGTCATCTTTGTTACTGAGTTAGTTATTGTTTGTTATGACGATGGTTTCACCAAAACCGGTATAACAGTGTTTTTATCGTTTTGGTTTATTATTCTGTGAATAATACACCTATGTATTCGCTCAGCAAAAAATTTTTATAACACCCCCTCAAAATTTTTTCTTTTCCGTTTCAAGGTGCGTAGATTCCAAAAATCCAATGTCCGTCCGCCGTCCGCCGTACGCCGTACGCCGTATCACGTGTACAGGCTTCATTTTCGGTCTAAAAAAGTCGTTCTTTCGCACACATGCTCCGTGTGGGCCCTAGTTGTGTCCCGAAACTTTTCAGCCCGATCGGAATATACCCAGGGATGTTATGAGTGAAAATGTGTATAAAAATAGGTACTTTTTGCGTTTTAACAACATGTTAGTAACATGAGCTTTTGAGATATCTTTTTCCATGTTTTTGAGGACGAGAAGACCGAATATGAAGTCGATATTGACCAAAGACGCGGAAATTGAGGTTTTACCAAAGGTTCAGCTCCCAAAATTGGTTTTTTATGAGTCAAAAACCTGGAAAACTGTCTGAAATCACCATCAATGTGTACAATAACATTGGAAAAAGGGTAAACAGGTGAATCAAGACCATTAAATGCCACTACCAATGATCAAAGATGATCTTTAAAAAAAAAAAAAAGCGTATGTACCTATTTCATGTTTTGGGGGCCAAAATTGGTGGAAATCATCAGAAATAGCTATTTCAATCATTCCACATGAAAGAAACAATACATTTAACAGCCAACAAAAATCTCTAGAACTCCAATAGAATAATAAACCCATGTGACAAGGACTTTGCAGCGTTTTTTCTGTGTATTAGTGGAAATAGACACTCTTTCAATCATTCCGTTTTGGTTTATTATTCTGTGGATACACTTATGTATTCGCTCAGCGAACAATTTTTATAACCCCCCCTCAAAATTTTTTCTTTTAAGTTTCAAGGTGCGTAGATTCAGAAAATGCAATGTCCGTCCGCCGTCCGCCGTATCACGTATACAGGCTTCATTTTCGGTCTAAAAAAGTCGTTCTTTCGCACACATGCATCATTTGGGCCCTAGCTGTGTCCCGACACTTTGCAGCCCGATTGGAATATACCCAAGGGTGTTGTGGGTGAAAAATGGGGGTTAAAATGGGGTTTTTTGGTGTTTCAGTAACATGAGCTTGTGGGGTACCGTTTTCCATGTTTTTTTGGGACGAGGAAACCAAATATGAAGTGGATTTTGACCAGAGTGAAAAATTGAGGTCCTAACGAAGTTTCAGCCTTAAATTTACGTTAAATCGTCGTTCTTCCTCACACCGTTTGGGCCCCTTTTGGGTCCTTGTTGTGCTCCGAAGTTCGGCAGCCCGATCGGCATACACCCAGGGGTGTTATGGAGAAAAATGGGTGTAAAAACAGGGGTTTTCGAGGGATTTTTGAGGTTTTAGTGAACATGAGCTTGTGAGGTGTCGTTTTCCATGTTTTTAGGGTGAGAAGACCGAATATGGAGTCGATTTTGACCAAAGCGTGAATAATTTAGGTTGTAACTAAGGTTCAGCTCCCAAAATTCATTTTTTGTTAGTCAAAAACCAGGGAAATTATCTGAAATCACCGTAAACTTGTATGTATGCATCTTTATTTGTAACACTAGAAGTAGATAGACACTAGTCCAACACTAGTACTACTAACACTAGTAGTAGATTTCAGTGATCGAAAATATTTTTTTCAGAAATAGCAACCTAATATTATCTTTGTGGGTCTCTTCAGTGAGGTCTCAATCGTGCCGTATTCATTCGAGAATAGTAAACGCATGTGACAAGGAGTTTGCAGCGTTTTTCTTTTTCTTAACCTACACAGATGTTTCGATGTGACTGAAGCTTGTGTGGTTTGTGCAGCCTAACTTCGAATCTGAGCCAACAAATCGGAACTGCAAGAATCAGGCTATGTGGGTCTGATAAAATGATTGATGGGGAATCGGTCACCAATTTTTTGGTTTATTATTTTCAATAATGAACCATTGGAATCGAGCATGAAAAAAAAAATTCTTACCCCCCCTCAAAATTTGATGGTTCACGTTTCAAGGTATGTAGAATCCAAAACTGCAATAAAAATATTTCTGTCTGTCCGCCGTACGCCGTACGCCGTACGCCGTACACCGTACGCCGTACGCCGTACGCCGTACGCCGTACGGGCCACTTTTCTTAGTTACCATGAAAAAAAATTGATGAAATTCGGGTTATAGGTTCCGTTCGGCGTCTAGTTGGTCCTCGAAGCTCGACGTTACTGTGAGTCATCTCTAAGGGGTTCAAAATAGGGGTTGAAATTTTCAAAACGCCTATACCATTTTTTTACGTAAATATTTTTACGGTTTTAAATAGTTCTTGAACTTGCGAGTTTTTTAAGACCATCCGGAGCATCGTACGTCCAGCCGTTCGTTCACAGTAAGGCCCCGAAGTTTTCACCGACAGGCATTTTCGACTCCAGTGTGAATGAAATTGTATACAATTCGAACCAAATCTCGTAACCAGAGACGCGCCCACAGTAGGAATTTGTGAATACGGCCAATCATTGGTAGGGATCACCTGATTATATTGGCGGAGTATGAAGTCGAGTTGGATGTTCAGTGATATTATTTAATTTGAAAAATGATGGCTCTTTTGGAGTTTGTTGGTAGGTAGTGAAACTTGAACAAACGTTGAAGTATTATTGATGGGTAAATTATTACTACACAATGGTAAATCATTACTCAACGGTGAATTATTACACAACGGTTCATTATACCATCTACGTAGAAGGGGCTGGAGTTTGTTGGTAGGTACTTTTGCAACTTTTTTCACTCCTCATCAACAATTTCTTTTCAGAACTTCATTATGTGTGTTTCTTTTTGTTAGGTACTGTTTGTCATCGGCAGAATTATTTTAGCAACATTTAACTCCAGATTTAGTTAGTTACCTAGTAGCGAGTACGGGGTTAGGTACTAACCTAAGGAGGGTCTGCGATCTACATAATATGTATAGAATAGTACATATCATATTATATAGACGGGTTATCTATACATAGAGCTGTGATCTGTAACAGAAGGGTATTCTATACAAAATAATAAACCGTTGTGCAGGGATTTGCAGCGTTTTTACGAATCGATTCAAGTGGAAAGTTAGTGACAAACCTGCACAACGTAGGTACTCAGTTCCACATTAAATTTGAGAAACGGCCTAAATGATTTTACTCGATCATTCATAGGTTGAGCTTCAGAGAAGTTTTCCCAGACGCGGTCACGAATGTGCCACAAAACTTAACCCCTTATCACCTGTAAAGTGTCCCGGCGACTTCGTAAACCACCGAGCAGCGGTTGGGCTCCCGGTAACGACCGTAAAGTTGAGGAGACTTACTATGACTTGCTCCTCACGACGCTTCTGCTCGCCCGAGTGTGTTTATAGTTGCAACAATAGCCGGTAAAGGCTACTGAAGTTTATCGTTACACCGTCGCTGAAAAGTAATGTTTCTCACGTTCGTCCGTTGTTTATTTAGCCTTACTTTGGATAAATAAGTGTGACGTGGCGGTCTGAAATCTTGATTAAATGTTTCTTGGCTGAAGCAAGCTCTACTGCTAAGTTCCCGCGAGTTGAACGGAGTGGGTTAGGTGGGGGTGGGGGGGGGGGGGGATGCCCTGCAATTTTCGGATTTTTGTCCATTGTGACCAATCAGGAGCAGATTTCCTCGAAATTGTATGTCTGAGTTTTAGGTAGAGATCTTACCTTTAACTGCTGGAAATTTATCCATCAATCAAACAATCATTATCCACGGAAAATTTTAAGGAAAAAAAAAGAAGTGCAGAGGTTTGCCCCAAATGGATGGACATAGATAAAAAATTCTGCCAATTCGAGTAGGTAGTACAGTTTCCTCACTTGAATCACATGAACGTAAAGAATAGTTGGGTAGTTTCATTTTGAAATGGGACCATCAGCGATCCAACCCACGTGTACCCTCCAAATTTCAGCTCTCTACGACTATTTTTCGCGTTGATAGAAGCTTTACAAGGAAACTGTCAACATTTCATGTTCGCGCATGCGCACACGAAAGTTACGGTACGATTCCAATGAAATTCATGTGGAACTGTCAAAGTATTATTACTGATCGAACCTCCAAATCTGAACTCATTTCAACGATATTTAAGGTAGTTATGGGCGTTTCAATTATTTTACGTTTGCGCATGCGCAGACGAAACGATTTCCATGATATTGAAATGGGATCATCTGCGATCAATCCCGCGGGTACCCTCAACGTTTCAGCTCTCTACGACTATTTTTCGCGTAGTTATAAGCGTTACAAGGAAATGGTCAACATTTCATGTTCGCGCACGCGGAGACAAGCATTACGAATCCGATGAAATTCATTTGGAACTATGAAAGTATTATTCCTGATCGAACCTTCAAGTTCAACGATATATGGGCGGTAGTTATGGGCGTTCCAATTGTTTCACGTTTGCGCATGCGCAGACGAAAGTTACAGTATTTTTTGTATGATTTTTGTACGGGACCATCTTCGACCCAACTCGCATCTACCCTCCACATTTCAGCACATTTCGACCATTATTTCGGGTATTTTTGGGCTTGACACGGAATTACCACAGAAAGACAGCCAGACACGGAACCAAAAATGTTCCTGGATGTTTAAAACACAAAATGGTAGTGGACATTTTCATTTTGGAGGTCATAAATTTTTTTCACTCAATCACGAGTCGACGGCTTCCCTACCTTCGTTAGTGAGGGAGCAAAAATATACTATTATCAAAAACTCATAAAATATTGGTTTAATTTCTTTTGAGCTTGAAAAACAACGACAAAATTAGCAAATCGCAACCGGCCTTAAAGATTATTTTAATTTCTTGAGCATACCTACCAATTGGTAGGTGTTACCTACTCTTAGAACGTAATGGTAATACACACCTATTTAATAGGTAATAAATGATGAATAATGAATTATTTATCAACAATGTTAGTTACAGTGCCAAAATATGTTCCAGTATTTAATGGAGCACCTGCACTCAAGCGGTGCAGGGAGCTGCTCCCAAAGAACCTGCAGGGACTTGCCCCACTTGGTGCGTTTGGGAATGGCGCGTCAGTAAGGTTACGTGAAGTGAATTGAAGCATAAGTTAATCCACAGCATTAAAGTTTAGTTATAGTACTATTCATTGATAGTAATTGTTTGATAAATTTGGTTCAAGCCAATCTCGCACAATTTTGAACTAATTGGAAGAAAATTACATCAAAAACGTGAAAAACAAATAATTCATCTTATTTTCTTGGCCTGCAGTGTTCCCGGACGCCCCAACTGCTGCCTGGTGGCTGGTTCTCAAACCAATCGCAGACTATTCAAAAAGTCGATGCAGGGCCATGCCCCATGCAGCTCTCTGCCTCCATTTACCCTAAGCTGTGATCTTTTCTGTTTTAGATATTGATACACACACAGAGGCACCTACCGATCAAACGCAATAATATTTAGGAAGTTTCTAACCATAACTTCTTTAGAGAAACTTCAAATTCTTGATCAACAAAGTGTGGTTTTTCCGAATTTTTTCACCATCCGGCGATGATAATCGAAATTATAGTCCTTCAGATAATGTATGTGTGTACGTGCATAAAATTTACTCTCTTAAGTATTAGGTAGAGATAAAAGTGGCCGAACTATCTAACATTCTGAGGGCTCCTATATGCGGATTGGTGACTAGTTGGTCCCATATCAACTCTAATTTCTATGGTAAGATTCATCTCGCAAAGGCGTTAAACGCTCGTTACTGCCCGAAAAAATTGTCGAAAAGAGCTGAAATTTGGTGGCTATGTAGGGTTGGTGTTCAGATAGATAAATTTCATAAAATTCCTCAAGTAAAACAACTTCCAGGCCGACCCGAGTAACCCACGGATTACGCTACACCAAATGTTCATAAACAATGTCAATTACGCACATCACCTTTTGTCGTCGCTGCATTTTGATCGTATCTGCATACGGTCGAGATGAACGTTCGAAATCGGTCAACGTCGAAAAGTCCGCCTTCCACGATTATTATCGTCCATCTGAGCAGACACCTGCACGACCTTCTCGATCCCGCCTTCGGCTCGGCGACAAAAATGTGGGTCCGGTCCCATCAGCTGTCGCACCTTTCGGTTAGCTTCCCTAACACAGTTATAGGTAGATATCGCGTTTTTTCTGTAGGAATCGCCCTCGTTAGTATAGTTTTACCGTATAAGGTTCACACAGAGTTGAAATCACCGGAGAGGCGAAAAAAGTAAACTCGTGTTTGTACTCATGAAGGTGCCTGGTTTTTCCTGTTTTAACTAGGTAACATTGTCTATCTCAAAGCCAGTTCGAGTAGGCAGTAGCTTCCTCACTTGAATCACATGAACGTAAAGAATAGTTGAGCAGGTTCATTTTGATGCGGGACCATCTGTGATCCAACCCGCGTCTACCCTCAAAATTTCAGCTCTCTACGACTATTGTTCGCGTAGCTAGAAGCGTTACAAGTAAACGGGCAGCATGTCATGTTCGCGCATGCGCAGACGAAAGTTACAGTACGAGTCCAATGAAATTCATATGGAACTATCAAAGTATTATTCCTGATCGACCCTTCAAATCTGAACTCATTTCAACGATATTTAAGGTAGTTATAGGCGTTTCAAATATTTCACGTTTGCGCATGCGCAGACCGAACGATTTCCATTATTTTAAAACGGGACCATTTGCGATCCAACCCGCGTGTACCCTCAAAACTTCAGCTCTGTACGACTGTTTTTCGCGTAGTTAGAAGCGTTACAAGGAAATGGTAAACATTTCATGTTCAAATGAATTTCATGTGGAACCATCTACCTAAGTACCGTTCGTGATCGACCCTCCAAGTTTGAACTCATTTCAACGATATTTAGGATTGTTATGGGCGTTTCAAGTATTCCACGTTTTCTTTACAGTACTTTTTCAGTGATTTTTGCATGGGACCACCTGTGACCCAACCCGCATCTACCCTCCAAATTTCAGCCCATTTCTATAATTATTTCGGGTAGTTATGGGCGTTACAACGAATTGCCACAGACAGACACGGTACGAAAAACGTTCCTCGATGTCTGAAACGCAAAATGGTAGTGGAAATTTTCATTTTCATGAATTTTTCTTTACTCAATCACGAATCCAAGGCTTCCCTATCTTCAGTAGTGAGGAAGCGAAATCATTAAAGGAACGGTTCGATTCTCATCGACTGTTTCGTCGATTTAGGTGATAATTTTGATGCAGTTTGATGAAATCATGCTTCCTTTTCTCAATTATTGGGCACTTGTATTTCTGTTGTAAACTGACCGTTTTTCACCATCGTTCGCGGGCAGAAAAAACAAGCCTGTGGGGCAGGTGGTCGCTAGGCATGGGTTTATAAAGCGGTTTGATCAGTACCGTACACTGTAAACCAACCTTGTTCAATTCCACGATATTCAGATGGAGTCTTCTTAAGAATTCATTGTGAAGTGCTGGGGGCCTATTCACTAAAAGAGATTGTGAAAAGAGATAACCTATTTTGAAAATCTCGTGGGAGAGATAGTCTCCCTCGAGAGACAGTCTCTTCCATTGTCTCCCGGGTTCGTCTATTTCACTGAAGAGCTCCAGTGGCCTACCTCAACCCGTACTTGGACGTTTTTACTCATGAATCGATAATGTGCATATATTTTCAATGAACAATCGACTTACCTTCAAGAGATGAAAAAATACACATTAAATGATCGATTTGGTGATGGATGAACGAAGGATGATACACGAGATCACTACCAAACAAACGAGAAATGAGAGACTCTCTCTTTCGAGAAAATACCTAATTAGGTGTGTCTCTGAAAGAGATCGAAAATGCCAAGATGGCCGCCAACTGTCTCTTTTGGAAGTAACTGAATAACCCTGTCATGGATACTATAAAAATCTCTTCTGCCAAAAGAGGGAGTCGGACGGAAAAGAGATGTCTCTTTGGCTCAGTGAATAGGCCCCCTGATAACATCATTGCTACTCAACAGCACCAACAGTTGAATATGGCTCTCCTAACAGTTGGTTTTACTGGGACACAACTTGAACGAATTCAATGGTAGCGAGATAAAAAGGGCGCGAATGTTTTGTTTGTGTATTAGGTACTTATCCCAACAATCTGGTTATGCCCCATTTCACCTTTGGAGGGCTCGAAGTTACTGCTAGACACAGCCGGAGCCTTTGATAATGCGCTCAACGGCGGGAGCGCCCCCCTGATGAATGAAAGATGGGGATTTCATCTTCTTAAGCCATCGGTTCAACTTGGAATCTCGTGGTTTTCATCGGTGAATAAAAACTGGAAGACGAACACACACACACACACACACAAAACCTCTACTTCACAAAGTCGTCTTTATTGAATGGCGGACTCCCCTGCGGGTGCCTCTCTCCGTTTTCGGTGAAACAGTTCATGACCAAGGGCCGTAAGTCAACTCCGACCGACTCCAAGGCAGATGGTTGACAAAAACGCGCCCCACCGCCATTTGTCTGTCTCGATTAATGACTACTAACATGGTTTACGGTTAGGGGATTCTTTATCTTACCAGTGCCTATCCCCTCTACCGCCACCCTCATTTTATCTACCTTTCGTAAATACAAAGGGACCCTTAATGACCGCCATGTTTAATTCACCTTTAAAAAAAAACGCATGGAAAACAGAGGGAGGCATTAACTTTCTTTTTCTGTCTTTGTCAAAGTATTTTCTTCTATTAATGGTCGAGGCGCACGACGGTGATCGTGGTTTAGAGGGATTTTTCACGGGCGTTTAAAAAAAACTTTGAGGATATCCGTTTCATCTGATTCGGCTTTGAGCAATTAGTTAAGTAAGTACAGGAATATTTTGCAGATCCCGAATTGAGCCCCGTCACAGACCAAAACGTACGAAGTGAGCCTCGTCTAAAAACGCGAAAAATAACAAAATGAGCCCCACACGAAATTTTGAAAAAACCGAAACGCACGAAGTGAAACACAAGCCTGAAAACGTGAAAAACAACGAAATGAGCCCCACCCGAAATTTTGGAAAACCGAAACGTACGAAGTGAAACACACGTCTGAAAACGTGACGAACAACGAAATGAGCCCCACCCGAAATTTAGGAAAAACCGAAAAGCACGAAATGAGCCTCGTCTGAAAACGTGAAAAACAACAAAATGAGCCCCACCCGAAATTTTGGAAAAACCGAAACGTACGAAGTGAAACACACGTCTGAAAACGCGGCAAACAACGAAATGAGCCCCACCCGAAATTTAGGAAAAACCGAAAAGCACGAAATGAGCCCCGTCTGAAAACGTGAAAAACAACAAAATGAGACCCACCAGAAATTTAGGAAAAATCGAAACGTAAGAAATGAGCCCCGTCTAAAAAGTGAAAAACAGCGAAATGAGCCCCACCCAAAATTTTGGAAAAACCGAAAAGCATGAAATTAGCCCCGTCAAAGAATTGTAGAAAGAACAGAATGAGTCGCTGACTGATCGCTACTTGACTTGATCAGTTTTCTGACTGTTTTTATATTATACAACTCTTATATTTTACGCTCATTTCGTACATTATATTTGGTCTTGCATGTATTTTACGTTCATTTCATTAGTTGCCTGTGGTTTCGACCTCGAAATATTGGGCTCATTTCGTGAAGCTGGCAGTCTGTCTCCGGTTAATTGCAAGATTTTTCCGTCTAGTGACTGTTCCTGCTCTTATGTTACAGATACGGAGCGGGTTACGATCTGGCGGCGCGGCGGAAGAACGCGACGCGAGAGTCGACAGCGACGCTCAAAGCCTGGCTGAACGAACACAAGAAAAACCCCTACCCGACGAAAGGGGAGAAAATCATGTTGGCCATCATCACCAAAATGACGCTGACGCAAGTTTCGACGTGGTTCGCCAACGCCCGGCGGCGGCTCAAAAAGGAGAACAAGATGACGTGGGAGCCCAAGAACAAGACGGACGACGACGACGACGCAGTTCTGTCGGACTCGGAGGACAAGGATAAGGATGATTGCGACGAGGATAAAATGAAAGATTCCCATAGGATGGGTAAGTCCTTCGTAACGTAACGTACGATGTGTGATGAGTTCTCTAGCACAGTGTTGACTGCAATTATTCTTCGTATTGGACAATGCAACTGACTCCCGGAGAAGGTAACAGTTTTTGAGGATGCTGAACCGGATTTTGCGGTTAGAAACGCAAAATTCATCTATACCAATATTTATTGGTATAGATATGTAGACGATATCATCATTCTTTGGAAAGGGACTGAAAGACAACTTGGTTCATATCATAAACAAATTAATAACGTAGATCCATTCATTAACTTCACCTTAGAATTCGGATGTAATCTCCTAAATTTTCTTGATCTTTCCATTTCGTTGAATAATGGAAAGCATGAGTTTTCCATATATAGGAAAGATACATATATCGATATTACCATTCATAGTACTTCAAATCATCCAGTAGTCCACAAACATGCTGCTTTCCATAGTATGATTAACAGAGCTTTATCTATACCAATGAGCGAACAGAATTTAGCTAAAGAAAAGTTAACTATTAAAAGTATAGCGGCGAGTAATGGCTATGGGGGAGATCTCATTGATACAATATGGAATAGGGTTCTTAGGAAAAATAGTAGGGAAGGAGTTTCAAACATAGTTAGGGAAGCTACGACTGAGGAAAAGATTTGGATCAGTATACTGTATTACGGAAAAATTCCGAATAGAAACCGGATATTAACTTCTAAAGGGTTCAATGTAGGAGATAAAAGTAAAAATAATCTCAGATTTTCATTAAGTTCAGTTGAAGATAAAATTAATGTTCAAGATAAAAGTGGTGTTTATAAATTAAAGTGTTCTTGTGGTCAAACCGGTAGGAAGTTTAGAGAAAGAACAAAGGAACATGAAAAAGATTTCAGGGATAATATTCATATTTTCAGGGATTCGGCAGTTGCACGTCACTTGAATGAATCCAGGCATAGTTTCAATTTTGATCTTGCAGACAGACGGTTCATTGAATATCTTCATTTTTGCCCAAAAGGGAACATGTTGGATGTACTTCAAAAATTCGAAATTATTATGACTGATAGGTTGGGTAAATCTTTGAATGATGTAATTCCTTTAAGTTTTTCTCCATTATTTTGCGTTCATTTCTGTAACAGCTTGGTTCCACCCCTCTCCCCCCGCCCCTTCACCTTATGTTCCTTTCACTTTTTGGCATTCTCTTCCTGGGCCAATCAGAATCGACCCCCCTTCCTTTGTTCCCTTCTCCTTCCATCTTCACAGCCAATTCCAATCGACCACCTTTCACTTTTGGGACTATTTATAAGGTCACCTCTCCAATGTGCCTTCAGTTATTGGTTGTTGCTGACGATGGTTTGATCACCGAAACCCGTATAACAGTGCTTTTTGCGTTTTTTCGTGTATTAGTGGAAATAAGACTATTTTTTCAATAACTCCGTTTTTCTTTGCAAAATTCAGGCTGAACAGCATCCACAATCGTCTCAGCACTATGTGAGACTGGAAATCCGTAGATCACCGTAAACGGAGCTTGTCTGAGGGCGATAGGAAGGTCTTTGACACAATGCACTCAAGTTGGACGCCTTGTCCAAACAAGAGTTTATTTCACGTCTCCCAAAGGAGGAAGGGCACGTTGTGGGCGACCTCTAATGGAAACTCCCGGGCTCTCATTGTTTCCAGCCACACTCCACACCCCCGGACCCACACCGCCGCCTTACTTTATATTCGTCTTCCCTCTAAATAATTGTGTCTTTAGTCACCTTCGTTGGTCGTATTCTCGCCTTCGGCCGGTCCGAGGTGCTAACCCGCATTCCACGCCCTCCCACCTTTTCTGTCCTGAAGAAATCCGATAAACCTCGCCGGGCATCGGAGCGCAAAACCGCCTCCGCCTCGTTAAAATCGTTCAGTGGCCCTTTATATTTACTATTTAAAAAAAAAAAAAAAACCTTCGCTACGCGTTTATATCAGATCTGCAATTAAGATTATGCGACTTGGCCGCGTGCAATAATAAACGTGGTATACCAGTCCATTTACGCCACCTTTGCCGCCTTTATCAGAGTCGTATCGGGACACCTTTCTCTGCTACCACAGGTAACGCTAAAGATGGCGCTATCGCATGTCTGCCTTTTAAGATGATTGTAGAGTGAAATATCACACGTTCTGGACATGTTCCTATGAAGAGAGCCAGGGGACCATTACCACTGCCAACACGTCACCGTCAAGCAATGAAGCGAGTAGGAAATCAGTGGGTAATCAACTGAAGGGATATCACCGCTTGCGCATTAAGCGGTCTGAATGTCCGCACTGCAAACAGACCCCCCTCCCCAAAAATTCATTAATATTATTATAATTTCTTATTATTTTTTGACATTTTCATGTGTTTACTTTGGCGCACAAACTCGCTTTTTTTCCATTTTCGCTTACAACCGATTCGTTTCTACGGAAATTTATATTTGCCATTTTTCATCGTACAAAAATCGTTCCCCACTCGTTGGGATCGTGTGATTTTATTGAATATTTTCATGTTAACCGTACCCCCGTACCTTGCACGGTAGCTGAGCTGAGCACGATGAAAAAAAGATGGGTAAACAAGGTAGTAAGCAACATAGGTAATGAAGAAAGTCATTGTTTACTAGCATCTTCTTCTTCTTCTTTTCTGAGTTTATTTGTCCAGACTTCGTGTCATGTGTATTTGATTGTTGTTAATGGCACTGGTGTTATCGATTTTACTAGCATCGAATGTGGTAACCTTGCACCACTGCGTAACCCGGATCTGGGTAACCTTGCAACCCGTAAATGATTCCGTAAATTATTATCCTTAAATAAGTTGTACCTATTATTTCCTTTCAAGTCCTGAATCAAGATTAAGAAGAGGTTCCTTTGTTAATTGCGATTACACGTTTTGTGCGATTACGTAGTATACGATGGATTCGAGATGGTTTGAACAAATTTTTGTATGAAAGAGCGCAAAATTAAGAAAGCACACCAAACAGCGTTACAATTTCTTTTCTGATGATTAAGAAAGAACAAGCGAGAATGATTCTTAGTTACCTACCTACTGTCAAGATAAAGCTTGTGATACAACATGAAAATGTCTCACTGTGTTGCGGACTTGTACGCGTTTTGGGCTGCCAGTCAGTCTGAAATTCGCGTGTTTTATTGAAAGTTTCTCAGTCTGCCCACTATGAAATATTTTAATTTCTTATGTTTTGCTGAGCGATTACGTAGGTGTATTATTATTATTGTATTAGCTACCAACCAATTACAGCAAGGAATGTAAGAAAGCGGATCAATTCTCCAAATTCTGGATTGAGAATCTGAAATAGGGACATTCGATTTTCGTGCGAATTAAACAAGTATGTTGAGTATACCTGTTTTCCACTGATGGGGTTTAGTTACTCCAATAGGGAACATGAAGGGCTCGTGTACATGGTATATCGTAGCAAAGACTTGTGCACTTGTATCATAGGTATGTTGTTTCAATTTTCAATAAGTTTTTAGGCAAACTGTAGAAAACCCTTGTGCGCATGTATCACAGGTATTCGTTTCGATTTTCAATAATTTTTTAGGTAGGTAAGTGGTATAGCAAAGCCTTGTGCACACGCATCATAGTTACGAACTAAATAACTCGCGAAGAACCCATTTCAAAGAAAAACGGAGTTATTGAAAAACAGTCTATTTCCACTAATGGCATCGCCAGTAACAAACAATAACAAGTTATTGTTTGTTACTGACGAAGTCATCACCAAAACCGGTATAACAGGGTATTTTTCGCGTTTTTCCTTGTATTAGTGGAAATACACTATTTTTCAATAACTCCGTTTTTCTTCGTATCGTAGGTATGTCATTTCGATTTTCACTAAGTTTTCAACGTTTCCTGTAAACCTGCTAACTATCAAAAGGGCTGTGAGGATGTGTAGGACTGCACAGTACGAACATGTTTGGAATCTTGTTACTCGAACGTACGGATACTCGTCCCAGGAATGCCAATTCCCAGGACGTGCCAAATAAGGTGTTTTTTTTTTACGTTTTGCTATGCCATTTTGGCACTTTTATACAGCCGATTCTGACGTCCAATGAGTAAAAACTCAAAATTTCAAGCCGTAGGACTAAAAATTAGCTGTTTTCTAGGTTTTAGGTTTAGGGGCTTCACTCGAAGGTTATTCACAGAAGCTATGTTGCGCGTACCAAATGCCCGTTTTTGGAGGCTACGTTGAATTTGAAACGTTTTCCATTTTTATTTTCTGCTGTAAATCTAACTTGGTCGATAAGAAAAATTACCAGAATCTGTCTAGCGTTTAATGTTCGAATAAAACTGCGGAGACTAATCGAGTTTCGCGGACTTGAAGGTGGACTCATACGCCGCTCGAACCATCACCGACCCACGCAGTGAGTTTATCGCGCCCAGGCTGATTTATGCCTGTTAGGATTTCCTCCCCTTCTCCGGTGCCCCATCCCATAAACGTCATCGGTTATTGATCATCTTCAATTTCTCAATCACTATTTCCCCCACGGAGTCGTTACCCTTCGGAGCGCTGTATCGACGTATAATGGGGCAAAAGGGTGGGTTCCTTGTCTTGGTTGAGTCTCTCTCTTGGAGGGTTACACGCTCCATAAGGTCGCTTCCTGCAGAGGCGGTTACACGGATCAGATTAGGAAATGCGAAGGTTCGGATGGGAAATAGGCGAAGGGCAGGCGATCGTTGTGAACGGACCGGCGTTCGCGGAATGGTTTTGGACATCCTCCCCTCGAACCTTCGAGAGGCGAATGATTTTAGCGGTGAGCGGTGACCTTTCCGGGCAGAATGAAACAAAAGCTATTAAGTACTTGTCAAATATTATACAAAAGAACAAGCCGAACGCCGAAGGACTTCATTTCCCAGGTTTTTCACTCATAATAAATCAATTTTTGTAGCTGAACATTTGGTAGAACTCAATTGTTCACTCTTTTGTCAAAATCGACTTCATATTCTGTCTTCTCGTCCCCCAAAACATGGAAAACGGTATCTCAAAAGCTCATGTTAAAACATGTTACTAAAACACAAAAAGTACCTATTTTTGTACTCTTTTCACTCATAACACCTCTGGGTATATTCCGATCGGGCTGCAAGGTTTCGGGACACAACTAGGGCCCAAATGGAGCATTTGTGCGAAAGAACAAATTTTTTAGACCGAAAATGAAGCCGGTATGCATGATACGGCGGACGGCGGACGGACATTGTATTTTGGGAATCTGCGCACCTTGAAACGGAAAAGAAAAACGCTGCAAATCCCTGCACAACGGTTTATTATTTTGTATAGAATACCCTTCTGTTACAGATCACAGCTCTATGTATAGATAACCCGTCTATATAATATGATATGTACTATTCTATTATATGCATATTATGTAGATCGCAGACCCTCCGTAGGTTAGTACCTAACCCCGTACTCGTTACTAGGTACCTACCTAAATCACGAGTTAAATGTTGCTAAAATAATTCTGCCGATGACAAACAGTACCTAACAAAATGAAACACACATAATGAAGTTCTGAAAAGAAATTGTTGATGAGGAGTGAAAAAAGTTGCAAAAGTACCTACCAACAAACTCCAGCCCCTTCTACGTAGATGGTATAATGAACCGTTGTGTAATAATTTAACGTTGAGTAATGATTTACCGTAGTAATAATTTACCCATCAATAATACTTCAACGTTTGTTCAAGTTTCACTACCTACCAACAAACTCCAATAGAGCCATCATTTTTCAAATTAAATAATATCACAGAACAACCAACTCGACTTCATACTCCGCCAATATAATCAGGTGATCCCTGCCAATGATTGGCCGTATTCACAAATTCCTATTGTGGGCGCGTCTCTGGTTACGAGATTTGGTTTGAATTGTATACAATTTCATTCACACTGGAGTCGAAAATGCCTGTCGGTGCAAACTTCGGGGCCTTACTGTGAACGAACGGCTGGACGTACGATGCTCCGGATGGTCTTAAAAAAAACCAGTCATGCAGCATGACTTAATGAGCGAATTTTCAAAGAAATATTTGAATTAATGGCTATGGTTTTGAATAAAGGAAAACTTCGGTCTAAAATTTGGTTTTCTATGTATATTCTCTTCGTATTTATTTTAATTTGTACGTTTTGTCCATCCTGATTCTACCGTTTGTTTATTACGTAATTGTACTAAGTGCTTATTTATTTGATCGCTGTGGGTAAATTCAAGGAGTTGTACTAATCGTTTGCCTCCCCCTTTTTTGCTTCGAACTCTCGTCTTCAATTAATACTTCTCACATATTTCAATCTGACCACTCTAAGGGGGTGGGGGGGGGGGGGGTAAGAGTTTAAAGATTATCCTAGTTTTGGGTAATTTTTGCGCACTTTAAATGCTCTAATTTAAGAACGGATTTAGATATCTAAAATCCGATTTCACTATCGTGTTCAGCGTGCAAAAACCTTTAAAATGAGGGGTCACTTGTTAGAAAATAACATTTTGGGGATTTTTGGGTAATTTTTGCGCACTTTAAATGCTCTAATTTGAGAACGGATCAAGATATCTAAAATCCGATTCCACCATCGTGTTCAGCGTGCAAAAACCTTTAAAATGAGGGGTCACTTGTTGGAAAATAACATTTTGGGGATTTTTGGGTAATTTTTGCGCACTTTAAATGCTCTAATTTGAGAACGGATCAAGATATCTAAAATCCGATTCCACCATCGTGTTCAGCGTGCAAAAACCTTTAAAATGAGGGGTCACTTGTTAGAAAATAACATTTTGGGGATTTTTGGGTAATTATTGCGCACTTTAAATGCTCTAATTTGAGAACGGATCAAGATATCTAAAATCCGATTCCACCATCGTGTTCAGCGTGCAAAAACCTTTAAAATGAGGGGTCACTTGTTGGAAAATAACATTTTGGGGATTTTTGGGTAATTTTTGCGCACTTTAAATGCGCCAAAACCCTCCTTAGAGTAGGCCAATTTCGCCCATCTTCGAACTTAGCCTTTCGATTGCCAAGATAGATTTTTTGTGCAAATTTGAGCTGTTTATCTCAATTCTATCGAGAGTTATCGTCTGGAGTGACACATATATAAATAAATATATATATATATACATATAAAAAAGTGTTAAATTTCAGGAATCGTTTTAGAATGGTCTGAAACGGATTTCTATGAAGAAAATTTCCAAAAATTTATATTATTTAAATTTCGAAGCCATTGCAATAGCTTCATTTTCTTTGAAAATTCGCTAAAACTCGCAAGTTCAAGAACTATTTAAAACCGTAAAAATATTTACGTAAAAAAATGGTATAGGCGTTTTGAAAATTTCAACCCCTATTTTGAACCCCTTAGAGATGACTCACAGTAACGTCGAGCTTCGAGGACCAACTAGACGCCGAACGGAACCTATAACCCGAATTTCATCAATTTTTTTTCATGGTAACTAAGAAAAGTGGCCCGTACGGCGTACGGCGTACGGCGGACAGACAGAAATATTTTTATTGCAGTTTTGGATTCTACATACCTTGAAACGTAAACCATCAAATTTTGAGGGGGGGTAAGAATTTTTTTTTTCATGCTCGATTCCAATGGTTCATTATTGAAAATAATAAACCAAAATTTGTTATAAAATTTTTTTTTGCTGAGCGAATGCATATGCGTATTAGTCACAGAATATAAACCAAAAGTAGGAGAAAAAAAACGAGGCAAAGTCCTTGCCACATGAGTTCATTATTCGATTGGACTTACCTACAGAAATGTTGGCTGTTAATTTATTGTTTCCTTCATGTGCAATAATTGGAACATCTATTTTTGATGGTTTTCACCAATTTTGGCCCTCCCAAAACATCGAACTAGGCTCCTATTTTTAGCAAATTATCATTGATCATTGATAGTGCCATTTAATTGTCTTGATTCGCCTGTTGATACTACTTCTAGTGTTATTATACAAATTTATGTTGATGTCATGTCATTTCCCAGTGTTTTGACTCATAAAAAATGAATTTTGGGAGCTGAACCTTCGTTAGAACCTCAATTTTCCACTCTGGTTAAAATCCTAAAAACAGGATGGGAGGAAAATTGAGTTTCTGACGAAGGTTCAGCTCCCAAAATTCATTTTTTATTAGTAAAAAACCTGGGAAATAATATGAAATCATAATAAATTTTATTACACTAGAAGCAGCATCAACATATGAATCAAGACAATTAAAGGCAGTATCAATGATCAAAGATAATTTGTTAAAAATAGGAACCTAATTCGTGTTTTGGGGGGCCTAAAATTGGTGAAAAACATCACCAAAAATGGGTGATACCCCACAAGCACATGTTACTAAAACACCAAAAAAACCATTTTTACACCCACTTATCACCCATAACACCCTTGGGTATGTTCCGATCGGGCTGCAAAGTTTCGGGCCACAACTAGGGCCCAAATGGAGCATGTGTGCGAAAGAACGAATTTTTTAGACCGAAAATGAAGTAGATATGGATGATAAGGTGGAAGGCATACAACGTAAAGCGGACGGCGACATTGGATTTTTGGAATCTACGCACCTTGAAACGTAAAATAAATAAAAAACCAGCAAATATAAATTTGCTATTTGTGGTAGCCAAAGGTTATGGCCAACGATGGATCAAACGTTGTCCGTAATTCGGCTCGATAAATTCTCCAATTTTCGGATGAACCATCAGCGCCTCTGCGTCCCTAATTCTCTTCCACAGGCAGGTACATTCGCCTCACATTGAGCATCGTTACTGGATATAACGATTAATCTGGAAGATTGTGCTTCTAAAATTTCGTCCAACCGACTTGATTCTTGACGAATGAAGTTACTGAAACAATTGCGATAACTGCCGTGGTGATTATTCGTCCAGTATTACATTCTACGCTTTCAAGCCTTGACACTATTTATAGGCACACGGGATCCATGCTAAGAGTGCACACAACTTGAACAGGAAATTCGTGTCGTATTTTACAAAAATAGGTCCTGCTCTCTAGAAGCTTTCAATTCGTCACCAAAATCCATAAACCTCAATAACTCGTAGTTATACTGCTGATACTCGTAGTTCTTGAGGTTTATGGATTTTGGTGACGAATTGAGAGCTTCTGGAGAGTAGCGTACTTGAGCAGCACCTATTCTGTAAAATCCGACACGGATTTCCTGTTCAAGTTGAGTGCACTCTTAGCATGGATCCCGTGTATCTATAAATGGTGTTAAGGTATCAGCAATGAGTTACCTGTAAATAGTAGACATCAGGTATACGTATATGTTTCAGAGCGATACTGCACATCAGTGGACTAGTATACGGGGAGTTTCACGCAAAAATCAAATTCTATATTTTGAGCCTAAAAATCACAACCAAATTTTCCTCTTATTCTTAATCGGGATGGAACTTCGTTTGTCCCTTGGCCATCTAACATCAAAAATGATCTAATAAGGCTCCCTCTCGATCGTCCGCCTCCTTTCCAGCAATTCGCATAATACAGCCAAACTATTCTCGAGCCGTTATAAAGAACCTATACCTTCCTATTCGAACAATGCGAGAGCAAGCTCTCTTTCGAGGCAAAGCTCTTGGAGTAGAATGCGAATAATTTATGTCCTCCCGAGAAAAAGGAGCCGAGGCGATAACTCTGGAAGCAATTCCCTTTCCCCCTTCTTTCTTTGTTGTTCGAGTACATGTCGGATTCCTATTTCTTCGTATGCCGTACAGCCACCAGCCCTTGAGCTAGATAAACTGGCCATCTCCGTTGCTCAAACAATCCCTCTTTCTCATGGTATTTTTTTTCGTTTCGAGTTTATTCTCCGGTTTTACGACTTCCTTTCCTATATATATTTTTTTCTTCTTCTCTTTCCTCCTTAACGCCATCCCTAATAACATAATGAGTGTCACAATGGGTCGATCCATCATATCGCCTGGGACAGATTAATTGCGGCAATGGGGCCCGCGGTGGAAAGGCCTACTTGAAAACCCGTTCCAACCCCTCTCGGAGTAAGTCAACAATGTCAGTAATGAGCGAGATGCCACATTAAGATTAGTTCGCCAGACCGTCGACCATTGTCCTTTTTTTTACTGCTGGCCGACGTCAAGTTATCTGCATCGTTGTCGTTGTTTGTTTTGTTTATCCTTTTGCTTGAATTACTTCATACCAGAATGAGACGCCATGCATACATAAAATGAATACATACCTAACGATTGTATTCGAAAATCACTCGTATTCACGTCTACTAAATTCTTCCAGTAGGCGATTACTCGTCGAATTCCAACACTGAAGCACTGAAGCACTGAACGTCAACTCATCTGATTCTTTTCACAACTGAAGTGCAAAAACTGCTGATTCGAAACCTCAGTGGAATCTTCTGTTGCTTAAATTGCCAAAAGAACACATACTCAACTGATGTGTCTAAAAATGCTGCAAATTATTACAAAAAATGCGTTGCCGTAGGGGGCGTCTAGCCGTCAATGGTTTGTGTTCATGGCGGTACGTTTATTGTCGAATGAAATCTGGGGGACACCCCCAGACCCCCGGATTATAACTGTTTAGATCAAGGATCAAAGCGAGGAAACATGGAACATGTTTTTCGAATAGGTACATGATAACAGAGGATTTGGAGATATGTAGAACAACGTCTGCCAATTCGAGTAGGCACTGTAGCTTCCTCACTTGAATCACATGAACGTATAGAATAGTTGGGTAGGTTCGTTATGATACGGGACCATCCGCGATCCAACCCGCGTGTACCCTCAAAATTTCATCGTAGTTAGAAGCGTTATAAGGAAACGGTCAACATTTCATGTTTACGCATCCGCAGAGGGAAATTACAGTAAGATTCCAACGAAGTTCATAATGGAACAGTATTATACTGATCGACCCTCCAAATAATGTGAACTTATTTCAACGATAATTAAGGTAGTTATGGGCACCTCATCATTTACCTGTATAGATCACTGTTTTTTGTGGTCAATACCAGCCCTCGTGCTTACCCCAGGAAAACCATAAATCGAGTTCTGGAGCCGGACGTTTTTAAATTGATCTCGAGCATGTGGATTTTTTGAGGCCATCCGGAGCAATGTTTGTCCAATCGTTCGTTCACAGTATGGCCCTCAATTTTAACCGAAAAGCTTCTTCAACATAATCGCGAATGAAACGGCATACGTCCAGCCCAGATATCACTGCTAGGGAACATCTGATTATAATCACGCATGGCTGTCTGAAATCGAGTTGGTTGTACCTGATATTATTTCACCTGATGAATGATAGTTATTTTGGATTTTGTTGTTAGGGAAGTAGGTACCTACTTTTGTAACTTGAGCAAAAGTTATGCTCCATGAATAACAGCAAATAATCACTGGTAGAATTCTTGGCTTCACCGCATGCTTATATGGAATTGCCCGGCTGGCTCTGGCACTCGATTTACGGCTCACTGTGTGGGGGGGGGGGGGGGGGATGAGGGTAGTATTGACAACAGAAAACATCTACGTAGAAGCATCTATACAGGTAAATAATAAACCGTTGTACAATAATTTGCAGCGTTTTTATTCCATTTTCGGATTCTACGTACCTTGAAACGGAAACCATCAAATTTTGAGGGGAGGTTTAAACAATAATTTCTATGTCCGATTCCAAAGGTTCAATATTGAGAACAATAAACCAATGCCCTGTTGATTGCAAATCCGCTGAATGTCATTACATGAATTCATGTAGCAATCGGAATGAGGAATTTATTGTTTCTGGTACATCTTATGTTAACTGACAAATATGTGAGTCGCCTGATTCGGATCCTTACTAGGATTACAACTTCTGTTGTTTCAATACAACAGAGTCCTGCAGTTCTTTGTTTCCTTTTGAGCTTCAGAGATACAAACAGAGATGCGTACTTGGCTATGAGGTGATGATGCCAAAGCTGATTAGAGCAACGAATTGGTATTGGATTGTGATTTCTGCTGATTCTTTTTGATAATCTTTGTCACTGCATCCTGTGAAATCTCCTGTGAAACGGACTTCAGAATGTTGAGCTTAGTTTTGAAATAGCCTTGCTTCTACATTCCGGCAGTGACGAGCTGCGCCGCTGTCGCACTTAGATACTTACCGATATATCTTCATAGCAAAGCCTGAGGGGTTATTTTACTGTTGTTTTGCCCCCGTCGAAAGGGACCTCTCATAATGGGGAATATATAGCTCTTAGGTGACGCGAGAGTCAACAGGGGGCATAAAAGCGGGGGCGACCTTCCCCCAGGGGGCCCAGAAGGGTGTCAATATCCTAAGTGGCCGAAGTAGAGTTGGGAAAAGAGGGAATAGCGAGCTTAATCCAGACCTCCCCTTCGGATCTATTACCATTGGAAACCCATCGGCAGCTGTTAATGAAATCATTTTCTCTCCAGCCCCCCAGACTGTTCTTCTGGACGGGGCAGACCCTCTAATCAGGAAAGCAACAGACTTTAAGCTATCCAACTCCGCCAACCCACTTCGCTTCCCCTTTATTTGCATTTAGGGAGGTCCTGCACCGAACTCCAAATAGGGTGTGCTGAGTAACCCTTATCCCTGAACTTAGCGCCAACAGTCCTCAAACGCTGATCAACTATTGACGGAGATCAGAGCGCGTCCCTGATTGCCTCTCTGAAGAGAGAGCCTTTCAGATTGATGAAATTGCCGCTGCTTCCTTTGATTTGCGATTTGAAGACTGACGACGTACGTTCTAGCCACAATGGAATGACGTTAAAAATGACCCAATCATTTCAACTCCACTGCAATTCCACTTCACTTCTTTACGACCGACCAATCGCAATCTGCATAATTATATTAAATATTCAATTATTAAACTTTTCATCTACAGATCTTGAACATAAACAGTTTTGGAGGTAACGGGGTCTGTGACGAAACACTCAATATTCATGATGCCTCGAGGCGGATGGAGTTCTCGGTCAACACAGTAGATTCCGGACTTCTCAATCGACGATTCAGTATCAGTTCAATAGGCGGCCACAGTTACAATTGAGAAGGTCAGGCTGTTCGATGTAAACAGTACACCTACCTGTCCAGAAGTACCTACCTATGTCGGGGCAATCTTCAATTTACAGTGACTTCTTATTACAGATCTTCGAAAGGTTTAGACCGAAATTAAATAATACAACGAATGATTACACGATTTCCACGGCATATAAATGCCGCTAATGCTATTAGTGACGTGAAGTGCAGGACAGTGCCGGTTGATAGCTAACGATCTTCAGCGTTCTCATAATGGCAGCTAGCACGCAACTCCGTTTAGAGCCGCAGCTAAGTACACACCTCAGATACACAGGGAAGTAGTTGCTGTGGTGGGCAATTCCCCCGAAAGCCGGAGAGTTTCCTTTTCATTAGTCTGAAAGCTCCATGCTGAGAGCAACGCTTCATCATCCTAATCATTAGACGTTGCAGTTTGGCCTCGCCATAACGTTTTTTCGACTGGTTCAAAGCAGATGTTGGTGGGCGAAGCTCCAGCACTGACAGTGTTGAAGCCAACAAATTTTGCTGTAATAAACCACACACACACAAAAAAAAAAAGAATTATGTAGCACATGATGTAATAAGTTGTCCACTTGCCATCCTGCGACGGAATGGTTGGGTGCCACTTCAGCCATAGCCAGGTATCAAGTATTCGCTATCCGGGAGCTGAGGAGGATCAGAAGCTCAGATGGAATATCCCGTTGAAAATGCCATTGCGAGGCTGAAAGCTGGTGAATATTCGTCGTAATCTTAGGGACCACCGTCTCAGAGTCGAAGCTCGCCGAAAGCTGTATTATGCGCTCATTCAACCAATTATCATTTATGGTGTAGCTGCCGTGGAGGGGGGGGATAGGCGCGGGTGTATTGGTTCGCTGTATATGGTACAGAAATTTTTGATCAGGCTACTCTTGAAGGACTGAGGAGGAGCTATTTACGCAATTTATTCCCACCGGAGGGCCATTTAAGCATTTTATTCCCAACGGAGGACCTATTTAAGAAATTTATTCACAACGGAGGACCTATTTAAGCAATTTATTCCCAACGGAGGACCTATTTAAGAAATTTATTCACAACGGAGGACCTATTTAAGCAATTTATTCCCAACGGAGGACCTATTTAAGCAATTTATTCCCAACGGAGGACCTATTTCAGCCATTTATTCCCAACGGAGGACCTATTTAAGCCATTTATTCCCAACGGAGGACCTATTTAAGCAATTTATTCCCAACGGAGGACCTATTCAAGCAATTTATTCCCAACGGAGGACCTATTCAAGCAATTTATTCCCAACGGAGGACCTATTTAAGCAATTTATTCCCAACAGAGGACCTATTTAAGCAATTTATTCCCACCGGAGGAGCTATTTAAGCATTTTATTCCCAATGGAGGACCTATTTGAGAAATTTATTCCCAACGGAGGACCTATTTAAGCAATTTATTCCCAACAGAGGACCTATTTAAGCAATTTATTCCCAACTGAGGACCTATTTAAGCAATTTATTCCCAACGGAGGACCTATTTAAGCAATTTATTCCCAAAGAAGGAGCTATTTAATCAGTTTAGGATATTGAAATTAAAGGAGCTGATTTCGAAAGTGGTACTCATTGAGATTTTTAAAAGAATCCGAACTGGCGAAAATCCGTTTACGGTGGATAGGGTCACTAGATCTATAAGTCGGTGTCTGCTGCGACCCCCTTTTCGTCTCACCACATGTCGTCAGAGGCCTTCCATTGTTGGGCATCATTAGTGCATTTTGCCTTCCATCAAAAGGCATCATTAGTGCATTTTGCACTAACAGTTTTTTTTTGTACTTTTTGTATACATTATTTTGATTAATTTCGATGTAATATCGATTTAATCTAACGGGAAATTAGTTTGTTTTCAAGAAGGAATTGTACTAAACAAATAATTGATGTAGTGAATAGTGCATCATTATAGATTATAATTGTATACCTACTTGCAAGTGCCTATAACATGTCGAGTTGGAGAGCGATTTATAGTTTTTGATAACGAGTGAGGATGAAAAATAACTGTAGTCAACTCCTTCCCTCAGCACAGGCTTGCCTACAGAGGGGAGTAGCATTTTTGATAATATCATGTACAAATTGTAAATAGAAATCTCTGAATACAGCGCGTTAAAAAAACTCCTGGGTAATAAAAATATTATCCACGAGGCAGCGCTATGAAATCCAGTCTAAGAATGCGATTTGTCGACAGACGGTTCAATGGGCTCGACTTGACCGTGACTTCTAAGACAGTCGTACCTTACCTACATAAAATTTATGGTTCGACTCCCCGACCCAACGATTTTCCTTACGATTTTATATTATCGGTGTATATTTTTTATGCAGACGCGACCTTTCATAAATAAGACAAACTGTGTATCGTTTTTAATCAGTGTCTCAGACATCGTTTGTTCATTGCGTTGTGTTTAATATCTCCTGTGATTTCCAACAAATCGGTCAAACCGTTTGTAATAAATCCTTTTATTTGTCTGGGAACTTTTCATTGTATTTGTATCCTATTATATAGGTAATTCGTGAGTTTGTGTGTGTGTGAGTGTGTGTGTGACGGCATCAGGGCCAAACGGCTGAACGGATTTTCGTGAGGGTGGTCTCATTGTGATCAACGGATTCGACCCCAAGCCGGAATCAGGTGGGTACTGGCGGAATGAAGTTTTCCCGGCGGTTTCGACGTTACCAAAACGATTTTTGTGGAAAGTGCCGTTCAGGATTCATTCGACGATCGTGGTTTCATCGTCGCAATAATCGCGTAGTTTACAGATGTTTATCAATTCATCGAATTTCGTCTTAACCTTATGTGGTAAGCCGTCTTGCAATGTGGAATAAACAATAATTTAACAAACCTTTAGCTTACCACTAATTTATTCAGCACAGTAGGTAATTATTGTTTATTCCACATTACAGGTGTTTGCCCTCATGTTTCTTACCGTCGCATGATTGTATTCAAAATAAGATCGTGAAAATGTGGATCCAGATACGAGTCAAATGGTGGATACGTGACAAAAATCAGCGTTCGTGTAGTGTTTTAATTACCAAATTGGTAATCGTTGGTTGTGGTGGTTCTTTGTTAGAATCGGAGTTTAAGATTTCACGGCGGAATCACTTTGAGTACGAGTATTAGTGGGCCCACAGTTTTCATAATTTTTCTAGTGATCATAAATATGACGCAGACAGAAACAGAGACATAATAGAGAGTTTTCGCAAAAGTTTGGCCACGGTCGTTGACGGACTAAGGGTCTCCGGGCTAACGATCTAAGGGGAAAAAACCGGATGCTAACCTCTTAGGTCGTGAAAGTTAGGTCGTTGAACGACCTAAGCTGGTTCAATGGGTGACACTAACGTTAACGTTGAACTGTTCTCATCATGTTCTCGTCACTTGAAGATTTCAGTTTAAAAAGCCGTTTTTAGTTTTCATCTTCGCTAGTACAATTATACGGTTGTTCGACTAGCCAGGTACAAGTAATTAAGATTTTCCAATCTTAATGGGTCACAGAAACATTTCCTAATACTATTTTCAAATGGAAAATAATGTAGGGTTGCCCATAGACACGAGACAAATTAGCCAAAAAACTAAAGATTTGGCTAATTAAAGTTATTTGGCAAAAATTAGTGGCTAATAGGTCGACATTATTAGCCAAAAAACTGTAAGGTTGTCCATAGACATAGAGAAATTAGCCAGGTACAATTTATTGACATTTTCCGGTCTTCTGGAATCACAGAAATAATTCCTAATACTGTGTTAAAAAAAATATAGATATGTAGGGTTTTTATACAGCAGAAAAACCGAAAATTGAGAGAAAAAAGACGCATGCTATCAGTTACACCTACACAACACAAACAAATAATCACAAACGCCCTGGAAGAAGGCAATCCATGCGATGAGGTTTCCTTGGTGGAAGGTTAGTACGGGAACTAGTGGGGACTAGTGCTAGGTCGTTTATGTAGACTGGTGGCATCCAACGTTGACGAGCTAAGTTAGGTCGTTCCCACCCAAACGTGCTCATGCGCAGTTCGCACTTTCCTTCGTACGTAGGCCTTAGCCCGTCAACGGGCTAGTAGCCAAACCTTTGCGAAAACTCTATAATATGAAACAGGTTCGTTTTTGTAAGAGAAATCTGTGAAACTGTCATTGTCGAGTGCTAATTTTTCGGGGCTTCTGTTTCTCCGAACCCCGGGTTCGGGGTCTTCTGTAATATAGGTACGAATTTTATGGTAGGCAATACGCATGTTTCACGTAGCTATCGGATGGAAATTGGATTGCAAGAGAAAATTGGGGCCTTTTGGTAGGGGAATTGAAGAGGAAATATTGATGACGTACATGGGAATCAAGAAAAAATGGAGGTTGCTGAAATTTGAGATATTTGAACATTGGATCATCATATTGTTGATAAGAAGAAATCTGTTGTGGTGGCTGAACAAGAATGTTTTCGGATTGTTGCAGATTCCGTGCTGCACGTCAAAGCTGAGCACAGGCTCAAAGAGCTGGACGACGATGACGACATGTCAGACGAGAGCAAAGGAGCCGGTGACATGTCCCACCACATGCTCGGCCCACCGTCGCACCACCACATGATGCTCAAAGACGAGCTGTCCAAGGAGTGCGGGATCCCCGTGCCGGCGACCAAACCCAAAATCTGGTCGCTCGCCGACACGGCAGCCTGCAAAACGCCGCCGCCGTCCGTCCAGTCCTGGGGGCCACCGAGCTACAGGCCGCCACCGGGAGGCGGCTACGGTTATTTCGGCGGATATCCCGAGGTCCAGACGGACACTCCGCCGCAGACACCGCCAAACATGAAGCTTCCCACGTACCAGGGGCCTCCGCAGCCTTACCAAGGGCCTCCGGGCGGCGGCTACTACCCGAGGCAGGAGCCCAGCCCTCTACAGCCGCCAACTCATCACCAGTCCACCAATGAGGAAACGGCTTTCAAACCTTTCTATAAAAGGTAAATCTGATTTAGGTTTATTATTTTCAATAATGAACCATTGAAATCGAGAAAGAAAAAAAATTCTAAACCCCCTCAAAATTTGATGGCATACGTTCCAAGGTAAGCAGAATCCGAAAATGCAATAAACAATTTCTGTCTGTCCGCCGTACGCCGTACTGGCCACTTTGAAACAAAATTGATGAAATTCGGGTTATAGGTTCCGTTCGGGATCTAGTTGGTCCACGACGCTCGACGTTACTGTCAGTCATCTCTAAGGGGTTCAAAATAGGGGTTGAAATTTTCAGAACGCCGTATCTCGAAAACTTTCGATTGAAGGGTATTTTTTTTACGTTATTAAGTTTGTCTTGAGCTAAACAATTTTTTGAGACCACCCGGAGCATTGTACGTCCAGCCGTTCGTGTGCACGATCGTGAATCAAACGGTATTAATCCGGCCCGGATATGTTCGCTAGCGAGCACCTGATTATAATCAAGGATGGCTGTATGACGTCGAGTTGGTTGTTCTGCGATATTATTCCATTTGATAAGTGATGGACTCTTGGATATTGTTGGTAGGTACTTGTGAAACTTGAACAAACATTGAAGTATTATTGATGGGTAAATTATTACACAATGGTAAATTATTACACAACTGCAAATTATAAAGAACGGTAAATTATTACATAACTGCAAATTATTACATAACGCTAAACTATTACACAACGGCAAATTATTACACGACGGTTCATCTACCAAGAAGGGGCTCGATTTTGTTGATCGGTACTTTTGCAACTTGAACAACCGTTGAAGCATTATTGATGGGCAAGTTATTACACAACGGTTCATCATAGGTACTGACCACAGAAAACAGTGATCTACGCAGAAGGGGCATCTATTTCACTCCACATCAACAATTTTCCTTTAGAACCCATTATTTGCGTTTCTTTTTGCCGTTTTAGTTACTGTTTGTCATCGGCTGTATTATTTTAGCAACATTTAACTCGTGATTTAGGTAGGTACCTAGTAGCGAGTACGGGGTTAGGTACTAACCTGCGGAGGGTCTGCGATTCACATAGACTAGTACATATTATATTATATAGACGGGTTATCCATTCAGAGAGCTGTGCTCTGTAACAGAAGGGAATTCTGTACAAAATAATAAACCGTTGTGCAGGGATTTGCAGCGTTTTCTAACATGTCATGATGAACAAAGGAATCCAGAGTTTCAAACGAAATAATTAAATTTTCGCTACCTCACTACCGAAGGTAGGGAAGCCTTGGAATCGTGATTGAGTAAAAACAAATTCATGTCCTCCAAAATGAAAATTTCCACAACCATTTTGCGTTTCAGACATCGAGGGACATTTTTGGTTCAGTGTCTGTCTGTGGTAATTCCTTGTAACGCCCATAACTACCCGAAATAATGGTCAAAATGGGCTGCAATTTGAAGGGTAGATGGTTGTTGGGTCACAGATGGTCCCATAACAAAATCATTGAAAAAAACGGTTACTTTCGTCTGCGCATGCGCAACGTGAAATACTTGAAACGCCCATAAGAACCCAAAATATCGTTGAAATGAGTTCAAACTTGGAGGGTCGATCAGGAATAGTAGTTTGATAGTTCTAAATGAATTTCATTGGACTCGTAATGTAACTTTCGTCTGCGCATGCGCGAACATGAAATGTTGACCGTTTCCTTGTAACGCTTCTAACTACGCAAAAATTAGTCGTAGAGAGCTGAAATATTGAGGGTACGCACGGGTTTGATCGCAGATGGTCGCGTTTCAAAATCATGGAAATCATTTCGTCTGCGCATGCGCAAACGTGAAATACTTGAAACGCCCATAACTACCATAAATATCCTTGAAATGAGTTCAGATTTGGAGGGTTGATCAGGAATAATACTTCAATAGTTCCATTTGAATTTCATTCGTATGCGCATGCTCGAACATGAAATGTTCACAGTTTTCCTGTATCCGCTTCTAACTATGCGAAAAATAGTCGTAGAGAGCTGGAATTTTGAGGGTACACGTGGTTTGGATCACAGATGGTCCCGTATCAAAATACCTACCCAACTATTCTATACGTTCATGTGATTCAAGTGAGGAAGCTATAGTGTCTACTAGAACTGGCAGACGTTTTTTAAAACCAATAATGCCTAATCTTGTGAACTAAATCTCTCGTGAAGAAATCTAGGTAACCCATTTCAAAGAAAAACGGACTATTGAAACGTTGTCTGTTTCCACTAATACATGAAAAAAAGCGAAAGTCCTCCCCTTCCCCCTTTCCACCTTACCTTCCTTCCACTTTTTGGCATTCACTCCCAGGGCCAATCAGAATCGACCCCCCTTCACTTTGGTCCCTTCACCATTCATCTTCAACCAATCCCAATCGACCACCTTTCACTTTTGAGACTATTTATAAGGTCACCTCTCCCATGTGCCATCATTTACCTACTGTTTGTTACTGACGATGGTTTGATCACCGAAATCGGTGTAACAGCGTATTTCTTTCGTGTATAGGTCGAAATAGACAACGTTTCAATAACTCTTTGCCTAATCTTGGCTGGGCCAGAGAAAATGCAGTCCAAATAGCCCCATTTGAAAGGAACTCCAATCCTACTGGCAACAAAGGAATAAGAAAACTAAAGCCTATTCTGTGAGAGACATTAACGAGGTGATCCCGGAGCTAAGACCGTTATGACGGATGATTGAGAGCTATTAATGAAAAATATGCCCTACTTCAATTAACAACTTGTACACCAGATTTGCTGAACAGAAGGCTGCTATTTCCTATTTTAGTCCACCAGGTTCGATCGTCCGGTCAGGCCGACTCAACATTAGAAAACTGTGTATTCCCTTAAATCTTCAGCTGAAATTTGCCAAAGGCATTAGGACTACAATTTTGATTATCAAAATATATGTCTAATTAAATGAACATACTAAATGAATCCTATGTACTTGCAAGTAATCATCCAAACAAACCTTCACAACCGTAACCGTTGTTAAATTTCGCACAATTTTTCCATTATCTGCACGCCTACCTCCACATCTGCCTAGACAAACGGATCTCGTTGTTTCTCCTCTTCCAAGTGCTTTGCAGAATAGAATTTCTTCAAGTAATACCTAACCCTCTTAGAATCGGGAATATCTGACTATTGAGGAAATATTTCTTCTTCGTTAGATAACAAACTACCCGTCCGTAATTCTTTACTTAGTTACCCTAGCTGCACGTGGCACCCCACCCACCGTATTGCATGATCTCATCCAGTAATGTCAAATCCCCTTTATTTTTACCTTAACCTCAAAACAATAGAGCAAATATCTCGAATTCATTTATCCACGGTACCGTGAGGGAAAGATCGATAGTGGATAAAGATATCCACTACTTTAAAACATCAAGATCTTTCCGTTTGCCAGAAATATTTATTTTCCTCTTGCAAAATTCAGTAAATAAATTCTAATAGTTTTCGTGGGATTGCAGCTCGTCGCAGTTGGGTGGTAACTTCGTGTCGCCCGTATAAGCCCCTTTCTCGAAGCTCTAAGCACAATCCGTCTTCTGTAACTGAAGGTGAGTTTAATACGATGATCATTAAGAAATAGGTATCACATAATTCCTACATTTATGTTGCTTTATGTTGCATCTCGAACTCCGCACGACTCTCTTTTATCGGGAAACTCGAATTGGTAACTTCGGCCGAAGCCGGAAAGGTTTCGACGACATGCACCTACTGGCAAACTGATCTCTGTTCGGTTTCAGCTATTTGTGGATCGCTTTAAGATCATAAATGGTTGTTGTGTGCACCTCCCGTTGTTTCCAAACGTCAGGGGCTCTTACTGCAGCAGCAGCAGTTTCTGTCTGCCACTTAAGCGAAAAACGGCTCGCAGAATGGATCATGGACTTGGAATTTTGAATGTCTACAACTGGGCCTTATGAATTTGCTGAATTGAGTTTGGTGTAACGGCAACGCCGTTAGTACTTCCGTTACTTACAAATCGAACAACGCTCAACTGAGGCTGCTGACCAGCAGACCCGCCAGGTTGTAACTGCGGTGATTCGCGATTTGTTGTACTATTTGTACTGTAATACTCCTCGAAGAATTCGCGCCAGCTACCGGTATTCTTGCTGACGTTTTTGGGACGCCGCCGCTATAGAAAAAGGTGTCGCTCGGACTCGAAAAATCCGAAACAATAGGACGAGCACGCACCTTGCATGCCCTGGCAAAGAGATGGTCTCAGCTAATTTGCGGCTTCCCTGGCAAAGGTCCATTAATTTTCGTAGGTGGTGGGAGTTTCCTCCCCGACTCGTGCCTAATATATGGGATGCCCCGAGCGCTTTGGGTGGATGTCGGAGGGTATACGTGCAGGTGATAAATCCAACTGGAGGGAAATCTGTCTCAGAGGTTTCTAGTGAGAATAAATTAGAGGCAGAATTTCCCTCAGTCCGTTTTCAAAGCTGGAGCCATTGGGGTTGCGCAAGGCGTCTGGGACATTTCTCGAATAGCTACGAGTCCCTCCCGTTTCCCCATGTTCTGCGTGAGGTTTACGGGGTGAAATCATTGCAAGTTGATGCGAAGTGGGGGACTAAGGGTTTCGAGTCACGATTGACGGTGATTTATTCAGTGATGGGACGTACAAATACACACAACCCCTTTTAAGAAATCCTCTCTTTCTCCACGAGGAGCATTTATCTACTGCATTTCATATAAATCTGCACCGATTTTTAATTGACTTGTCGCATGAAAAGCATAGCTGTCGCTGAAAACCGTATTTTTCAATACTCCTCAGGACATGTGTGCTGAACTGTTGGGAAAAATGCAACAGGCACTGAAACAGTACGTGCTGTGACCATTTACTGCGATTTTTGTAGTTCTGTAATGAAGAGCTGTTACTTTTCCCATGCCCCATTCATCTCCTTCTCTATTCTTGAGTGCTTTCCTCCGAACTGGTTGTCACGATGAGTGAGACCCAGTTCTGAAGATCTCACCAAAGTCCTCATGACATAATTATGTACTGAAACTGCTGCTGAAACTGTTAACGCAGCCAAAATTTATGGCCTTCCTGTGAACGAACGGCTGGACGTACAATGCACCAGTTGGTCTCAAAAAGTCTTCACCTTCGAAATCAACTGAAATTGATCAACGTTCGAAATTGACTGGTGAAAAAGGTGGGTTGGTGGGGGGGGGGGGGGGGGGGGAGAAAAACGTCTATTAAAAATTGTCTAGCTAAGGCGTTCTGAAAATAGAAATCATTGACAGTAACGCTGAGCTTCCTGGACCAAATGGACCTAGAAACCAAATCATTCATTAATTTTCGTTCATGGTAACTAAGAAAAGTGCGAAGTACGGGGGACGGGGGACGGACAGACATTTGTATTCCATTTTCTGATTCTACATATCTTGAGACAAAAACCGTCAACTTTTTGGTTTACCAGTCGGTGAATAATTACATTTATGTATTGGCTCAGCAAAAAACGTTTGGAAACATCCATATCTACCTTTATTTTCGGTCTACAAAATTATTTTTTCGAACACAGGCTCCATTCGGGCACTAGTTGTGTCCCGAAACTTTGCAGCCCGACATAATATATCCAAGGGTGAAAAAATGGGTGTAAAAATACTTTCTTTTTTTTCAAGTAAAATGAGCTTGTGTGGTACCTATCGTTTTCCATGTTTTTCAGGGCGAGGAGACCAAATAAGAATAGATTTTTACCAATGAGTGGAAAATTAAGGTTCTGACGAAGTTTTAGCACCGAAAATTCATTTTTGAAGAGTCAAAAATCTGGGAAATTGTCTGAAATCACCACAAATTCGTATAACAATACTGGAAGTAGTATGAACAGGTGAATCAAGACAATTAAATGACACTGTCAAAGATCAAAGATAGTTTGTAAAAAAATAGGAGCCTAATTCTAGGTAATGGGGGGCCGAAATTGGGGGAAAACCATCAAAAACAGCTGTTTCAATTATTGCACATGAAAGAAACAAATGAACGGCCAACATTTCTGTAGGTAAGTTCGATAGGATAATGAACCCATGCGACAAGGGCTTTGCAACGTTTTTTTGTTTTTCCATGCTCGATTCCAATCCAAAGGACCTAGTGAGAATAATTACAACCTAAATCTCAATATTATGAATGTTGTGGATACGTGATTTCCAACTACCGTGATAAAGCGGATTTGAAATGACACCGCTGTCGACATGTGGGGGATGTTGCAGGATTCCGCCTGATTTAGTACGTACGATTCACGTTTAAGATTCGATAACGCGATAAGATTATTCGCGGTTTATCTCCGGTGTTGTTGCACCGAATCCACGCTCAGACTCGGCCCTTTTCAGCGCCACCGGCCGAGTAAAACAAAACGAAATTCCCTCCTCGAGCTTACACAGCGATCATCGGACGAGATACCCATCTGTGAGCTCGGGGTGGGCGCTAACTCCGCGATTGTGCAACCGGTCCGAACGTACGGGTGGGGATTTTTACCTTTGAACGCCCTGTCGGTGATGGAGGAAGGCAGGGAGACAACAAGATGGCCGACATCCCCCCTACGTAGGTAATCGGACGAGTGAAAAACCCGTACACTCCTCCTATCGGATACCCCCACCCGCCGGCACAGAAACGTCGAAAATTTTACTTCCCTGAAAATTTCCCTTTGGAGGACGAAAGGAGGGAAAAACCGGTTGTCCCCCCTCCCTCCTTCACAACGAACAGCGGTTACCAGCCTCGTACAAGCTCAGGACAAATCGTATTCCGTAGTTAAGTTTTAACAACGCGACTTTTCTTTCATGTTACCACCTATTCCATCCAGTCGTCCACAACAGGCGATCAGTCTTACTCTTCTTGACAGTTCATCTTTTCCATCTGTCAACCATACGAGGAATCTTTACTTCTCCCAGACCTTAAAGAGCCAGTAATGAGCAATGCGAGCTTGTTCGAGAGGTCTTATATGAGGAGGTCCGGCGCAAAACCGACCTCCTCACACAAATCAAGATGTTCCTACCTATTAATACAAAAACATTTTTCGATTCAAGTTTTAAAGCTACAGTATTATTTTGGTTTATTATTTTCAATAATGAACCATTGGAATCGAGCATGAAAAAAAAAATTCTTACCCCCCCTCAAAATTTGATGGTTTACGTTTCAAGGTATGTAGAATCCAAAACTGCAATAAAAATATTTCTGTCTGTCCGCCGTACGCCGTACGCCGTACACCGTACGCCGTACGCCGTACGGGCCACTTTTCTTAGTTACCATGAAAGAAAATTGATGAAATTCGGGTTATAGGTTCCGTTCGCTGTCTAGTTGGTCCTCGAAGCTCGACGTTACTGTGAGTCATCTCTAAGGGGTTCAAAATAGGGGTTGAAATTTTCAAAACGCCTATACCATTTTTTTACGTGAATATTTTTACGGTTATAAATAGTTCTTGAACTTGCGAGTTTTTTAAGACCATCCGGAGCGTCGTACGTCCAGCCGTTCGTTCACAGTAAGGCCCCGAAGTTTGCACCGACAGGCATTTTCGACTCCAGTGTGAATGAAATTGTATACAATTCAAACCAAATCTCGTAACCAGAGACGCGCCCACAAGAGGAAAATTGGCGGAGATAAAATCATTGCTAGGGGCCACCTGATTATATTGGCGGAGTATGAAGTCGAGTTGGTTGTTCTGTGATATTATTTCATTTGAAAAATGATGGCTCTTTTGGAGTTTGTTGGTAGGTAGTGAAACTTGAACAAACGTTGAAGTATTATTGATGGGTAAATTATTACTACGGTAAATCATTACTCAACGGTAAATTATTACACAACGGTTCATTATACCATCTACGTAGAAGGGGCTGGAGTTTGTTGGTAGGTACTTTCGCAACTTTTTTCACTCCTCATCAACAATTTCTTTTCAGAACTTCATTATGTGTGTTTCTTTTTGTTAGGTACTGTTTGTCATCGGCAGAATTATTTTAGCAACATTTAACTCGTGATTTAGGTAGGTACCTAGTAACGAGTACGGGGTTAGGTACTAACCTAAGGAGGGTCTGCGATCTACATAATATGTATAGAATAGTATATATCATATTATATAGACGGGTTATCTATACATAGAGCTGTGATCTGTAACGGAAGGGTATTCTATACAAAATAATAAACCGTTGTGCAGGGATTTGCAGCGTTTTTTCCATAAATTCGCATATTCTTCAGTAGATTTGTCCTGTATAGTGGAAGTCAATGGAAAACCTCTCATTTTTGAGATATTCAAAAATTCAGTATTGATCAAGTCAGTTCCGCACAGAAATGGCGAGAGAAAGTTATTTCTGCACCAACATTCCGAAAGCAAAGGCGGTTTCGCACCAACAGTATAAAGTCGATTTTGTTCCACCCATTTGTAACATAACCTCCTGTCATCACTTCTATTTCTCTGAAATCATCAGAAAAATCGATATTAAAAATCTTTTTTTTCCTTTTTTTTAGCGAATTTTCAAAGAAAATTGAACTACCGCAATGATCCAAAATTTTCAGAACATGTACTTTTGAAATTCTTTACAGGCAAATCCGTTCAGAGCATCCTGAATTCATCCCTAGATTTTAACAAAAATTTACATGTATATACGTATTTATATATATATACATATTATGTATAAATATATCTGTCTATGTGTCACTCCAGACGTGCCCTTGGACACATGACTAAAAATTCCAAATTTCGCCAAAACGTTCGTATTGCCAAACAAAAGGGTGAGTTCGAAGATTAGCAGTTTTAAAATTCTGAGGGGGTCAGATTTGAGTTTTACTGATCAGAAATCGGGAAAAAACGGCTAAAATTGCAAACAACTGATATAAAATCACTGAAAGTGGTATGGAAAAGGTGTGTAAACATCAGAAAAATACCATTTCAGTTGTTTTTCATACAGAATAGGGGTCAAATAGTGATTTTTCGGGGTCAGAGATTGGTAAGGGCTAGTCAATTCACCTGACGTTGTGTGGGATGGTGAATCACGACGGAGGGACTATTTCGATGACAAAAATTTTTTTCACACGAAAGAGTGGGTCAAATTTGACTTTATAAGGGTCAAAAATCGCTAAAAATTGCTGAAATCATGGAAAAAACTATATAATTCTATGAAAAGTGAACAATTTCTCAGGTTTTTGACTCATAAAAAATGAATTTCGGGAGCTTAACCTTCGTTACAACATAAATTCTTCACTCTTTGGTCAAAATCAACTTTATATTCGGTCTTCTCGCCCTAAAAAACATGGAAAACGATAAATCACAAGCCCGTGTTCACTAAAACCTCAAAAAACCTCGAAAACCCCTATTTGTTCACCCATTTTTCTCCCATAACACCCCTGGGTATATTCCGATCGGGCTGCCGAGCTTTGGAGCCCAACTAGGACCCAAATTTGTTCCCGAATGGGGACCCAACCTGTGTGCGGAAGAACGACGATTTTAGACCAAAATTTAACGTAAATTTAAGGTTGACATTTCATTAGAACGTCAATTTTCCACTCGTTGGTCAAAATCTACTTATATTCGGTCTTCTCGTCCTAAAAAACATGGAAAACGATTCCTCAAAAGCTCATGTTACTGAAACACAAATAACACAAAAAATACCTACATTTATATCAATTTTTCACTCATAACACCCCTGGGTATATTCCGATCGGGCTGCAAAGTTTCGGGACACAACTAGGGCCCAAATGGAGCATGAGTGCGAAAGAAGGAATTTTTTAGACCGAAATTGAAGTAGTTATGCGTGAAACGGCGGACGGCGTACGGCGGACGGACATTGCATTTTCTGAATCTACGCACCTTGAAACGCAAAGAAAAAATTTTGAGGGGGTGTTATAAAAATTTTTTGCGGATCGAATACATAGGTGTATTATTCACAGAATACATGTAATAATTCTTCCTAGCAATACAAATACCTCCCACCTCGAAGATCGGATGACTCCTCGATTGGATCCCTCGATCCAGTACGGGTTAACTGATATCCACTTGGAATCCCTGCTAAGGGCAAATCAGCCGGATGACACCGACTTCTTCTTTTTTTTTTAATCCCTTAACAGCCTTACCTACCTCAGTGTCAATTAAACGATTGTCCTGCCTTCAGCCACAACCTAAACGAAAACGGAGAAATCATTAAGAAAAAACTCGTTCGCTGAGGCCTCCTACTGATGTGGACTTTTTGCTTGAACGTCCGCAAAACGTCTGCCCCGCTCCAAGGACAAATGACCGCAATAAAACGAGCGTGCACGGTGTGGTCTTGTTCAAAAAAAGCCGGCTTTTCCAACTTACGATCCTCCATCAATCTCATTGTTACTTGTTTTTATTCGCCCGTTTCGAGAGGTACGTCCGAGATTTTTTAATAGCTTCTTTTTCCACCGAAGTTCTATTTTGGAGCAATAGAGTTCCTAGGCGATGCCGTTGCTCAGATGCGTCATCCGTATATCTCAAAAAAAGTGTTCTGCGCATGCGCCAAATGGTTGACGTATCATACGGTTGACGTATTTTGCCGCATACGTCAGTCACCGCCTCTCGATCCCGTGAAACGTAACGACTAGACCGCGAGTAAAAGTAACCTGATATGTTGAAAACAGTACATGTTGAAGTACCTACGACGTGTTACGGTAAAAACGTGGTCGTGATGAATTGTCCTCCATGCTTTCAAACATCAACGTTTTTGCAACCCAAATACCTACCTCCCTTTCAAGCCGTTTCTGCTGAGGAGAATCAAGAGGAAAGAGAAGTTGTTACGGAAACACACACCAACGGAGAAGATCATGAAAATTATATGAAGCAGAACCCATAGAATCGGATTTTTGTTGGTGAAGAATTGATTCAACTTTCTTGCCAAATTTAGCAACAGCAAACAATTCAGTAACTTTCTTCACGAACTCCTGATAATCCTAACTCAAGTTATGCCCGCTTTTCGTGTTGTATACTAGTGTACTGTAAAATATTTCTGTACCTTACCTAAAAAATTAAATAGTTTCAAATGCTTAAACTTTTGTAGTGTAGACCTACCTTTCCCTCATAATAAATCCTAGCTTCACAAATTTGTAGCTGGTTTTGCAGGCTTTTGCAGTTTTGCAAAAGAATCCAAATATGTGCTGCAGAAGCAAACCAACTTTATACAACTTTAATTTTGCAATAACTAATTAGTCGTTCTTCAAATTTAACAGGCTCCTGACTTCAGATTTAACAGAGCTGGTGCATAGTGGTTTGTTTTGTCTGTGTGTAGCTCTTTTGTCTTTTGAGATGGAAGAGGGTAGAATTCGCCGTAGGTACTTCAACAATCAGTAAGGAATTGACGTCACTTTAAGATACCGACTATCATGCTAGTTGTCTCTCGTAACCCATGGCAACGGGTTAGCATCCATGTTGTTTGCCCTAACAGCCAATGCGGTATTGTTATCACCGTATCTCCTAGGAACTCTCTATTATGACAAATCAATATCCCTTTATCGAAAAGAGTTCATTCATTTAGCCTGGGTACCGACAGCTAAAACCGATGTTTGCCATTGATTACACCGTAGGTAAACATACTTAACGATCCCAACACGTTTGAAATCTACCGCGTGGATCGAACTAAGAAGTAATTCGTATAAACAACTTCTATGGAAGTACATTCAGATCACAGCCGACGCCGCTAAAAATTTGGAGCAATGTTTTGTACAGCTCGGGTATTTAGCGCGGTATCAAAGGCGCTAAATGTTCAAAATCAGATTATAGGAGCATACATTTATATTTGTTATGTAGGTAGGTACCAAACTCAGAAGTTATGTCACCTTAAAATGAGGTTCATCGTTAATCTGATGAGAGAGCCCAATGATTTATACAAACCTATATATATCCTGTGGTGCTACTTTGAATTCACTGTGTGGCTTACATTATGTAATGGTTACGCTATTATCACTAAACAATTTGGAGATGCGACAACAAATGCGAGATGCCCTACTGGATTATTTGTAAATTTGTTTCGTTCGATAACCAGCATACAGATGACGATAGAGAAACAAAGTATTTAGAGGGGGATCTTGTTGGTCAGTCAATTCATATCTTTTTCGTCTACATGGATAGGACACCCAGCAACTATTTACTAAATACGGTTCCATTCCTTCGAATTCATGCGTTTTGGTTTATTATTTTCAATTTGATGGTTGCCGTTTCAAGGTTTTCGGATATCTCTGTCCTTCCGCCGTACACCGTACGTCGCACTTTCCTTAGTTACCATGAACCAAAATTTAATGAAATTTTGTTTGTAGGTCCCTTTGGGGACTTGGGGGAATTTGTCTTGCAAATCCGTTCAAAGCATCCTGAATTCATCCCTAGATCTTAACTAAAACTCATATTTGATAATTAAAACTTTTATATATATATATATATATATGAACGTATTTATTTAAGTGTCCCGCCAGACGATATCTATCCTTGGGGGGGGGGGGGGGGGGTAAAATTGCAAATTTCGCCAAAACCTTCGCATTGCCAAGCAAAAAGACGAGTTCGAAAATGAACAATTTTCAAATATTCTAAGGGGTCATCAAATTTGAATTTTTAGGGGTCAGAAATCGGTTTAAAAAAACGGCTGATTGCGAAGACGGAAAAATACCATTTCATTTGTTTTTCATACAGAATAAGGGTTCAAATTCGAAGTTTTCGGGGTCAAAGGTTGGTATTAAGGGCTACAGTCGATATTAATTCACCTGACCTTGTGTGGGTTGTTATTAACGACGGAGATAATTATTAGGATCATTGTTATTAGTCATTATTTGGGTGATGAAAATATTTTTCTCAAAAATGAGTGCGTCGAAGATCGGTAAAAATGGCTGAAATCACGAACCAATAATTTAGTTTCACGAACAGTTGTATGGTTTCTCGTACATGCTACATGGATTGAACTTAAATTGATTTCGAACTTGAGAATTTTTTGAGACCACTGGCCGCAGTGTACGTCAAGCCGTTCGTGTGCACCAAAAAGCTTCGTCAACATGATCGTGAATCAAACTGTATGAATCCGGCCCAGATATCACTGCTGGGGAACACCTTATTTTAATCATGCGTGCCTGTATGAAATCGAGTTGGTTGTACCGTAATATCATTTCATTCGAAAAATGATCGTTAACTATTTGGGATTTTGTTTATAGGTACTTTTGTTACTTGGGCAAACGTTATGTTGTACGAATAACAACAAATAACAATCATGACGGAATTTTTGAATCTAACGAATAATATATTTATGTAATTGCCATTCTCCGGCTGGCTTCAATACTCGATTGGGGAGGGGAGAGAGCACGAAACCAGATATTTACACAAAAGGGGCATCTAGTACAGGTAAATAATAAAGATAAATAATAAACCGTTGTGTAATAATTTGCAGCGTTTTTCTGCGAAGTTGGCATCTTTCTTTCGAAATCAATCGATTCTCCCGTCCCGACTCCCAAATCATTACGCATTTAATGACCGTACAGATGACTCCGGCATTACCGGCCAATTTTTGAATTCAAAATAAGTAAACTGAGTTTGTCTAAATCCCTTCCCTCAAATAATTATTCTCACATCGTATTTCGAACTAAATAGACAGTTTTACAACCCAAGCCCTCGGCTCCAGGCTTTTCATTCAAGCATCAACCTCTCTTCGAAACCTAGAGATACAATCTGGTTCCTCAAGTATTCCGTTGAGCTCCAGCCCATTCAAGTTTCTACAGATCATTAGTCGCAGCGGCATCTTATCGGTTACTCTTTTTTTTGTCTCATCTATTTCTCTTTTTAATTTCGTTGGTTTTGTTAGTTTTATTCCGTTGGCTCCTTTGTTTTTGTCCGCTGTCGCTTACGTCCGGTCGTTTTTAGTTTTTGTTTTCCGATTTTTATTTTATTTTTATTTTTTTTTTTTTTTGGTTTATTTTTCGTTCCATCCTCAAACGCTTCACACCTTCGCTCTCAGGTACACGAATCGTGCGTTTGGATCTCGCAGCCCCGCTCCAAATTTTCCAAAACAGATTTCTTCATTGGTACTGTGAGAGCCTAACTAAGCCTCAACGGACTGAATTAGAAATGAAGTGTGAAGCAGGCTTTCTGGTTGAACCAAATTTTTGAACACACCGGGCAAAGTATGAAAATATTACTGTAACACTGTATTATTGTACTGTAATATTGTATATACAACACTTTTTTTTCTTTAACTTTTTATTGGCTTCGTTAGCACGAACATACAGCCACAGTAGGTACATACAACATCTGCATCACTTCATTTAGATAAATATCTACATTAAATTATATACTTAGTATTTACACATTTATTAATTATATAGTATTTTATCTGTTTGAGGAAGGAACAAATAGCGTCGTACACATCTTCGTCGTCTTCCAACAGCCGGGTGTCCAGGTTGAAAGGGTGCTTGGTGAGGGGTGAAACTATTTGGAAAAATCTGTTTCTTGGTAGCTCATTTGCGACGCATTGAAAAGCTAGCATAGTTTCTACTGCAATGCCTCGAGTTTCGGTGTCACTCAGTGTAAGTCGGTTTAGGTAGGATTTTGTTCTGCTTAGTGTCCAGCGCTCAGCCGGTGTACTGTGGTGTAGTCGGACTTGTCCTTGTCTGATGCTGTTCTCTTTATCCTACGCAGTATGTACGGAGGGGCGAAGAGTGATTTGGAGCGTTCTCCAGCGGAGTAGTAGTAGAATTTTTCGATTTGCTTAATAAGGATTGATTGAATAAGCGTCGAAGATCGATATGGGGGCAGTATGGAAAGGTAGGCATTGTCAGGCGGTATTTCAGTTGCTTGGAGAGCTTTTGAATCATCCACTGTGTCTCCTATTATATTTGCAAGGCCTCGGATCCATATGAGACCCACCGTTATGCCCTTCTCCTTCAATCTTCCCATGCATTTTGCTATTTCCGACTCCAGAAATGATGTGCCACAGGATGGATTGACACCCGATAGTTTAAAAGCGCTCTGAGATCACCAGAAAGAATGACAGTCTGCGGAGGGCGGTGTTGGTTAGTGGTGGGTAAGAGTAGTTCATGTGAGGGACCCAAGATCAGTTAGTTCACTCCTTGATAGGAGCAGTTCTTTTGAGTTAGTTCAGCAGTTCCCGTTCCTTTTCGTTTACAATCACAGGACACAAACGCTGAACTAGAACGAAGATATAAGATAGCAGTTTAGTTCCTGAACGATACGAAAATCGTTCCTTATTCCTTTGAACTGTCGTTCCGTGATACTATAAACTCTTACTAGTGTCAACCCCATCTGAAATAACTCCCATCTAAATAACTCCTAACGAACTAAGGAACTATCGCTCAATGAATACTATCAACCCCTTATGTGCAGTAAAGGAACTAACGTTATATGGATACTATGAACTCCTCAGTATTAGTTAACCCCATCTGAATCTCCTATGAACTAAACGAAGGAACTGTCGTTCACTGGATACTATCAACTCCTCATGTACACCGTTGCTATGAACTACAAGAACTAAAGAACTAACTTTGTCGCCTTGTGAGTGAGTGAGTTACTAGTTCTTCAGTTCTTAGTTCATAATGCGCTCCCTTCCTACATCCAATATCCACCTCTAGGCACTGGGTTTTTGATTATTTTACTCTGCGGTCCTAGTGAACGGACGTTCAGCGAAGTGAACTAAGTCGAGGAGTAGTTCAGTTGGCGGAATTAGTTCTTCAAGAGCAGTTCAATCAGGAACCACCCACCTCTATTGTTGGTAATTCATCAACATATTCAACTGTCTGTAATATAGCAAAGATTTCTGCTATAGTCGGAAGCTCTTGGAGTGTTCAGCGAATTTATCGGCGGTGTATTTCTCGAAGATAATACTGGTGGGTGCGCTTTTTGCGCTTCTCCACTGGTGGGTCATATGCGCTTTTTGGAAGCTGGCGGACCTGAAGTCTTCTCCTCCTTTTCTTAATTTAGAAATACGAACATCCAGGCCACTAATCCACGCAGAAGGTGATCCAACAACCTCTAGATAATTCCATAATACCTCGCACGAATGGAGAAACCCCAGAAAATCTTGAGTAACACACAAAAATAATTTCCACGTTTCTTAAATAATTTCCGAGTTCCTTAGAGTAAGAGAAATTGTATTCACGACTGTAGACTTTGTCAGTAACATAAATATATACAACATTAATCGTATTTTTTAGCACTGAGATCGATTTCTAACAATACAATGTCTTTTGTTACAGTAGCGGAGAACCCTTGTAACTGGAAATGAACCCGTTCATCTTCAAGAGCCAACTACAAGATGGAGCATCCCAACCCCTGTAAAATTGTAAATTTAAACCCCTTTTCATCCCTTATAAAAAGATATTGTTGTAAACAGAAGTATACGAAGAGAAAATAATTACCCTTTGAATTTTGATGTAGAAACATTCTCTCGGTGTTTCATCTTTATGTACATAAATTACATTGAATGTACCCCTTCTCTCTACTATAATAGAATTTTTTTAATTAATAAGTTCGTCGTTTATGGTTGTGCTATTTTTTTTGTCAATTTTGTTTGTTATTTGTTAAAATCGCATAAAAAGTATCAAATTTTGAACATTATAAAGAAAAACAAATGTTTGTTCTATTATTTATTGTGTTTTTAATCGTGTATTCGAAACATATTTATATATAAGATACGAATAAAATAGTAATTTATGAATTTTTTGAAGCTTTTCGGGGAGATTGAAAGTTGGAAATAAGATGAAAATAAAACATAGGTAATAATACTGCACCGGAAGCTTATCTAATAACAAATTTGTAAATAGTATTTGTAGGGAAATGTGCAAATATGAATACCGAAAAATCTACCATATTATAATACCAGTGAGGTTTTACCGTACTAGCCATTTTTAATTTTGTTGTTTTCAGGAAACGATTGTTGTAATAAAAATAATTATCTAGAAAAAAAAACCTTTGAGGTGCATTGTGCGCATGTAAAAATCCATGAGTGTATTCAATGTGGTTTATTAGCGCAAAATTATGGATGACGAATTTGTGTATAGTCAGTCTTGGGCCCATCATGGTATGTGTCACAAGTATCAACGGACTGCGATATAATTCATTGCCCCAAAATATAAATTACACGATTGTGTTCCTAGACCACACAGTTCTTTTTGAATACATCCGCATAACGTTGACATTCAAACTCACTCTATAACAAAAATAAGTGTAATTTTCTTTATATGAAAAGTTGAAACAAAGTGTACCTAATATTGTCAAATGAGAATTTTATCGTAGACCCTAAAACAGTACCTACCAATTATTCTTCTCTCCATTTCATGATAGTTTTAGATGGAATCACTTTGGTTACTATAAATGAAGATAGATAACGACAAAGCACATAGAAATAATGGAGGTATAAGAAGAAAAAGCTACACCGATCTCTGTACGATTTTGAACCCAATATCACTGCATATGAAAACTATTACAGTTCTCAATCTACCTATGTAAAAATTAATTTTCATTTAAAAAAACTACAGCTTAATACCTATTATAAACAGCTTTTAGTATCCTTCTATGAAATGTTAATAAAATATTTTTGTTTAATATAGCTGTTTTTTGTTTTGCTCTGGTGAGATTTAAACTTTTCGTTTGGGATACGTTAAGTTTGAAATGTTTTCCCGTTCCTCGTTTCCACAGAAGGGTGATACCAGATCGGATCTTTACCAAAACCTCTGTCAGTTATTTAAGACGTGAGTAGAGAGGATCTTCTGGTGAAGTCTCATTTAGTGATTGACTGAAACAGCACTCGTTAGGTGAATACCTACTACAGTACTATACATTCATTACTCAAGTGCCTACTATACGTTTTTCTTTAGTCAAGCTTCAGCGAAAACGAAATCAATCTCCACTCAATAGTCTTCAATAGTCAATCAATAGTCAACTTCAAATGGCAATATAACTAAATTTTATTGTAATATGACTGCACTGAGTCCATATAACAGATTTAGAATTTAAAATGTTGGCTAAAAGCTCAACTACCAACTGGGAAAATGAGTGAAATTACTTAACAATTCAGAAACCATTTCAAACTGCAGCCTTTTGCGGCTGGGAACCTTTCAAGATTTAGTTGCACATACGTATATGTACTATGTACTTCGATAAGTAGAAGTACCTACCAAAAGCTACATCGTTTCCAGCAGGAAACATTTTTTGAACGAATTGATGAAGGAAGTATTATTTGCTCTCTATTTAGAACAGAAGGTACAAGACACCAATCGGAGCTCAATTCATAGCTATTTGTGTTAGGAAGATGTTTTCTCTGCGTACGTTCCTCGATTTTTAAATTTATTCCTCCATAATATTCTAAAAAATAAGCGAAAAAGTAGAAACTATCTAAATACTCATGGGAACGGATATTTAGGAAGAAGTCGTTATGAGCAAAACATAGCCACGAGTTTCAACAAACTTCTTTGGTCAAGGATTTGCTGTTTTGGACTCTCCAACAGGCATGAAGATACAGATATTCGACCGTAGAACATAATAGAGAGTAGCCATCAAACCTCTATTACCAAACCACCTTGTAGGAATATTATTATATTCATCATATTATTATTCTGAACCTGAAGAACAAATGTGCAGGTTCTTACAGGAAGGTCTTTGTAACAGCCATCCAACCAGTCAAGTTGTTAGTTAATGAGGGAGACATCCCTCTAACCCCAAACGAATAAATTACAATAATTTCGTTAAAAAGTTCCTAATTCAAGGAGATTTTCTTTTTTTATATATATTTTCTCCAACAACAAGAAAAACGCTGCAAATCCCTGCACAACGGTTTATTATTTTGTATAGAATACCCTTCTGTTACAGATCACAGCTCTATGTATAGATAACCCGTCTATATAATATGATATGTACTATTCTATTATATACATATTATGTAGATCGCAGACCCTCCGTAGGTTAGTACCTAACCCCGTACTCGTTACTAGGTACCTACCTAAACCACGAGTTAAATGTTGCTAAAATAATTCTGCCGATGACAAACAGTAGGTACCTAACAAAAAGAAACACACATAATGAAGTTCTGAAAAGAAATTGTTGATGAGGAGTGAAAAAAGTTGCAAAAGTACCTACCTACAAACTCCAGCCCCTTCTACGTAGATGGTATAATGAAACGTTGTGTAATAATTTACCGTTGAGTAATGATTTACCGTAGTAATAATTTACCCATCAATAATACTTCAACGTTTGTTCAAGTTTCACTACCTATCAACAAACTCCAAAAGAGCCATCATTTTCCAAATTAAATAATATCACAGAACAACCAACTCGACTTCATACTCCGCCAATATAATCAGGTGATCCCTACCAATGATTGGCCGTATTCGCAAATTCCTATTGTGGGCGCGTCTCTGGTTACGAGATTTGGTTTGAATTGTATACAATTTCATTCACACTGGAGTCGAAAATGCCTGTCGGTGCAAACTTCGGGGCCTTACTGTGAACGAACGGCTGGACGTACGATGCTCCGGATGGTCTTAAAAAACTCGCAAGTTCAAGAACTATTTAGAACCGTAAAAATATTTACGTAAAAAAATGGTATAGGCGTTTTGAAAATTTCAACCCCTATTTTGAACCCCTCAGAGATGACTCACAGTAACGTCGAGCTTCGAGGACCAACTAGACGCCGAACGGAACCTATAACCCGAATTTCATCAATTTTTTTTCATGGTAACTAAGAAAAGTGGCCCGTACGGCGTACGGCGTACGGTGTACGGCGTACGGCGTACGGCGGACAGACAGAAATATTTTTATTGCAGTTTTGGATTCTACATACCTTGAAACGTAAACCATCAAATTTTGAGGGGGGGTAAGAATTTTTTTTTTCATGCTCGATTCCAATGGTTCATTATTGAAAATAATAAACCAAAATTTGGACGTTTTTACCTGCTGGTTATCTCCAGTTGGATTAATATTCCTCTGGCGACTCCTTTGATTGTAACTGATGAGATTATCTTATCGAGGCAATATAATACCAAGTAAAAGCCTTTCCAACGTCTGGCAATTAAACTTATACGTAATGTTATCTGGACAACGGAAACAAAATTGTGACATATTTAATGACATTAATCAGCCGATAATAACATGCTGCAATACTATAAGACCTATTTTCGTCTATTCATAATCCGTATAGCTAACTCCTAATTGCAGATCGTAGGTTCAATAGACCAGAACTCAAATCATATCGACGTTTTCTCTTCGGTTTCAAAAGCATGGCCATGCTACCATACAGCTTGGTAAAGTCGTTCCAGTTATGCAGCATGGCCATACAAGCAAATTTTCGACGTAAGTAAATTAGGTACCTTCTTAAATCATCAACTCTTCAACCCACTGCAATTACGAGCCCAAGGGTTTCAACTATACATGTAGGCCCACGTTTGAATAATAGGTATCCACTAAATATTTTCGTTAACTATTCAAATAAAGATTTTTTTCCTTTGTTCACCTCGAAACTCATCTCTTCGTTAGCAATTAGAAACATTTGAAATTTTTAATAATTATTTAGCTTGTGTGTCAGCTAAATCGTCTGGAGTGACACACCTACATAAATGCATATATGCACATAAAAATATATTATTACTATTATTAGATTTTTTAATTTTAATTTTCATTTTTAAATCTAAAGCTGGATACAGGGGGATCTGAAACGGATTTGTAACAAAAACCGTTCGGAAAATTTCTATACTAACGTTTTTCGGCTCATTGCAACAGCGCATTTTCTCCTTGGGATCGAAAGATTGATGCAAAACAAGGAAGCAAAGAGTATTCTCTAATGGTATGCACAATTGATTCATGTTAGGGTGCACAAATGCAACTGGGATGGTGTTGTAAACGATGTGAATATCTAATCCATTAACGCTAACGTCCCGGGGTCATAAATATGCAAATAATACAAACGGTATAGATAATCATGTCCATCGCATTATCCAACATCCATCATTTGTTACTACTATATAAAATTATTAGTAATGTACCTAGCAAGAACATGGATTTTTTGTTGAAATTTTTGAAGACGATAATGATTGTTGATTTGTTGATGAAAATAACAAGTGAGTTGTACACCACCAATTTTACTTTCAGATTTCAGTGAGGACTTGAATATTACAGTATAATATAAATAAATAGTATACTGCACTAGTTATGTGGGGCTAGTGTACTTTCAAAGTACAGCCGAACCGTAGATAAGTCGAACAAATGCATTGTTCCCGAGTTATTACACTGTACATTTCACCTCAATAAGTCGATTTTGAACCAAAAAGCCGAAAAAATGAGTAGATAAAGTGGATGTGAGCCACAGCAGCGTGGGAGGACGCTTTTATCTCTATAAGTCGACATCTTGGACGTCATCACCTCAACAAGTCGAAATCTCCTTGGTATCGTTTACCTACAACATCCCAGTCGGTTCCTGTTTAACTTACTGTTCAATCTGTTTGTCACATTGTCGTGTCGAGTCACCGTCCTTCAGTCGTTTTTGCACTGTTGAACGAAAGCTTTCGTGCGAAATTTGTTTCAATGTCTTTTGCAATGGCACTTCGGGCTGCATTGCAGAACTGTGACAGCGCAGACCAAGAAATTGTCACCAAGGTGAGTGACGCATATACAAGATCGTGGTCAGCAACGAAAGGAATACCGTCCAAAAAAAACACTTGATGATTACTTCAAAAAGCAAGAATGAATTAGAAGTTTTAAATTTTATCGTTTATATTGATTAGAGGTCACTTTACAAAAAAAAAATCTACATGCAATCATTACGTTGCTTTTTAATAGTTTTTAAATTTTTTTAAAAATACTATCCCTATTTTTCGACATTTTGTAGGTAAGTCGAGCCTCATGCAGACTGGACCTCGATAAGTCAATATTTGCTAAGTCGAACTGTAGGTAAGTCGAATAGTTTTTGCCGGTCCCTAGGGGTTTGGCTGTACTGGGCTAATCCAGTAGTAGCCAACACACTGAATGTGAGGTGGTTATCGTGGTTCCCCTCCAGATATACCACTCCATCTGGATACTAAGATTGTCCTAAATAAAGCAAAGGAATGGTGGCCTACGTGACCAGAGAGGTGTAGGTTGCCGTCTCCCTCTAACGATCCTCCATCAGCTTCTAACGACCGTCAGAGGACCAGGGGAGTGTGGAGGGGCACCCTTATAAGCCGCTCTTCTAGCCCAGCTCACCATTCTACACTCAAACCGCAAGTCGATGACTTCTCTCTCTCCTCATACCTCCTTACCTTTCTTACTGAAAAGAACTCGGAGTGGTGGAACCCGTCCGGTGTTAACCGACCAGGTGGAACCTTCTGGGCATATCCTCTAGCGTTTTTAGTGGTGGTAACCTTCCTGGCTTCCACATAGGTGTTAATCATCATCATCACCTTCTTTTCCATCTACAAACTCACCTATCCAAGCCTCACCTCAAAACCACCACACTTACATTTTTTGTATATACAAATAATTGCAATTGCACACGTACTTTTAGAAAGCTCAGGTTGGTGGATACAATTTCATATCTTTTTCTGGATATGAAACTTATTTTCACTGATGCCCGTAGCAACACAACGAAGTCGTGTTGCATGAGGACGGTTGGACCGAATCTCGAGAGCACACACCATCTTATACGAAGCTTCATTTCCATCGTCGAGAAAATAGTCTATTTTAGAATTATTTTCTTCTTAATTTTTAGCTCAACTGTGAATTTATTGTCTAATACTCGCAGTTTAGCTCTTATAGATTTATTTGATATTATGCAATCAACAAAGCTATTCTAGCCCCTGATAATGATATTGTTTAGCAACTCTGATTAAGGACTGTGCTGTCGATCGGGTATATTGACTAGCATATACGATGTACACCAGTAATATGGTTTCAGATCTTACCACAAAAGCAAGTACAGTAAAATTCGCTTAGTAGAAAGGCGGTTATAAGTCGGATATAAGGATAGAAACAGTCAGGACCCGATCGGCTATATGTAAACACACAAGGAATTGGCCTGTTATGGTGATCAAAGTCGGTTATAGTGATCAGTTTTTGAGTTTTGGTGGGTCAAAAGTCGACAAAATAGGTTAAAATGGCTGAAATCTCCGAAAATTAGTACATATTCACCAAAAGTGGTATTGAATGATGACCAGAAACAGAAGATAAATTTATCTATTTTAATAAAAATTTCCTCAAAAAAATAATTACACATTCACAATAATTACATATTCACCAAAAGTGGTATTGAATGATGACCAGAAAAAGAAGATAAATTTATCTATTTTAATAAAAATTTCCTCAAAAAAATAATTAATCAAAAGTAGGTTATTTTTAGGGGTCGCAATTCGCCAATATCGATAAAAATGGCTAAAATCACCACGAACAGTGGACCACCTATTGTGGATGTCGCTTATAGAGACTGGTCTCGTATAGTGATTGTTTCCAGTTCGATCACTATAATCGACTTCTACTGTATGAAAAAAAGAAACCAGCCTAGTAAAAACTGAAATCGCAACAATATTTTTCAAATCTTATCATAAATATTTAAAACTTTCCGGATGGTGAAAAATGGGGGTAAAATGGTTTAATAATGATTGTGGCAAGACTGACGTGGCATTTTGATTTGGAGAGATGTGCGAGTAGTCTTGTACACTTATAAGTGGAAAATGAGTTTCCCCAGCCAAAACCAGTATTGGTGGAATTGGTATGACGGATCTCCGAGGACTTCGGACTAGTCAGAAATAGTACACTATCAACTAGTAATTTCGAATTTCACTGTAACTTAACTTGAAGGTATATGCTACTGTCATCTATTTTACTTTTAGTTCTCCGAGTGTTTCAATAAGTACATGTGATATCATGTTTACTCAAGATAGTTTGGGTTGGGTAGATTGGAATCCAGCGGTATTTGTGTGCATTACAACTTATCCCGTGTAGATAATAAGGGCAGCAACAACTTCTCAGGTAGGCTCTTTCAAATACTTACCTAACTATTTACTACTACATACTACCACTGCCTAATACCTACTACTAAGATATACCTATACCTAATATCCTCTGGGTGCCCTTTGTAGTCCTGATGATGGTTTACGCATAAACCGAAACGGTGGCCTTGAAGAAACGTACATCATTCCTTGACTGAACCTCGGAACCCCTCACACTTTGTATTTTGTATGTATTCACTCTGCAAGGAACAGGATTGTGGAGCGACCTCGGGGACACTCTCAATTTCAGGTATTTCTTGTTTTAACTATCAGTTCTTTATACCCACCAGTGAAAAACTAGTTTCCTCGAGTTAAAATAACTTGAACGGTTTTGTCAGAATTATTTAGGGCTGGTCAGGACTATTTGAACATGTAGGTACATATGTACAATACTATCACCTAATATTCGATTAGTTTGGTTATTTGAAAGTTCTCCTAATTTTTTTTCATCCATTCATTTATTGCAAAAAATGCAAAGGAAAAAATTGTGGTACCTACTAAATATTAAGAAATACAGATACAATAATTACAGTAATGAACTACACTAAAGCTTACGAATGCTACTCCCCATAAGAGGAAACCCTCGTGTGTAAGTACAACGTCGATCAATGATTAAGATTAATTAGGTACGTACGACTTCGAGTGGTATTACTGTGCCATTTTCTTATATCATGTTTCATAATGACAAGTTACGGTTCAAAATCATTAACTAACTTTTTCACCAGCCGTTTAAAAGAATACTTGTGATACCAACTAAATCACTCGCGACGAAATCGTGGAAACCCATTTCAAAGAAAAACGGAGTTACTGAAAAGAAAAAAATAGTCTATAATATTAAACTAATACACGAAAAAACGCGAAAAACACTGTTATACCGGTTTCGGTTATCAAACCATCGTCAGTAACAAATAACGGTTATTGCTTGTTACGGAGTTATTAAAATAATAGTCTATTTCCACTAAAACACGAAAAAACGCGTAAAACTCTGTTATGCCGGTTTCGGTGATCAGACCACCATCAGTAACAAACAATACCGGTTATTGTTTGTTAGAAAACCGGTATAACAGTGTTTTTCGCGTTTTTTCGTGTACATATTAGTGGAAATTGCCTATTTTTCCAATAACTCCGTTTTTCGTTTTATTATTCCGTGAATAATACACCTATGTATCCGCTCAGCAAAAAATTGTTATAACACCCCCTCAAAAGTTTTTCTCTTACGTTTCAAGGTGCGTAGATTCAGAAAATGCAATCTCCGTCCGCCGTCCGCCGTACCGGCTTCATTTTCGGCCGAAAAAAGTCGTTCTTTCGCTCACATACTCCATTTGGGCCCTAGTTGTCTCCCCAACCTTTTCAGCCCGATCGGAATATACCCAGGGGTGTTATTGGTGAATAATGCGTATAAAATAGGTATTTTTTGTGTTTTTTTTTTTTGTTTTAGTAACATGAGCTTTTGAGGTACCGTCTCCCATGTTTTTTGGGATGAGAAGACCGAATCTGAAGTCGATTTTGACCAGAGAGTGGAAAATTGTGGTTCTAACGAAGTTTAAGCTACCATTTTTTTTTTTTAATTAGTCAAAAACCTCGGAAAACTGTCTGAAATGACCATAAATTTCTTTATAACACTAGAAAAAGTGTCAACAGGTGAATAAAGACAGTTAAATGGCACTATCTATAATTTGAAAAAAAAAGGAGCGTGATTTGTGTTTTTGAGGGGCCAAAATTGGTGGAAAGCATCACAAATAGCTATCTAAATTATTGCACATGAAAGGAACAATAAATGAACAGCAACATTTCTCTAGGTATGTCCAGTAGAATAATAAATCCATGTGACAAGGACTTTGCAGCGTTCTTTACTTGTGATACCATCAAACTATGTATAATACGTGAGACTGGAGCCAGGTGGTATTTAGATGTATTCACTATGAACAGGGTTCTGTAAGCTCATTCGGCGTTCCAACGCCGTTGTTTCGGAATCCGTTACCCTCAAAACGCTTAGTTTAGATTTGAAACTGAGGCGCGACACGGCCGAAGGCCCGGAACAAGGTTGTAAATTGTAGTTAAGTACACCAAGTGGGACGGGAAGTGGAGGATTTTGAACGGGGTTGATACAGACGAGGTTTGTATCGATTCCCCGGCCCTTCTACACGGCGGATTACTGTTCGGGGCTCACCTATCGACCATTCGCGGGACGTGCCCGAACTACCCTGAGGCGAACCGTGTTACCGCACACCGTGGGAAGCGGCGCCACGCGTTGTTCAGGTCGTTCCGACGGCGGAAAATCGAGGCAAATCTTGTAATCGGCTTATGGCGACGGCGACGCGTAGGCAACACGCAGAGCGCGGAGGCAACGAGGAGCCATCGCTCCCCCGCAAGGTACATAATTCCTCAACCACCAACGAGCTATTGTAACTCACTGCTACTCATCAACAGGTAAATATTTCTCTAGGTACTGCTATTGTGACGAGTCACGGGTAGATAATTATAGTACTTCAACTGCAAAATAGAAAACTTGGGTCATTATTTTTGAGGAAATAACGTACCTAGCAGTATTATAACAACTGTTGATTAGCGACCTATTAGTTCAACAGGAGGGTGAATGAAATTGTATATATTCAGCCCAAATATCATCACTAGGGACGCGGTAACAAGCGGGAACTGGCCCGAGATAATCACTGCTAGGGAGCACCTGATTATATTCACGGAGTATGAAGTCGAGTTGGTTGTTCTGTGACATCATTTCATTTGAAAAATGGTGGCTCTTTTGGAGTTTGTTGATAGGTGGTGAAACTTGAACAAACGTTGAAGTATTATTGATGGGTAAATTATTACAGAACGGTAAATTATTACACAACGGTTCATTATACCATCTACTTAGAAGGGGCTGGAGATTGTTGGTAGGTACTTTTGCTACGTGAACAACCGTTGAAGTATTACTTATAGGCAAATTATTACACAACGGTAAATTATTACTCAAAGGTAAATTATTGCACAACGGTTCATTATACTATCTACGTAGAAGGGGCACCTATACTGGTAAATTATTACACAACGGTTTATTATTTGCCTTAGGCTTCATGAATAACTACAAAATAATTAATGATTGAATTATTGAATCCCGCGCATTTGTAGGAAACTTTAATTCCCGGGCCGGCTCCAGTACTCGATTTAGGGCTGCTGGAGGGAGCTCGAGGGTACTGACCACAGAAAACAGTGATCTACGCAGAAGGGGCATCTAAACAGGTAAATAATAAACATTTGTGTAACAATTTGCAGCGTTTTTCAATATAATAAGTTATAAGGATTGGGATTACGAATGGTTTTCAATTTACGAGCTGGTTGGTTCGTATTATGTCGTGGAAACTAAGGTTATTCATCCTTAATACCTACAGGTAGTTTACTTAACTACATTATTATACTCGGATATCGGCTACCAGGAATGCATTTTACGATGTTACCGTCAAACTTGCCAAGTCAGACTTCTTTTGGTGTCTAACGATACTGTGTACTTTCTGTTATAGAACATCGGCATTTCTGTTGTGTAGAACGAACCAGCTTGAAAGTGGCGAGGAAGGTACTCGTATTAGGTACTAAAAATCTAATGAAAGGAAAAATTATCAAATAAAAAATAGTTTAATGTAGATTCCAGATCCATAATATGTCCGATGCTATCAGTACATTAACACCCAAATCTATGCACAGGGCAGCGGGTCAGTGAAAACATATTGAACTTCAGATATTTATTACAACTACAATTTTTTTGGCTTATTATTTTCATAATGAACCTTTGGAAACGAGCATGAAAAAAAAACACAGTTGTAACCCCCCCCCCCCCCCTCAAAATTTGATGGTTTACATTTCAAGGTATGTAGAATCCGAAAATGCAATACAAATATTTCTGTCTGTCCGCCGTATTTCAAATCAAAGCGTTTATTTTAATAATATAACAACTAGTTACGTAAACTCTAATTGTACAAGTAACTACCTACTTACCTAGGTACTTATTTCACATATAATATATATTTACGCAAAGCATCCTTGCCTAACATATAACTGAACAGAAATATTATTTCATGCGTGTCCATCCAATGCTCTTGGGTAGTATTATACCTCACTACCACCTCTAACTCTCGCTGGCCCCAGCCTGACCCCCCGGTTCCCGATAATTAATTCACGGACGAATCAAACGGTGGCATTTACATTCAAAGTAAATAGTTCTTTTGTTCCTCCGAACGAAAACGATTTGTCCCGACCATTGTTCGGTATTAATGAAGCTCATTGTGGTTTCATCGGCGTCTCGACTCCCTTCAGACTGCCCCGAACATTACAATGACAAATGTCAGACAACGGTTTTTGTCATTTCCTCAAGAGGCTCGGGCAGGTTGCATTTTTTTGCCTGTTGATTTGATGGGCATAACTAGGCGACTGGGACCGGGCGTAACGTGCTTGTCCTGACGTAACCAGGGAGTGTCAACCGTATATTTGCTCAAGGCGGACGCGTCTGTAAACACAACAGATGTTTGAAGAATACGACGTGTGCGCTAATATTTAGTTTTTACAAATCTTAGACAATGTCATTTGAATAGCCATATATCAGGCTGATTCTGGTTAACGAATAAGCAGGTACCTCACCTGGTGTCACTTAATCACTGTTTAGGCAAGGCGCATGTGACGTCTAAATCTGCCGGCTCCTTGAACAGCCTACAAATTCATAACTAGGGAATTTCTTAAATCTTTATGAACAATATTTTGCGCTTTTTAGCGAATTTTCGAAGAAAAGGAAGCTATTGTTCTCGGTCCAAAATTTTTAAAACTCGAATTTCCTAAAGATTTTTATACCAAAATCCGTTTCAGACCATCCTGAATTCACTGCCGAGAGACACCAAAAATTATATGTGTATATATATATATATATATATATTTATATTAATTGCAACGCAATTCTTAGCCCGACCCCCAACTAGTTTTTTTGTCACGTCACACTTTTTTGTCCCGCGATACCGTTGCTAGGGAAGCTAATTTCTATGCTATTCATTACATTACATTCATTACTTTAAAGTCCTAAGGAGGTATTTAGCCTCCTTAGGACTTTAACTTGACATTGCCCAGGCCCCGAATCAGCTGAGTGGCCCCTGAAGCTAATTTCAAATATCCGGACTCGAATTGCGTTGCAAATTCCTCGTTCTATACTAAGTATAGAAGATAAGAGATTGGGGGTCCAGGGGGCTTGCCCCCTGGCGAGGCGCGGAGCGCCGAGTATTTATATATTTATATATTTATATATGTATGTGTCATTCCAGACGATAACTCTCGACAGAATTGAGATAAAAAGTTCAAATTTGCACGAAGGGGGAGTTCACTCTAAGGGGGAGTTTTGGGGAGTTTTAGGGGGGGAAATTACCCATAAATTCCCAAAATGAAACAGTCTGACAAGTGACACCTCATTTTAAAGGTTTTTGTACGCTGAACACGATGGTGAAATCAGAATTGCGATATCTCATTCCGTTCTCAAACTGGAGCACTTTGAAGATGAAGGAACGTGGTTATTTCTTGAGATAAAACAGTTTTACATAAAATCAGTTATTTCTTCGAAAATTCGCTCTTATAGCCATGCTGCATGACTGTGGTTTTCTTGATCTTTCTCGTGCTGAGGGACCCATCTTCATCAGAAATAATGAATGAGCAGCGTCAAGTTTGTTAACTGGGGCAGGACATAATAACTGTCAAGAAATGCTTCGAGTAGTGGTAGTCTTCCTATCCGATGCAGATGCTGATGCCTACTGGATGCTGAGCTGGTCTTCAGTGTACTGTGACTTCGTAAAAGATTAAACTGAAACGGATCTCAGAAATGGAACACAGTCAAATCAGCCCTCATACTTTTGCTTAGTACCTATACCTATGTGTATAGCGTCTCTTCTTTGAAATTAACGCATGTTTTTTTTCATTTATCTATTCAATCTTCTGTTTTTTAATTTTTTCTGTTTTTATCTAATTCGTCTGCATATAATTTTTCGGTTTTTGTATCTAATTTTCTGTATCTAATTCTGTATCTAATTTTCTATCTAATTCTGTAATACAGAATTCTGCAATTCTTCTTCTAATTCTGTATCTTTATCAGTTTACAGAATTCTGTATCTGTATCTGTACACAGAATTCTGAATCTAATTCTGCATACCGAATTCTTTATTTAATTCTGTAACGCAGAATTCTGTACCAACCTAATTCGGTATCTAATTTTCTGTATCTAATTTTCTATCTAATTCTGTAATACAGAATTCTGTAATTCAGAATTCTGTATCCAATTCTGTATCTAATTCTGTATACAGAATTCTTTATCCAATTCTGTAATGCAAAATTCTGTACCTAAGTCTGTATCTTACTTTCTGTACCCAATTTGCTGTATCTAATTCTGTATCTAATTATGTTTTTCTGTATCTAATTTTCTGTATTTAATTCTGTTTTTCTGTATCTAATTTTATGTACCTAATTCTTCTGTATCTAATTATTCTTTTTTTTAAATTGGTGTTGCCCGGGAGGCTGAATTTTGTTTTTTCTAACTCCGTGAATATATTATAAATAATTAAATCAATTAATTTTATTGTTTTCAAATAACCAACTGTTAATGTTGCCAGAATAGCTATCGGAGCGTATACAAGTATTTATATATTATAATTTATTAGTATAGCTACATCTTTCTGTTCGATTAATAAATAAGCATTCGTCATTAGGTAGGTACACCTAAGACCGATCCTCCCTCAATAACCTTCGACGGTTACTCGGGATAAACAAAATAACCTACGTCAAACTGATTAAGTTCTTCTCTAAGTCTCGTCGGGCTCTTAAATCTCTTCATAAGTTGGCTAAATAATCATCATGAAATTTACCTGTGTTCGTATTGATGAACGACAGAATTACCATCAGTTAACACAGCGAACTGTGGTTTGGTTATCAAATATCAACTAGGATTAATCTCCGAACCGATGTGATTTAAAAATTTGTGCACCGCGTACCTGGTCTCATAAATCCAAAGCACGTCCATTATTAGTCTCATTTGTATATTTATGAACGTATCCAAAATAATCATGAACGGTGCATAAAATCAATAAATGGATTCAAAAATATGGACATAATAATTATGTGGATGTTTAAAACTTATCAAGCGAAATGCTGGAGTGATCGAATTTCGTAATATACCAGCGGATACAGAAGGTGGAAAATACCGGCAGAGCTGCCCCGAGGAAGGCTCGCGAACCACAGTGGGTGGTTGCAGGTTTCCGCCGCGATCCTCGTTTTTATTGTAATTATCCGCCTTAGTTCTGAAAGCCGCGGACAGATACCGCCACCAATACACCGGTGACATCGCGGTTTTATTGCCCATCACCTGCCAGGCCTTTACCTACTTAGGCGGGAAGGTACCTGTTACTAGAAACATTTGACATTAGAACTGCCTACATACGTTTGAAGTAACGACTCTAGAACAGTGTAGCCGGCAGGTATGTGCATACACCTACTTACAGTTTATCAGATTACAGTGACGATTACTCCTTATTATCGTGGATGGAAAATTAGTCTTTTAAAAACCAAACAATGTACCTGCTAACTTACTGTGTCCTTCAAGAAAACAGCCCGTATGCTTGCACATCACCGCCAGAATCAGGGAAAACGTGCGATACGTCGCACCCGATGTCGCGCTACAACTTTATTGTTACACTCGAATCAGCTGACTACAATTATTAATGGTTAAAATAGACGTTATTGACTTATAGGAGTAGAACTTCTCTGGTATTATTAAAACGCAGCAAAGGCTTATACAGGCTTATATTATTTCCCTGTATATAAACCCATTCTGCGTTGAACACTGAATTCCTATATTAGCGTAAGACCCTGCATTGGTAAGGTCGTTTTTTTGTGGAGGTTACCTTCCTACCCACACACGTGCACAACAAAAGACACGAAAAAAAAAAAAAAAATTCTGATGGTCGCTGAACCACAGTCGGGCCCTCGACATGGTATTTTAAAATGTTCTCCTAATTTGGATGATTCGTTTGGCCGTGAACAACAAAGTTGCCTCTACCAACAAAATCCAAAATAACCATATTTCTTCAAATGAAAATAGTATACGGAACAACAAAATCGAATTAAATATTGATCCCAAGCAGTGATATCTCAGCTGGAGTTACGTATACCGTGTATATGATTCACACTCATGTTGACGATGCTTTTCGGTTCGAACTTCAGGGCCTTACTGTGAACGAACGGCAGGACGTACAGTGCTCCGCGTGGTCCCAAAAGATCCTAAGATTTTGAATCAATTTAAAAACGTCATCTTTCTCCTGAAAGTTTTCAACCCCTATTTTTCACCCATTACAGGTGACACCGTGATACCTGCCTTCGGGGACCAACTAGACCCCAAATGGGGCGTACAAAACCGATTTGTAATTATTTTGGTTCTAGGTAGTACGTCTAACTAAAGAAAAGTGCGAAGTACAGCGGACGGACAGACATTTTTGGTTTATTATTTTCAACCTTTGGAACCAATCACGAAAAAAAAAAAAAATTAACCCCCTCCCCCCTCAAAATTTGATGGTATCCGTTTCAAGGTACGTAGAATCCGAAAATGGAATAACAAATTTCTGTCCATCCGCCGTATTTCGCACTTTCCTTGGTTACCATGAACGAAAATTAATTAAATTTGGTTTGTGTGTCCCATTTGGGGCTTAGTTGGTCCGCGAAGCTCGGCGTGACTGTCAATCATCTCAAAGGGGTGAAAAATAGGGGGCTGGTACTTCCAGGACACCGTAATCTCGAATTTGTTTTCGTCTTTAAATTGATCTCGAACTTGCGGATTTTTCGAGACCACCCTGAGCATTGTTCGTCCAACCGTTCGTTCACAGTAAGGCCCGCGCCGAAAAGCTTCGTCAACATGATCGTGAATGAAACGGTATAAATCCAGCCCAGATATCACCGCTAGGGAGCACCTGATTATAATCACGGATGGCTGCATAAAATCGAGTTGGTTTTTCAGTGATATTATTCTATCTGAAGAATGGTGGCTCTTTCGGATTCAGTTTATACGTACTTTCGTTACTCGAACAAACGTTATATTATTCACAGCTGAGTTACTTGTATCAATTACTGAATCATTTGTTTCTTTGTAATTTCTGACGACGTGATACCTACCTGGATCGCATCAGACCTCTCCGGAGGTCATTTTCGCGCCCGAGGTTTCACTATTATTCATAAAAAACGTTATGCTTCATAAATAACAACAAATAATTAATGATAGAATTCTTGAAACCCACCGCCCGGCCGGCTCCAGTACTCGATTTAGGGCTTTCCTTTGTGGGAAGGGGGGGGGGGGGGGGGGGGAGTGGCACGAGAAAACAGTTACTTATTCCAGCGTTTTAGCGAATTTTCGAAGAAAAGGAAGCTATTGTTCTCGGTCCAAAATTTTTAAAACTCGAATTTCCTAAAGATTTTTATACCAAAATCCGTTTCAGACCATCCTGAATTCACTGCCGAGAGACACCAAAAATTATATGTGTATATATATATATATTTATATATTTATATATGTATGTGTCATTCCAGACGATAACTCTCGACAGAATTGAGATAAAAAGTTCAAATTTGCACGAAAAATCTGTCTTGGCAATCGACAGGCTAAGTTCGTAGATGGGCAGAATCGGGTCACTCTAAGGGGGAGTTTTGGGGAGTTTTAGGGGGGAAAAATTACCCATAAATTCCCAAAATGAAACAGTCTGACAAGTGACACCTCATCTTAAAGGTTTTTGTACGCTGAACACGATGGTGAAATCAGAACTGCGATATCTCATTCCGTTCTCAAACTGGAGCACTTTGAAGATGAAGGAACGTGGTTATTTCTTGAGATAAAACATTTTACATAAAATCAGTTATTTCTTCGAAAATTCGCTCTTATAGCCATGCTGCATGACTGTGGTTTTTTTTAATTCCATTTTCGGATTCGACGTGCCTGGAAACCACATACCAAGACTCATTAATGATCCACAACCATTTTGAGAAACATTTCCCCATATCACCTTATCAGCAGAACATTCTCATCTGCACACTCAGTGTCTACAAACATGCGCAGTTGTTGCATTTCTCGAATGCCCCCCCCCCCCCTCATATCAGTGGACTCTTGATATCGACCGCTATCAGTTTGAAAGTCCGGAGCCGCTAAGATCTAACGAGGGTCGAACCAATTAAAATGCTCGTCCGGGGGACCAACGCGATATCCGACTTCGGAGGATGTGCACGCAAACGAGAAGATTAATTGCTTTTTGCTTACAGTCTTCCTGGCTCTTGGGGGTACATGCCTGAGTAGCTATTCCACGTCAACGTATTTTCACGTCACATTGGCTGACGCTTTGATATTGCAACTGATTAGTTCGATTGATTGTACCGTTATCAACTCATAAAATAATAGACAATGTCCGAAACATCGTGTCACTGTTTCAAAAATCGTCGATTCATTGATTATATTAGTGGTATTCACGGGCGACTCATCCGAGTTAAAAAATTTAAACTGAAAACTTCGCATATCATGAGGCCACGTTGCTAAATTTTGCTATGTTAAACTTCATAAATGGAATCTGGTGATTTGATAACGACAAGTTTGAAGAAGAAGAAGAAGATATAGTTAGGTACCTGAGATCCATATGAATAGAGTGAAAAAAAAAAAAATAAATAAAATAAGAAAAGTGGCCCGTACGGCGTACGGCGGACAGACAGAAATATTTTTATTGCAGTTTTGGATTCTACATACCTTGAAATGTAAACCATCAAAATTTTAGGGGGGGGGGGGGGGGGTAAGAATTTTTGTTTCTTGCTCGATTCCAATGGTTCATTATTGAAAATAATAAACCAATAACAACAAAAAGTTGCTGAATTGCGAATCAGCTGGTACTGGGAACACTGGATAGATAACGTTCAACATGGTGTCGAGTAGACGTTGAACATACCCCCTATGTCGACTATAAAATAATATATCGAATGATCGAAAAGCGTCGAGTTTTTCGTCCGATTATTCCGCAGGTTAAACAAAATAAAACGTTTCAACGTCGCCACCGTGAATTACGTTAGTATAATCCGTCAAAATCCAACATTAGTTCTCCAAAACTGAAAAAGGACATAACCATTTTTCCCCCCGTAAATGTCTACCGGTCTTTCGGTATTTACCCTATTCCTTCAACCCCACGGGTACCTCCCAATCCCAACTGCATCTAATTTACCTAAAAATTTATGGTCCACCGAGATTTGATACAAATATTTTCATTTGCTACTGAGAATACAAATATTTTCTTCATCTTTTTTGTTGCTGTTGTAAACAGGGCAGCAGCCCGTGCCATAATAAATAAATAAATAAATAATTAAAAACCCAAGGTACCAAGTGGAAGCCTTTATAACTTTTGGGAGGAAAAATTTAGAAATAACGTTTTGTCGGAATAACGTAAGTAGTTAAACTGCGTTCACAAATTTGCACACCACGGCCCCACTGTGAAGTTTTTGGATCAGTATTTCCCTAATTACAGTGTAACACACCGGGCACCCAGCTACGTCTCGATATGTTATTTTCAAATAATAGAGAGATCTCACAAAATCGGAAGTTTCATCGCACCGTTATGTTCTGAGTATAATTTATTGATGGAGAACACAGTCCTTGAGCATTCAATCATAAAGTAGGTAGGCACTTACCTAAATCAGGGTAGATGTTAATATTTAAAACAGTTGGTCCGTGATGTCTGTGGTGGTCTTGTGATGGTGATATCTGTGAATTTCTCTTTCAAGTCGGTTCTTAGTTGATGATGTATGAAGTGGTGTTTCAGGTGAGTTAGTATGTCTTAAGGACGAAAGGTCTGGATGTAAGTTTCGTGGTGAACTGATAGAAAATACTGTACGACTTCTCCCTCATTTTTCACTGTTTCCGTCGTGACTTGGGCCAAAAGCTTCAGTAGAAACCTTGCCATATAACAACTCTGACCGATACCGGTACACACACTTTCAGTTGGATCTCTGCGCTCCAGATTCCCCAAAACCAAGCGGCGTATCAAGGCCTCGGGCGCCGGATGACGAGCAAGTTTATCTACCTGATACGATTATCACCAACAAGGGGGAACCTCCCATCAAACCTCCATCAGAACAGGCAGCTTTGTCATTCAAAAGCCAAAGACACGACGGGAGGTCTGATTGATCGGGACGCCTGCCCGCTATCGGACGACCGGAGATGCCGTGAGACCGTGTTCTGATTGGTGGGGCCAGATAAGAAGACTGAAACAATACCCGGTAGCCCTGTCCGGATATTGATGTATAATATGTGACATGCAAGCTGACTCCACCCTCCACCACCGCACACTCCCACGAGGTTATTACCTATTCAACGCATAATATTATTATACGAGCGTAAAATTATTGCGATGCTCCCTTTTCGAGCTAATAGTACCAACTTCAACCTGCACACTGGTTTCCGACAGCGCGATAAATTTTCCACACAGAGGATTCGGCAATCAGATCAACGCACGGACGTTTTACTCCCTCGTGTGCTGCATCAGTTCACCCACCGCAAGTCGTTCATTGTGTGTCTTCAGCTGCACTCCCACTTCTACACAACATGCACTTGTAGTTCACTCCTCTGCACTTAGTTCATGCCAGACATGGGACTGCCTAATTTGGTGACAGTGGCAGTTCTCGAGTCGTTTGTTTTTCCAGTGAAGACGGGGGTGGTCAGGCTGAAACCTAATCGATATCTCTTCTTAACTGGTGATAATACAGCTAGTCTAGGGTCCACCGTCACTCTCCTCAATCTGTCACATAGTAGCAGAGCGTGGTTTGGTTGTATGCGCTGAGTAATTCACCATACTCCATCCACATTTTGAGGGCTTACCAGAGCTATAAGCACAAAGGTTTCAAGAAGAATTCCTTTACAAACATCCTGTCTCTTTATAACACATACATTTATACTGACTTCCCCGCCCCAATTTTCCTTTTAGAGTTCAGTATAATTATAATATACTGAGCTCATTTGAAGGCGATTAATGCCGTGTCCCAATTTACAAGTCCAATAGTTGTTCCTCCTAATGATGGAGGTTGATCACCCAGAGGTTGCCCAAATGGTCACTATTCACTGGACAACAACCTCTGACAACATTTTTACGCCGCCAATACTCGTACGTAACAGTTTTGTTCTCCTTCAGTAAATTATTGAGGTAGTACCATTACGATGGAGGTTAGTCACCTTGAAGTTGCTCAGATCTCCTTTCCTGAACCAGAACTTCATACTACTTTTCAACCCTCCTTTTCCCTCTCATACTTCTCCTACCCAGAAGTATGTCATGTGGGGAGGAATGTGACAGTGGCAGTTACGAGTCGTTTGTTTTTTAAGTGAAGACGGGGGCGGTCAGGATGAAACCTAAACCATATCCCTTGTTAACTGGTGATGTCGCTAGTCTAGGAGGGGGACTCTCGAGGGTCCACCGTCACTCTCCTCACTTTGTCACAAGTTAAGGGCACCTTACACGGTCAACAATATCTGTCATTATGCTAAAATACTGACAGCATTACTGGCAATACTGAAGGAATGAAGACGATACTGAAGGATATCCGGATATTTTGATATCAGTCCATCCTATGAAGTGGAAGGGAACGCCTTTAATAGGAGAGGATGCGCAGTGTCTAGCACATCTTTACTTCAGTACCCAGTGAGTTTGTGGCTTATTCACACCTCTTCAGCTGAAATATATTTTCTCATGTTAGTATCTTGCCTTTCCAAGAACGGGTTTAGCATTGACAATAATTTATTAGGTAGGTATGATCTACTGTCGTCACTCATGCAAACATAATTTGTATATTCCTCTGCATCCGTCTTGACAGTTTCCTTAATCAGGATAGTTTGAAAGTATTTTTCCCGCATTTTAAGCCAGTCTTTTATCCATCGCTACCGTTTCACAGTACGCCTTGTAGCACTAGACAAAATTATTGCAAAATTATAAAATAAAATATTGAAAATAAATTAAATTGGAATAACATTAATTAAAATTATTAAAATAAATCAATTAAATTAAATATCCACTTAAAATGAATTAAATATTCACTTCATGGTCTCACCAGCCAACTGGAGAAAATATCGACGATTTGGAGTGATAGTGTAAGGCTGATAAAAAATACCTACTGATGGAGAATCAATACGATCATAAGAATAAATACTGACTATCGTGGTACCCTTCAAGTTCTACGTTTACCACTCCTATGTAATATGTAAGATTTAACCAAACAAACGAGGAGAACGATGAGCTGAGCGACGCCTCGGGGAAAGGAGGAGACGGGGCCCCTCCATCAAGCTCCCCAGCGTTTCTCAACTGTCGCAATGGCCATTGACAGACAGAGGGCGAGGTGGAGGCACCTTTATAAACCGCCCGGCTCGCTCGACCGACTCACTCTCACTCACTCTCTCTCTCTCTCACTCTCACTCTTTCCCTCATTCTCTCCCTCTTACTCCTCCTGCACTCGCTGTGGTGATAACCGCGGGGCGCTCCCTTCTCGAATCGTTATAACAGCGAGGTATTCGCCTTCTTCTTCCTGGTTTCTGCTGTGGTGATAACCGCAGGGCATTAGACCTCCTTCAAACCTACCCAAACCAACCCTACCCAATCACCACACTGACAGTATTACTGACCATGTAGTTAAGGTGCCCTTTCGTGAATATTATATGGACGCCTATTTTTTTAATGAAACAACCCATTTAATTATATCAACTATCCTTAGCATCTATCGCTGTTAGTTTCTTATACAACGGTTCAGATTACTGGCTCACGGATGAGACTAAACTGAAATGGGAACCATATGTACTCAGTACGAAGTACAGAGGGTTTACCGACTCTCATATTCCGGCACTTCCACGTACAGGGACTCACTCACATTTCTTTTTATCTTCTCGATAATCTCCGTACAACCACATTGAAATCGAGAAATACCCGAGCAACTGATTTCGCAACTTAAATACCAAAATGTATCTTCCTAGCTGAAGAAGGGCAACGCCTCATGCAGCACCATAATCTTATGCAACAGCACCAGAAAGGGATCTGAATCCCTTTCCTTGATGAATAAATATTCAGTGGAATCGATATATTTCACACCTTCAGTGGTTCCGGTACCCAAAAGGAAAGTGCTTGAAAATTAACCAGTATTTTGGTTCACTAATTTTTTCAAGTCTTTTGGTCAAAATGTCCACTGTTCTATATTTCTTTGGTAGGATTGCCGGGGGAATGGCTGCTGTATTCTGAGATGCGAGCAAAGCTTTGTTTCCTACGCATTCCTCCGCATCTAAGCATAAGCGTCAACCGGGTCAATTTCAAAACTTCAATGATTTTCGTGAAGCCCCTTTTTGCACGTTGGCCCTCAATGACGACGAATTTCTTATCGCTGGTTTTCGATCTGTTACGTCCCTCGCAGACTTTATCTCGATGATTCATGACACTCTGAAGAATTGTCCATCCGGAGCTACCTGATACTGTTACCTATAATACTCCTGTACCTGAACGGTTCACGGAACGGCGTGGGAGATCCCCCTACAAGGTGAGGGTGGGGGTCCCCAGGAAGGAACATCCTGATGTTTATCTGTTTTGGAGATGCCACCGACAGATAAAACAGCGGTGTTTACATGTGTCCTCAATAGGTAAACGAAACCTGACACCTGGCATCTACGAAACTGGACATTCCCCCGCACCCCCTCGACTCAAGGTATCTCGAATTTCTATTTCGAACGAAGTTGTAATGATCCTCTTATGATTAATTACCGAGCTTCCCTCGGTACAGATCCACTGACAAAACTTTAGCACCCGGAACGTCCACGGAAAGTATCAACTCCCTGCACGACATTGCAACAAATAAAAGTAACGATTATAATAACGAGTTTTGAAAAGGCGATGTGAGGTACCCTGTTTCCATATTCAGAACAAAAGCGGGCCATATTTTCCTGCATGAAAGAAGGACGGCCGCTGGAACCGTAGATGAGAAAGATGTAACACAATTCAAGGAGTTTCTTATTCCACACGTAGGTTCAAGTTAATGATGTTTTGTGGGCATTAGATTTTAGCTGTCGAGAAAAAGACCACATGTTGGATAATACATTCGACCACATATTTACCATAATTCGAAAATTAAAAAATATATCATAATCGAGGACCTCGAGGTGCAATCCAAAGTAAAGGAACGCTAAACAACAAAAATAGGAAAAAACAACAAAATACCTGTATTTAAACATGAACAATACAAGAAAATCAGAATCAAGACAAAACTGTTGACTAGTCATTATCGCCAGCTCAGCGTATCTATCTATTTTGGGAAGCCAAGTTCATAGTATCTAATAATGTTAGCTACTGGATGGAAGTTAGCTTTCTATTCTATCTAAAGGGAAGTACCCTGAAAATTTAGGTATATTTAAAAAAACTATTCTGTTACTACCTTTTTTTCATCTCAAAATAGTCCGTTGAAAGTGCCTATATCGTTTAAGAAAAGAAGTACCTTTAGGCCCTTTAGTACCTTTCCAGGGGGTCGCATCAGCGACGGAAGCAGGAAGTTGCACCACTTTCGAGACCCTCGTATTAATTTCGGAGATAATAAATAAGTGAACAACTTTCGCCGTTAAGGATGAACCCGGAACACCCCGAAGACGAATTTTCAAGACGGCGAGACCGAGCTAGGTCATAATTTTCGTTCCAAAGAGTACACGAAATTTCATCAAAATCGTCAGAGCCGTTCTCGAGATAGTTGCTGCATAGCTCGTTGGCGATTAGAGTAGAGGAAAATGTAAAAATACAGTTGCGTGGAATTTCGATCAAACACTCTTTTGACAGGATAACTGTACCTCTCTGCCGAAAGTAGGTATATACGTAGGTATAAGGTATAAGTTACCTCTGTTTATACGAATCAAGGAAATGACAAAATCTACAACAGATTTCCATGAGATAATCTGAAAGGAAATGGGTAACAGATGTATTGATAAGGACTAACCACTTTTCGAAAAATGGTACAGTTGACTAAAAATGGGTTGACTCCATACAACCCCAAGATAATCGGTGTGAGTCCTGTTCAAAAGCTCAAGCAAATATTTTAAAATATATCCGAATAACGGGGTATTGCCCAGTCTGATAGCTCTTTTCGAAGGAACGTCAAAGTCTAGGGATACAACACTACCTATAGTAGGTACAGTACACTGAAATAACTTACACCTAATATATGAACTTCAAGACAACTTCATTTATTTATTTATTTATTTTATTACACGGGAATTTTCTTCCCTTTTCTAAATAAACATAAATTTACTGCCCACTTCATGTAGATTCATACCTAAATACCTAAGGGGGGGGGGGGGGAATATGCATCTTTCCATGAACGGATAACAAATGAAAAAATGTGAAAAACAGATGAAAGAATTCGATTAAAAAGAACTTAGCAAAACATAAATAAATAAATACAGTTAAATAAATAAACATAAAAAAGAGTGGTTCATCAGATTATAGCATAATGGTTATGGCATAAGCGCAATAAAATTAAGTACTGTGAAAAATTAAGTACTTTACCTTCTATATGTAGAAAATCGAATTGTAGTCTTACCTGAAACAAACAACAAAAGAAAACGTTAATTTTATTATTATAAATGAGAAGGAGGACAAAGGAGAAAGAAATATCAGGTCGGTGATAAGTATCTTGTATTTATACCTAATTTACAGCTTATGTCACACCAAGCGGTCCAGGTGTTTGTGAAAAAGGTGTACGTGTGGTGCACCTGTTGTCCCGTCACACATACCTTCCCAGCAGAACTAGAAAGAATTCTAATGCTCGACATTTTAATGTATAACCTGAATGTTTTCAGATGGTTCGAATGTTTCGGGCTTTTCGGGGAGATGGACGCTGATGGTTCGGGATCCAAAATTACAACCGCCCAAATTGTTGGCAATATCATAACATTTTGATTTTTGTTTTGTTTTTTAGACGTTTCACACCGAAGAAGAACACTATTGCTTCCTCATACCGTTGCTATGGTTCATACAATTTGATGTGTCAAATATACTTACTACAGCAGGACGTGTGATAGGCAAGTTCTCGGATGAAGCACTCCCCAACCCAACTAGATTCCTCCGAAATTTGGTTGAAATCAAGTTCCTAAATGCGGAGAATTTGAATCGTGTGCGTTCAAGCGCAGAGCCCGTTCTTCCGATCAGTGTGGAATCCGATCTGAGACTCAATTGCATGGCTCAGGAAAACTTCATTCGAATCGGCCGATAATTATACAATTATTTGTAACATTTATACAATCGTTACTATTATACTACTATACTATACTATATTATATTACTAGATATAATACTATATGTGTAAGCCTATAATAGTATTATTTAATAATATAATAGTATAATACTACATAATAATTATGGTGAATTTAGGTTGATGTAAAATTCACCATGAGAGGTGGAGGTAGTTGGATATAGGACAGGAGTGAATTTAAGGCAAAATTGGTGTGTGTGATTTTTAGGTGTGTTTGCGGTTAAGGGCGAACCTCCACCGAACGTGTGTTGAAAAGGTTGAAGTTAGTTTAGATTTAAATGCATGAGGTGCGTGGAGTTTAGGTGTGAGTGTGTGTGCGGTTAAGGGCGGACCTCCACCGAGCGTGTGGTAAATTTCGTCAGGTTGGTTAAGGGCGAGACCTCCACCATACCTGACTAAATTTATGTGTGTGTTGAATTTAAGTGAGTGTGTGTGCGGTTAAGGGCGGACCTCCACCGAGCGTGTAGTGTGTGTCATCCGGATCGGTTAAGGGCGAGACCTCCACCTGATCCTGATGAAATGTGTGTGTGTGAATTTAATGGTAAATTTGTGTAGAAAGTGTGTGCGGTTAAGGGCGGACCTCCACCGAGCGTGTAGTGTGTTTCATCAGGGTTGGTTAAGGGCGAGACCTCCACCTAACTCTGATGAAATGTGTGAGTGTGAATTTACTGTGTGTGTGAATTTACTAGGAGAGCATTTGAGAAGATAGTTTTAAGAGAGGAGGTTTGAGGAGAGAGAGAGAGAGTAGCCAGCAGCTAGAGAAGACGTAGAATGGCGAAAATGGCGCAGGATCGGGGGTTATATAGACACTGAAGTCCCCACCCTGGTGGTGGGGTTTCAGGTTGAGCTGGATCCTGCGTCGGTTGCCCCACTCTTACCGTTTATTCCCAGAGCCTTATTTTAACAGGTTGTTTTTGGTGAGAACTTAATTCTAGTGAGTTGGAGTTCCGGGAGGGACTCACGACAATAATATAATAGTATTATAATACTAAATACACTACAGTATATTATACTACTATACTATATTATACAATGATATTATACAACTATACAATATCATTATACAACTATACAATACTATTATACCACAATATTAAACAATATTACAATTATTATACAATACACGTAATTATACAAATGTTAGGCACCAAATGAATCCGTAAAGTAACACCCCCCCCCCCCCCCCCCACACACACACCACTCACCCAGAAATGTCCGTGTGCGCGTGTGCGCGCGCGTGTGTGTGTGCGCGTGTCCGGTATGTTTACCGGAATCTCATCGAAATTGGTTGAACAGAACCGGAGCTCTTCGAGAGTGACAGGCATACATTTATGATGTTTGCGGGTGCACACGAAAATTGCGGTGGGATTTTGATGAAATTCTTAGTGAAATACCTGTCTAACCACAAAAAGTCTCTAAAAATGTAAGCTCCCCTAGATCGCCCTTAAGAAAATAGACGGTGATTACTCGTACAAGGAAACTGCGTAGGGACAGACAAGGGAGCAAATTTGGTTCTCCATGTCTGAAATATTGATTTTGGAAGTGAACTATTTGGTTTAATCTTCAGTCGCATGAACACGATGATTTTGATAAAATTCGAATTGAAATATCTGAAATTCATTTGAAATATCTATCATGGAACTGCACGTACTCTCTAAATTTAAGTTTTTTGTATCCAATTCAAAAATATAATTAAGGTGATTACAAGGAATTGCGGAAGGACGGACAGACGCGGGAATAAATGTGCCTCGCGATGTCAAACAATTTTGATTTTGGAGTACATACATTTTTTTGTCGTTTGTCGCATGAACACGATGATTTTTATGAAATTCATGATGAAAATATCTGTGGAACCACACATACTCTCTAAATAAGCTCGTCTGGATCGTTATTTCGAAAATACGTTGCAAAATTGCTAACAAGGGGACAAATTTGCTTCTCGATATCTAAAATTTTATTTTGGAAGACACATATTTTTGGCTGTAGCGTGAAACGATGATTTTGACGAAATTCATTATGAAAATCTGTGCGGAACCACACATACTCTCTACATAAGCTCGTTTGGATCATTATTTCGAAAATATACAGTGCAAAATTTCAGGCAAGAAAGCAAATTTGCTTTTCGACGTCTAAAATTTTGATTTTTGAGGACACATTTTTTTATTTATCGCGTGAAACGATGATTTTGACGCAATACATAATGAAAATCTCTGTGGAACCAAACATACTCTCTAAATAAGCTCGGTTGGATCGCTATTTCGAAAATATACTGTGGCCAATTACAAGCAAGGGAGCCAATTTTATTCTCGATGTCTAAAATTTTGATTTTTGAGGACACACTTTTTTTGGATGTCGCGTGAAACGATAATATTGATGAAATTCATGAGGAGAATATCTGTGGAACCACACATACTCTCTAAATAAGCTCGTCTGGATCGCTATTTCGAACATATACTGTAACAAATTACATGCAAGGGAGCAAATTTGCTTCTCGATGTCTAAAATTTTGATTTTTGAGGACACATTTTGGTTTATTATTTTTAATAATGAACCATTGGAATCGAGCATGAATAAAAAACGCTGCAAATCCCTGCACAACGGTTTATTATTTTGTATAGAATACCCTTCTGTTACAGATCACAGCTCTATGTATAGATAACCCGTCTATATAATATGATATGTACTATTCTATTATATGCATATTATGTAGATCGCAGACACTCCGTAGGTTAGTACCTAACCCCGTACTCGTTACTAGGTACCTACCTAAATCACGAGTTAAATGTTGCTAAAATAATTCTGCCGATGACAAACAGTACCTAACAAAAAGAAACACACATAATGAAGTTCTGAAAAGAAATTGTTGATGAGGAGTGAAAAAAGTCGCAAAAGTACCTACCAACAAACTCCAGCCCCTTCTACGTAGATGGTATAATTTACCGTTGTGTAATAATTTACCGTTGAGTAATGATTTACCGTAGTAATAATTTACCCATAAATAATAATTCAACGCTTGTTCAAGTTTCACTACCTACCAACAAACTCCAATAGAGCCATCATTTTTCAAATTAAATAATATCACAGAACAACCAACTCGACTTCATACTCCGCCAATATAATCAGGTGATCCCTACCAATGATTGGCCGTATTCACAAATTCCTATTGTGGGCGCGTCTCTGGTTACGAGATTTGGTTTGAATTGTATACAATTTCATTCACACTGGAGTCGAAAATGCCTGTCGGTGCAAACTTCGGGGCCTTACTGTGAACGAACGGCTGGACGTACGATGCTCCGGATGGTCTTAAAAAACTCGCAAGTTCAAGAACTATTTAAAACCGTAAAAATATTTACGTAAAAAAATGGTATAGGCGTTTTGAAAATTTCAACCCCTATTTTCCCCCAAAAAATTGTTTAGCTCAAGACAAATTTAATGACCTAAAAAAAACCATACCCTTCAATCGAAAGTTTTCGAGCTACGGCGTTTTGAAAATTTCAACCCCTATTTTGAACCCCTTAGAGATGACTGACAGTAACGTCGAGCTTCGAGGACCAACTAGACGCCGAACGGAACCTATAACCCGAATTTCATCAATTTTTTTTCATGGTAACTAAGAAAAGTGGCCCGTACGGCGTACGGCGTACGGCGTACGGCGGACAGACAGAAATATTTTTATTGCAGTTTTGGATTCTACATATCTTGAAACGTAAACCATCAAATTTTGAGGGGGGGGTAAGAATTTTTTTTTTTCATGCTCGATTCCAATGGTTCATTATTGAAAATAATAAACCAAAAATGCTAACCCCCCCTCAAAATTTGATGGTTTACGTTTCAAGGTATCCGGAAATGCAATAAAAATATTTCTGTCTGTCCGCCGTACGCCGTACTTAGTTACCATGAAACAAAATTAATGAAATTCGGGTTATAGGTTCCGTTTGGGGTCTAGTTGGTCCTCGAAGCTCGACGTTACTGTCAGTCATCTCTAAGGGGTTCAAAATAGGGGTTGAAATTTTCAAAACGCCGTAGCTCGAAAACTTTCGATTGAAGGGTATGGTTTTTTTTAGGTCATTAAATTTGTCTTGAGCTAAACAATTTTTTGAGGCCACCCGGAGCATTGTACATCCAGCCGTTCGTGTGCACCAAAAATCTTCGTCAACACGATCGTGAATCAAACGGTATAAATCCGGCCGAGATATCATCACTAAGGAGCACCTGATTATAATCAAGGATGGCTGCATGAAGTCGAGTTGGTTGTTCTGCGATATTATTTCATTTGATAAGTGATGGACTACTGGATTTTGTTGGTAGGTACTTGTGAAACTTGAACAAACGTTGAAGTATTATTGATGGATAAATTATTACACGATGGTAAATTATTCCACAATGGTAAATTATAACACAACGGTAAATTATTACACAACGGCAAATTATTACACAACGGTTCATTATACTTGACCACGAGGGTAGGTATTGACCACAGAAAACAGTGATCTACGCAGAAGGGGCATCTATTTCACTCTACATCAACAATTTTCCTTCAGAACTTCATTATTTGCGTTTCTTTTTGCCATTTTAGTTACTGTTTGTCATCGACAGAATTATTTTAGCAACATTCAACTCGTGATTTAGGTAGGTACCTAGTAACGAGTACGGGGTTAGGTACTAACATAATATGTATAGAGTAGACGTATAATATGTATATAGACGTATAATACGTATAATATCTACATAATATGTATAGAGTGGACGGGTTATCCATACAGAGATCTGTGATCTGTAACAGAAGTGAATTCTGTACAAAATAATAAACCGTTGTGCAGGGATTTGCAGCGTTTTTTTGTTGTTGTCACGTGAACCTACCTCTAACAGTGAGGAAGCAACATTTTACTAATCAGACAGAGAGACAAAACAATTGTGAGTAACAAAATCCCCGCTTTTCTTGGCAGAGGGTCCAACTCCGAAGGTGGAACGCAGTCGTCAACAAGAACCATACAGAAGAGACTAATGAAGTATCGGAGAAAGGAGAAAAAAAGATCAAGTTGCCACTAAATCACTGAGGGGGGTTTGTTTGTTTATGAGCCCCCAGGGTCCCGAGGGGCCCCCTCAGCCAGGGGTCCGGACCAGGAGGGCCCCCCCGCGGATGGGGTCCGGGGCCCCGACATGTGTTGGGGCCCTTTAGCACCGGTGCACCCACCCACATTGCTCCCGGCGGATAACATCTTCATAGTGCGGTTTCCGATGAGGGCGCGAGGTGCCGGCTCTGCATATTTCTACGCTCAAAGTGGACGACCCAACGTTCAGTGCCAAGTGATGTCGATGAGTGCGTCGTACCAAATACGGAAGAATACAAATTCCATTCAGTGGCGGATTTAATTTTGGTACGATTCATTATTCTGTGAATAAAACAACTATCTATTCGCTCAGCAACAAATTTTTATAACATCCCCTCAAAATTGATTCCTTTACGTTTCAAGGTGCGTAGATTTCAAAAACGCTGCAAAGTCCTTGTCACATGGGTTTATTATTCTACTGGACATACCTACAGAAATGTTGGCTGTTCATTTACTGTTTCTTTCATGTGCAATAACTGAAATAGCTATTTCTGATGGTTTCCACCAATTTGGCCCCCGAAACACAAATTAGGTAGGTACGCTCCTTTTTTACCCCAATTATCTTTTATCATTGCTAGTGCCATTTAATCGTCTTGATTCACGTGTTGACACCTTTTCTAGTGCTATTATACAAATTGATGGTGATTTCAGACGATTTCCCAGTTTTTTTTTTACTCATAAAAAATGAATTTTGGGAGCTGAACCTTTGGTAGAACCTCGATTTTCCACTTTTTGGTCAAAATCGACTTCATATTCGGTCTTCTCGTCCCCAGAAACATGGAAAACGATACCTAAAAATCTCATGTTACTAACATGTTACTAAAACACAAAAAGTACCTATTTGTGTGCACATTTCCACTCATAACACGCCTCGGTATATTCTGATCGGGCTGAAAAGTTTCGGGACACAACTAGGGCCTGAATAGAGCATGTGTGCGAAAGAACGACTTTTTTAGACCAAAAATGAAGCCGGTACACGTGATACGGTGGACGGCGTACGGCGGACGGACATTGCATTTTTGGAATCTACACACCTTGAAACGTAAAATAACATATTTTGAGGGGGTGTAATACAAATTTATTGCTGAGCGAATACATAGGTGTATTATTCACAGAATAATAAACCAAAATGCAATGGCCGTCCGTCGTACCATCCACACCTGTCTTATTTTCGGTCTAAGAAATGCGTTCTTTCGCACACTGGCTCCATTTGGGCCCTAGTTGTGTCCCGAAACTTTGCAGCCCGATCGGAATATACCCTGGGGTGTTATGGGTGAAAAAATGGGCGTAAAAATAGGGTTTTTCGAGTTTTTTTGTTGTTGAAGTTTTAGTGAACACGAGCTTGTGAGGTTGCGTTTTCCATGTTTTTAGGGCGAGAAGACAGAATATGAGTTGATATTGAGCGAATAGTGAAGAATTGAGGTTGTAACGAAAGTTCAGCTCCCAAAATTCATTTTATATGAAGCAAGAAAATTGTCTGAAATCACCTCAAATTGTTATAGTAACACTAGAAGCAGTATCAACCGGTGTATCAAGACAGTTAAATAGTACTATCAATGATAAAAGATAACTTGTCAAAAATAGGAGACTAATTCGCGTTTTTGGGGGGCTACAGTTGGTGGGAACCATCAATAATAGCTATTCCAATTTCTGTAGGTATTCTGCTGGTAGCTGAACTCACATTTACCTCCACATCAATCAGCATGAAAAATAATACAGTACTGCATACGGTGGAGTCCTACACGTTCTAATGATAGGATTCGAGTCAATAGCTGCTATCAGCATGTTTTGTGTTGACTACCTGTCTGGTTATTTCACGGTATTTTGCGGTTTTTCTCATTGCCACGTCGCCGCTCTGGCAGCAGGACGTCCCTTGCATTGTTTCGTTGCGTCACAGGCCACCGCAAAACGGACAGTTGTAAAAATAAAAATAAAACCCACCCCTGATCATATGAAGCTGCACCCCCTGCCAGGGCAGAAGAAGGGGGCGTTAAAGTGGCAACCGATGTAAATATTCCCCAGAGCCCCCACTGTCAATCTCTCGCTTCCCTTTCACCCACGGAGGAGGGATTCGGGATCGTAAATTCACTTCTTTATGACTTCAAGTCCCTAAGAGTCAAGTGACGCATTCCTTTTGTCTGAGGGGAGGTTTCTCGGTGGAGCCGGGAAAGTCTGGAAGAATGTACATAGGTAAGTCGCCACAAATAATCAGCTCATTTCTAGGAGCAATTTGACCCAATACCTTAAAAATACCCCTTTATTGACCCTTATGAGAAGAGGTTTTGTTGTGTCAGTCCAATCTCTACTGTGTGCTTGTGCCTGATTATACCTTAATTTGGGGCGAAAAGCTGAGTCACAATAAATTGCAATGGGCTATTCGCATCGGTCACAAAAGCGGTTTATTTATATTTTGGTTTATTACTTTCAACAATGAACCTTTGGAACCGAGCATGAAAAAAAATTTTTTAACCCCCCCCCCCCCCTCTAAATTTGATGGTTTCCGTTTCAAGGTATGTAAAATCCGAAAATGCAATAAAAAAATTTCTGTCCGTCCGCCGTACGCCATCCTGAGCACTTTTCTTAGTTACCATGAACCAAAATTGACGAAATTCTGTTTATAGGTCCCATTTGGGGTCTAGTTGATCCTCGAAGCTCGGCGATAATGTCAGTCATCCCGAAGCGGTGAAAAATAGGGGTTGAAGTCTCCAGGACGCCGTTTTCTCGAATTTTTTTACGGTTTTAAATAGTTCTCGAACTAGGGAGTTTTTTAAGACCACCCGGAGCAGTGTACGTCCAGCCGTTCGTTCACAGTAAGGCCCAGAATTTTGCACAGACAGGCATTTTCAACAGCAGGGATACATTCAGCCCAAATATCATCACTAGGGACACGCTAACAATCGGGAATTGGCCCGAGATCATCATTGGTAGGGCTCACCTGATTATAATCAAGAAGTATGAAGTCGAGTTGGTTGTTCTGTGATATTATTTCATTTGAAAAATGATGGCTCTTTTGGAGTTTGTTGGTAGGTACTTTTGCAACTTTTTTCACTCTAAATCAACAATTTCCCTTCAGAACTTCATTATTTGCGTTTTTTTTACCGTTTAGTTACTGCTGTCATCGACAGAATTATTTTAGCAACATTTAACCCGTGATTTAGGTAGGTACCTAGTAACGAGTACGGGGTTAGGTCCTACCCTATACGGAGGATCTACGAGCTATTTAATATGTATAGAATAGTACATATTATATTATATAGACGGGTTATCTATATAGAGAGCTCTGATCTGTAACAGAAGGGTATTCTGTACAAAATAATAAACCGTTCTGCAGGGATTTGCAGCGTTTGCTAAAATGAAACTATATTCCATCTTGAGAATTTTGCGACCAACCGCACTCTCCTACGATAAGCAGTTATTTTTCTACGATTTTTCAAAATTTCCAGAGATTCCTAATCATTAGAGAGTTGTCGCAACCAAAAATTGACGATCGGGAGAGAGAACGTAAACGCAAGTGTTACGTTGGAGACGTAAGTTTTAGCGTTTTCAAGACTTGCGTTGTCCAAAACCACGTAACTATTGGAAAGATGCGTGTCACGCATCTCAAAGCTACGTTCTACGTAACTCGTAAGTAAACTTCTTCGCGGATAACCAAATTCGATCTCCATGGCTACGCTATCGCGTCACCCCGAATTTTGTAGAAAGACGGGAGGAACCGGCCTCGAAAAGGTTTTCCGCCGTTTGCCTTCTCTTTATTTTGCGTTTTCTTTAGGTATATTTGGAAGCCTGAACTTCATGTGGTTCGAGTACTTATTCATCTTGAGAATTACCATCCGAAAGCCATGAGCACGGTAAGAGAGTGCCTTATAATTCGCATTTATTGTGGGCATATAAAATATACAAAGAACCCAAGGTCTCACCGTGCCGTGCGTGTGGTTGTACAGTGAAAGGGCACGATTGCTCTTCTATAAATTGTTCATAACTCATAGAAAACCATCAAATGGAATAATTACTATTACTGAATAATTATGGTACGAGCAATTATGAGAATAAAGAGGTTAACTTGACAGACAAATTACATATCATTGACAAGTTATTACTTTAACGTCACTTCAACATACGTCCGGGGTTACGTGAACACGTAACTTTCTCATGGAACTTACGTTGGATAGTTAGCATCCGAGTTTGTCACCCTAGAACAGAGTTACGTTTTATAGTTGCGTTTTTCGGAAAATGGTTGCGACAACTCTCTATTTCCTGTCCTTTGTGACGTAAGAACCTCTGGAAACTTTGAAAAATCATAGAAAAATAACTACTTATCGTAGGAGCGTGCGGCTGGTCTCAAAATCCTCAGGATGGAATCTACATTCATTTTAAAAAAATAAATAAAATAAATAAATACGTGCAAATATCCCATTGTGTGGAAAAACTAAAGGCATAATTCTAACAATTTTCGTATATCACATCCAGAGAGAATGGCTTCTTCACAAGAGATCTTCCATGGCTTGCCCAAGATTGTTCGAGCGACTTCCTATCTCAGTGCTGAGACCGCTTGCACGAGAAAATGTAAAACGTATGGTCCAAGAGTAATCCATGGATTACATGGCTCGACCTCGGTATTATGGGTGCAAAATTTGAGCCAATTTCAACCATTGGGTTCTGGATTCTGGCGGTTCAACGGTTTCCACGTTTGAATTCTTAAAACGTGCAAATGGTTAAAGCTATAATAATTATTATAGCCGGAAAATTTAAACTGGGATAAGGATAAATATTAGGAGTATATAAGACTTGCTGACTACTTAGAAACAACCTAAATATTTTATTGTATATTCAATAATTTCAGTAACTCTCTCTTAACACTGACTGAGTGCTTTGTGGGTATGGGGCAATAGGGTACCAATTCTGACGTCACTGCAACCCTCTCGCATCCCCCCCCCCCCCCCCCCCCCACTGACGACTTCGACGTCGAAGTTGGTTGGAAATTTTAAAAACCATGGAAAAAGTACTGCTTATCGTAGGAAAGTAAATAATAAAATAAAATAATATAAACCGCTTGTGTGACCCATGCACATATCTCATTACGGAAGTGAAAGCCTGGACAAGCGTTAGTTGGACACTAAATAATGATTTATCACCTACTGTTCACACTGTGGTCAACGATTCTCCATATAATTTTAGCCACCAACTTGTGCATTTCTCCCTAATCACTTATCAATGTGTTCATCAATATTTTTTATCAATATATCAATTGTTTTTTTTCAATTAACAATTTTTTTGTAGGTAATGTACCGAAGGAGGATAATAATATATATAAATATCTGAAATCCATCTTGGAAATATGTGTTACCAAGAATATATAACTGTGGCGAATTTGGTCCATGGGACAAGTAATACTCAATTAGTGGTTAATTGCAGAACAGTTTGTCCCAACCAGCGTACTTAGATACACAGCGTTAGCTACAACCTTTATGGAGGAATCCAAATCAACGATGGCGAATCGGATCCAGTATACTTAGTTCACTCCAGCAGTTCAAATACCCCTGGCTTGAATTCTAGGAGAAGGTATATGAGAAACCAAAATCAGTGTTAGCTACCTATGCTTGGAAGTGCGAACAACCTCATATCAGTGAGACTTGACAACAGAGTTGTTCAACGCCCAGATCTTAATGAGCTTGTTTTGCGTAACTTCTGTCCATTTATACAGAAACTCGATTAATTTGAACATAAAAAATGCGCAGAAGTACAAGGTAATGATTTAATCTCCATTCATTTATGCTACAATGAATCAGACTGGAAAGTAATGTGCATGTGATTCCTAGGTAAGTATTCTTTGAATGATCAAGTTTGAAATAACAAATAATTGTACACAAAAGCTGAATAATTCGTATGACTCAGTTACGCATTTTAACGGGTATCGGAAGATTTATTATGTATTGAAGCACCGTGCCCACCTGAAATTTCTTTTAAATGTCGGTATATTGCCTTTGTTTTTCGATTTCCTTGATTCGATCAATATAGGACTGTGCGTATTTGGCAACATACTCGTACTTCTCCACTACCTAACAGAACATGTTCAACTACCAAAACCATGTATTCATAATTAAATTTATTCAGAACAGAAACCACAAACATTGAGCCATAAGTGTTCGGTTAGAATATCAACCATAACGTCGTAATTTACTAGTCACAACCCCAACTTTGGTGTCAGAACGTATGTAAATACTTCCAAAATACGATCCGAGGGGACCCACATGACACAAAAACAACGGCAATCACGTCGTAAGGCATCAACAGGGGGCCACGCCATATTTTACAAGAAGATCCTCTAAAAGGATCATAAGAAGGACATGTCCCCAACGGATCTTCGCCAATTAACATCCCACCACGGGTTTGTCTTACCTCGTTCAACTTCATTCTTTAGTATCAAGATATTTTATTGATAGTAAAAACAACGAATTCCTTTAGAATCAGTGTTCTTTATTTTCGTTCATTTTCAGTAGAGTATACAAGTTTCCGTTGCCTCAGTTTTTACGTGGGAATTATGGGAATGATTTTTTTTAAAGTTTTGTAGTATCGAAGTCCAGAAGATCTGGTTATTGCTTCCTTTCAAGTTGGGTCGTTTAGTCATCGTATTCTACCGGTAAAAATGGTTCGTAACATGAATAACAAACGCTCAAATTCGATCAGATCTGGACCAATTTATGCCCTCAATATCTGTAATTTCCAAGATCTGTCGTAGCCAAAGGACAGTCCGAGGGTGATCGACACACATGGTTTATCCGGAACGGAAAATAACAGACTATGCAACTGTGGTTGTTCCAAAACCTGTTACAGGCAACCCCATTCATGATTAGGATTGAAATAAAATACGACCAAGTCGCTACTCAATTACTAACAAAAAAAAATATCCATTAAACTTATTGAAGTTTTGCTTGTCGTTGCCTCGAGAACCACGCGCCTTCGAAGACCATAAACATCTATTTCGAAAGGAAGTGTACAGAAGTGGCTGGCTACACCTACTTAACTTGTCCAAAACGGCGTCCCGCGGTCTTATTAATTATTTCCTGTTTTCATATTAAAAATATTCCAAAAAGCGAAACCCCCTCTACGAGTACGTCTTGGTGAGATCCCGTTTCCAAAACACGGCTACTAAATTATTTCTAACCGGGAAGACAGAAAAAGACACGAGAGGATTCTCAATTCGAAAAATTAATGCATGGCCTCGGCATGAGGTCTTATTTCTAGCAGTCGAACCACACCAGATTCTCGGAAGTCTGATTTATTGGATGTCCTGTGTTCCTGATTTAAGCAAAGCAGGTCGAAAAGAGAAGGTTTGAAAGATACATCACCGATTTGAGGTATGAGAACTTTACATTTGTACCTCATTTATGGCGTCCAAATGGAACAAAATGTAACTTGATGGCATTCGAGTACCAAACAGAGATCAACGGAGGAGCGAATGTTCACGCTTATCACGAGGCTGGAATACAGGACGCAGCTTGACTGGGAGTTGATTCTGGAGTGACAAAATATTTTGGACAAAAAACAACTTTATAAACATTCATTTTTCGGTCTTTTGGACAAGAAACACCAATAGGAGAGGTCGTCGAAGATGTCTGAAATAAGCCCAAGCTCCAATTCGGCTCTCAAGGCATATTTTGCAGTTTAACTGAAAAAAGGGTTCTGTTTACATTTATTTTCAATTTTTTATCGAGAATGTGTACATAGTAATCAATTAGGTACCCATTTCTCAGTGCCAAAAATCAACACATTTTTTTAACACACCCTTACAATTTGATGGCTTCCGTTTCAAGGTACTTAGAATCCGAAAATGGAATAATAAATTTCTTTCCATCCACCGTACTCCTAGTTGCTACGATCCAAAATTAATGAAATTTGGTTCGCAGGTCCCATTTGGTTCGCGAGGCTCGGCGTTACTGTCAGTCATCTCTAAGGGGTGAAAAATAAGGGTTGACATTTTCAGAGCGCCGTAGCTCGAAAACTTTCAATAGAAGGGTATGGTTTTTATTACGTTTTCTAATTGATGTCGAAATAACGAATTTTTTTAGACCATCCGGAGCATTGCACGACCAGCCATTCGTTTGCACCGAAAAGCTACGTCAACATGATCGTGAATGAAACGGTATAAATCCGGCCCAGATATTATTTGCTAGGGATCACCTGATTATAATCATGGATGGCTGTATAAAATCGAGTAGGTTTTTCAGTGATATTATTTCATCTGAAGAATGAGGGCTGTTTTGGATTTTGTTGATAGGTACTTTTGTAACTTGAACAAACGTTATGCTTCATGAATAACTACAAATAATTATTAATGATTGAATTGAGCTGGCCCGGGAACGGTAATTCTCGGGCCAGCTCCAGTACTCGATTTAGGGATTTCCTTGGGGGAGCACGAGGGTAGGTATTTACCATAGAAAACAGTGATCTGCGCAGAAGGTGCATCTATACAGGTAAATAATAAACCTCTGTGTAATAATTTGCAGCGTTTACGATTTGAATTATTTTTGTTGTGAGTCGTGATGTGGTGGTTTTGTGGTCGCTGATTTTCAGTCTGAACTATCTTGATTGGCATTTTTGGGAACGTCGAATGTCCGTTGAGAAAACCCAGTATGGCCGTTTCAGTGGCCCATTATATGATCATTCGTAAATGTATACTTAGAAAATCCACACTTCGACAATGTAAAGAAGCTTAAGAAGCTTTGGCGATGCAATGAAGATTTCTTAGCGAAGGGTTTTCGATGGGCTTCAAAAATTTGCCAACAAATATCGGGCCGAAACACGTACAATCGATGGATTACTCTAGGCCAGATGTTTTAGAACGAAGCAAATAGGAATCTACAAAACATATTTTTTCGTTTGTTTTTAAATTTTTTAAGCAAATAATAAACGTATCAAACATCAGTCTCATTCGCCGGACATCCGTTACACATATTATTTTTTCTCATTCAAGTTGGACGTGGAGATTGTTATCGAAAATTCAGACCTGGACATCGTTATAGGGCGCAACGGACCTCTGTAACTTCCTCTGTTAAAAAAAAACTTAATTTTTAAAGAAACTCCTCATTTCTAATTGTTTATATTCGATAAAAACGGCCGACTCCATCTCTTATCTCCCGTTCAGGTTCAATTAGACGGTCGAGCGGCCATAAAGTCGTATAAAAGTATTATTATCTACGTAAGGAGTGACTATAACGATCCTAGGCTCGTATAACTTGAATAAAGTTAGTTGCTAAGGAGATGTTAAATGTACCTACAACGTGTAATAATGTTTATTGGTTCTCTTCCTAGCGAAGAGTTTACCGGGGGCCACCGGCGCCAGGATTTTTATGGGGAGGGGCCCATTTAGAAAGGGAAAAAAGTTATTTTTTCTGCCATCTTACCTGAAACGCGATCCCTGATTCCAAGTTGAGGGGTGACAATGGTACTGATGAGCTGACTCGATTCATTAAAGAGCTCTTAATTGTTATCTGGAGCTGGGACAGATACGCCCTTTGTCCGCTACAGGGTTGTTGATGTAGAGGGTTTTTCTTCGAAATAAAATCTTTCGAACCGACATCCTTGGGTTAGTAGGGAAAGAACTGTGTATCTGATCTTGCCATACAAAAACAGAGAGGAATGTGAGCTCTGGTGGATGGAGGGGGGAGAGAGAGGAAACAGAAGTTATTTTCAAAACAGTTGTAAACACAATTAATAACTAGAACATGGCCTGCTGTAAACTTAAAATAATTTCTATGTTCAATTTTATTTAGGTATACGAAATTAAGAAGAAATTCCATAAAGGTATATACAACCCTAGAATTAATGTAGGTATATTAATTCTAGGGTTTTATGGTTGTGCAATGCTGTGTGGTAGGTACTACTGATCGAAAATAGGTTGAGTCGTTCAAACGGAGTTTGGATGGTGGGGCTTTAGGTGCTGCAATTTTGTTAAAAAATCTTCAATTATCAGTTTGTTATTATCGAAACTCCTCCCTGCTTACTCAGTGTCGAAGTTTCAAGCTTGCTTATGAGTACGATCGAGCTTATATCTTCAGTGTGAGTACTCTAATGGTACCTACCTCTTTCAGCTGTCGAAAATCCATTAAAATATTGATTCGGAATACTGGGGGTCTATTCACTAAAAGAGATAATGGAAAGGGATTATCTATTTTGAAAATCTCCTGGGACAGTGTCTCCCCGGTTCGTCTATTTTACTGAATAGCGTTTAACCCTTACTTGGATGTTTTTACTCATGAATCGATAATATGTATATATTTTTAATGAACAGTCGACTTACCTTTAACAGATGAAAAAACATGCAACAAAATGATCGATATTGTAGGCGATGAACGAAGGATGATAGGTACACGATCACTGTCAAACAAACGAGAAATTAGAAAGAGACTCTCTTTCGGGAAAAGACACCTAATTAGGTGTCTCCCTGAAAGAGATGGAAAATACCAAGATAGCCGCCAACTCTTTTAGAAGTTACTGAATAACCCTGTCATGGATACTATAAATATATCTTCTGCCAAACGGAAGAGTCGGACCGAAAAGAGATGTTTCTTTGGCTTAGTGAATAAGACCCCTGATTTATTTATCTATTTAGAATAGTGAATCGTACAAAATATAAATAGATAATTACTTAGGAGGTGTTGTAATGACCAGTCTTGTCGTATGTAGTGTAATAATTTATTCACAACGAATCTACAAAACGACGCGTGACTTCGAATGGGAATTAGGTACATACGAAAACAACACTGCCTCACATCTATGCCAACATCACATCACTGCCTGATGTGGTATCTGGAGGACATAGTTGGCATAGCATAAAGCATTTACCAACAGCGATCCAGAATTAACATTTCATAGAGATTGAAGGGAAAAACCTACCCTTCGAAAATTAGGTGATGTATCCAACACGAGCTCTTGACGTTTAAAATGGAGACGTCATGAAGTATAATAGTGGTCTATCTCAATCTCACTTCCCCTCCCGACAACTAAATACAAAGTAAGCGCCCATCCAAGCCTCAAATCACTCCCTTAATACGGCTATTTATTCTGTAAACGCATTTCTCTTCGACTGGGTAAACACGGAGGGCGTTACTCCACGCTCCGGCTGACTACGGATGACTCGTTTGATTTCGTTATTTCCTCCAGCCCCTCGTCGAAAAGGGAGAGTTTTACGAGAAGGAGTCCAGGAAAGAGTGCTAAGAGCCCTTTGCAATTAAATACATCTGTCCCCATCACACCCAAGTTTATTGCTTTGAGGAAAAACCTTGTCAGGCGGCCCTGCAGCTATTGGGGCGCCTGCGGTGACGTTTACGCCAGAAATTCGAGGGGTGTCGTCGCTGGGAACAAGGGTAGGTGCAACGAAAAAAAAATTCGGTGTCTCATCATTCTTTTTCAAAATGCCTTTTTTTGAGGGGGGGATTTTTTTCCAACCTTCTAATTGTTGGAGCGTTGGAGTTGTTCCAAACCGAAGATACATCATCTGGGGTCACTCAACAACCTTGAAATTAGATATTTTGGGTCAAGGTGTCCACCCTTCACGTCAAATTTACAAAAGGAGAGTTGTGCTCTAAATGAGGAACACATGTCAGTATGACACTACGACTTCGCCAACTGAGCCGATTCTCAACTATCCTCCAATCACCGGCCTACAGGTATTCAGGAACATTCTTCACTTATAGCCAAATTTTATTAATTTTATGCGAGGCCAACTGTGGACGAACCCTCAAATATGTGTACGCTGCAAATTCTTCCACAACGTTTTATCAGGTGTCCGTAGAGATAATCCTCCCTGTCACCGTTCTGTACACAACACCCTTGAATTGCCCATAACCATAACTCATTATTTAGATGAAACTGAGTAAGTAGGTACATAATATGTGTCCACAGTAGTTGACCACATTAATTAACACATTAAACACATTAAGTCTGGTTATAAGGGAAAAACGCTGCAAAGTCCTTGTCACATGGGTTTATTATTCTATTGGACATACCTACAGAAATGCTGGCTGTTTATTTATTGTTTCTTTCATGTGCAATAATAGAAATAGCAATTTTTTTAATGGTTTCCACCAATTTTGGCCCTAGAAACACGAATTAAGCTCCTATATTTTTTTTACAAAGTATCTTTGATCATTGATAGTGACATTAATTTAATTGTGTTGATTCACCTGTTGATACTACCTCTAGTGTTATTATACAAATTTATGGTGACTTCAGACAATTTCCCAGGTTATTGATTCATAAAAAATGAATTTTGGTAGGTTATTACAACTCAATTCTCCACTCTTTGGTCAAAATCGACTTCAAATTCGGTTTCTCGCCCTAAAAAACATGGAAAACGATACCTCACAAGCTCATTTAAGTGAAAACTCAAAACAAAAGCCTCGAAAACCACTATTTTTACACCTATTTTTCACCCACAATAGCCCTGGGTGTATTCCGATGGGGCTGTCGAGCTTCGGAGCACAGCTAGGACCCGAATGTGTTCCCAAATGGGGACCCAAACTGTGTGCGGAAGAACGACGATTTTAGAGCAAAATTTAACGTAAATTTAAGGCTGAAACTTCGTTGGAACCGCAATTTCCCATCTTTGGTCAAAATCGACATAATATTCGGTCACCTCATTATAATAAACATGGAAAACTATGCCTCGAAAGCTCATATTGCTAAAACACCTAAAAACCCCAATTTTACACACATTTTCACCCATAACACCCCTGGGTATATACCGATCGGGCTGAAAAGTTAAGGGAAACAACTGGGGCCCAAATGGTATGCGAAAGAATGCACTTTTTAGACAGAAAATAAAGTAGATATGGATGACACGGCGGATGGATGTCGCGGTTGTGGAATCTACGCACCTTGAAACGTAAACAAAAAAAATTTGAGGGGGTGTTCTAGAAATTTTTAGTTGAGCGAATACATAGGTGTATTATTCACAGGGTAATAAACCAAAATGTTCCTGAAAACCCTGAAGGTTTGTGATCAGAGGATAGTGTTGAGAATTTCGAACTAATTTTGGTCATTCTGCAACAGACCTGAAGGTTTTTCTGAAAAAAAAAAAAAAAAAAAAGATAGTCGTATAAAATAAGAAATCATAGTCATTTCTATTCAGCTACTGCTCTGCTCTTGATGAAATAAATGCTAGAGATGTATCGGTGTTATCAACGGCTATCTACTGCTACGTGTAACATAATATAGGTATGCGAAATGTTTAAGTTGCAAACAGAAGTTCCAACCTTACAGTCTCCTATTATAACTGATCGGTGGTAATAAATAGTCAGTTTGTGGTACAATCGCCACCAAATCACCAATTATTGTTCAAACTCCAGTAACAGCTCCTGAGCATATTCACATGCTGTACAACAGCCATCTGGTACTACTTCTGCAAAGGCAATTAATCACAATTAACACTGCCTCAAGTCAAGTTCCCAGGTCAACTTCCATGACATCGTACGTTTGTCCGATTTGGTGTCTCAAGGACCACCCCACTTTCTCCACAGGAGACCAACATATTGAGACGTACCTGGAAAAGACTTGGAAACGTCCTCCCCCAAGTAGAAACCCACAGCGGGTGGCTGTTTTTTGTTATTTGTCATCCCTTCGACGTTTTTCGCAATGCCCCTCGAAAAGACATAATTCGAAATTTATCGCTTCCAGATACCCGAAATTCCCACCCCCCTGCCGGCCGAATGTTCTGTTAACTTGTGTCCGAACCAACATCCGCACGGCCTAAACATCCTTTGTTGGTCGTGAAAAACGCCCCAAACACATTCTCACTCCCACGACAACAAAACCAACTTTTGATCATTGTGTTCACTTCGGTTGTCAACAGTCGTTTGTAGATTCAAGTTGGCGGGTATCCTCCGATGAAATCTCTTTTGAGTTGGTCGAAAAGAGCTTGTTCGCCCCCCAAGGAAAATTAGACGGGAGACTGTAGGCAATAAGTCAAATACAATGGCAGTTATGTATCCACTGTAAGGCACACTTGTCATTGTGGTGGTTTTGAGATGAGTGAAGTAGTGGTGAGGTATGGATGAGAGAGTGAGAGTGATGGATGAGAAGGTGCTGGATCTAGCGTCTAAAAGGTTAACACCTATAGCGAAGCCAGGGAGGTTTCCACCACTCAAGACGCTAGAGGGTTTTGCCCAGTGGTTGCCACTCGTGTTTGGTTCCACCGGTTCCACCATTCTGGGATCTTTTTGGTAATAGGTAAGGAGGCGTGAGAGGAGACAGAGAGAAGTCATCGACTTGAGGTTTGAGCGTAGAATGAAGAAACGGGTGTGAACGGCGGGTTTTTATATGTCCCTTTCCACCCTCCCCCAGCCCCCTGACGGTCGTTTCCGACTGTTGAGGGATGGTGGGAAGGAGTAGGGTTTTGCCTGCAGCTGGTCACGTACGCCTCTTCATTCGTCTGGTTTATTTTGTGCAATCTTAGAATGAAATACAAAGTGATGTTCTGGGAGGATATCACCACAGTCATCATTCACCCGAACAAAGGCCGATCTTGAAGCAATGATGAATCGGGCAAACCAATATTCCCACTCGTCATTTTGAAGACCGACGTCAAGGCTCCCCAGCTTAACGTCACTATGTTTTAGCTCCAGTTCAGTTTATTATTCTGTGAATTAATACACTAATGTCCTCGTTTTAACATCACATTCCTCAGGAAAACTGCTATTTTTCGATTTATCCATACGCCGTCTAGGTACTGATATTTGAGCGTACAATAGGCCGATTCGAATGAAAATAGGAACAATATTTGGGATATAATTCATTCTCTATTGAAATCTTGAAAATCTTGTCAGAGATAGGTGTGGTCTCTCCAGAAGTCAAAAACCCACTGGTGAGAGGTGTGAGTATACCTGGAGCTATACCGTTTTTCACCGTGATTCTCAATACAGTTTTCATGCCTCTTGGATAAACAATTTTTGATCAATAATTTGAAATGTGTCGTGAGTCCCTCCCGGAACTCCAACTCTCTAGAATTAAGTTCTCGCCAAAAACAACCTGTGAAAATAAGGCTCTGACAATAAACGGTAAGAGTGGGGCAACCGACGCAGGACTGGGACTCAACCTGAAACCCCACCACCAGGGTGGGGACTTCAGGGTCTATATAACCCCGAATCCTGCGCCATTTTCGCCATTCCTACGTCTCCTCTAGCTGCTGGCTACTCTCTCTTCATCCTCAAACCTCCTCTCTTCAAAATGCTCACATAGTAAATTCACACAGTAAATTCACACTCACACATTTCATCAGGGTTAGGTGGAGGTCTCGCCCTTAACCAACCCTGATGAAACACACCACACGCTCGGTGGAGGTCCGCCCTTAACCGCACACACTTTCTACACAAATTCACTATCAAATTCACACACACACACACTTCATCAGGATTAGGTGGAGGTTTTGCCCTTAACCAATCCTGATGACACACACTACACGCTCGGTGGAGGTCCGCCCTTAACCGCACAAACACAAACGCTAAATTCACACACACACACATAAATTTAGTCAGGTATGGTGGAGGTCTCGCCCTTAACCAACCTGACCAAATTTATCACACGCTCGGTGGAGGTCCGCCCTTAACCGCACACACACACTCACAACCAAATTCCACGCACTTCATGCAATCAAATTCACTAACTTAAATTAACTTCAACCTTTTCAACACACGCTCGGTGGAGGTCCGCCCTTAACCGCAAACACACCAAAAATCACACACATCAATTTTAGCTTCAAATTAACTCCTATCCTTTATCCAACTACCTCCACCTCTCATGGTGAATTTTACAGCAACTTAAATTCACCATAAAATGTTTATCGCATCCATGAATCAACATGGAGATTTTGAATGGAACCTAATTTAATGAACCATAAAAAAATGATTAACCAAGCTAGAAGGTAATTGGATGGATAAAACGAACGATACTTGTACGAATTTGACGCACGTAGTAAGTAGGTCTCCTTTTTTTTGGCTCTCCTGCAAAGTAACGTTTATGGAGTTAATACTGGTTGTCTATCGCCCACGACGACGATTTTCAAGCCCTACTTTCGTCTTTCACGTTTCAAGATCTTTATGAAACAAATATGAGCAAAACAACGACAATTGCTGCAAGTCCACAGAAATCCTTCGAGCTCCAAGGGCTCCCATCGGCTGAAGAAACAACGAGAATAACAGTACTTGATTCACAGACAAATAGAGGCAAGCGACGAAGCAGCGCAAGGGAGGGCCCATACCCCGGAAAAACGCCATCCTGAAATACTGACCGCATTTACTCGTGATGGCGCGGGGAGACCGGAGAAACAGCCGAGGGGAGCAAAGTGCCTAGCGCTGTAGTTACTCTATCTTATCCCGAAAAACCCATTTCAGAGAGCTCAGACCTTGTCAAAAGGTCTCTTTTCCGAAATGAACGGGGGTTCCTTTTACAAATGTAAACCCGAGACCCAAACTAAATGCTTTGGCATCCGTTTCTATGTAAAACAACCCGCCTTACATTTCCTTACAGATTACACCGCAATACCTACGCCCTTCTTGGCTGTAGTTTTATTGTGGCGTCTCCACCACGGAATGCGGTTGACTGATTTTAATTTCGCGTTGGGCATCGAGCTATTTTGGTTCGACCAAACTCTGCCCATAAACCTAACGTATAAATAAATTGATTTCTGCAATGAAAAATGGGCGCATTCATTTGGATTATCACAATATGGAGTTCATTATTCCCGAAAATAATAATTAATACTGGGTAATCATTATGTGCCTACCCTGAGGTGTTCATCATTTTTGGTTTATTATTTTCAAAATGAACCTTTGGAATCGATCATGAAAAAAAAATTAACCCCCCCTGAAAATTTGATGGTTTATGTTTCAAGGTATGTAGATTCCGAAAATGCAATAAAAATATTTCTGTCTGTCCGCCGTACGCCGTACTTCGCAATTTTCTTAATTACCATGAACCAAAATTGATAAAATTTGGTTTACAGGTCCCGTTCAGGGTCTAGTTGGTCCTCGAAGCTCGGCGTTACTGTCAGTCATCTAAGGGGTTCAAAATAGGAGTTGAAATTTTCAGAACTAAAGAATTTTCCACCCGGAGCATTTTTCAGAATTTTCCTTCCGTTCGTTTGCACCGAAAAGCTTCGTCAACACGATCGCGAATCAAACAATAATTTGCAGCGTTTTTTTTTCTGAATCAATCAAACATCGAAGTTTAGGACTTTTCACGAATGGTAGGTATACCGGCTGGATGACCCGTGCGCTGCACTCGATACATACATGGCAGTAGGTACTATTATGTGATAATGCACACTTGCACCATCACCATATTCCAGGGCTCCTCGTTTCACACAAATAATTCAATCATCAGGAGTGACAACGGGAAATCAGCACGATTTCTGTTGATGTTTTTAATCGAACGTGGCGGAAGCCTCCCAAAAAGGTGCTGTACGAGATGTAGGTATCCGAAACGTCCAAAAAATGTTGTTACAATTTGAGACCCTTTGCTGTCACGAATTTACAAGCAATAATTTCGAACTGAAAATGGAATTGCGGGTTCTCATATGCAGCATCCGGTGTTGACATCAGAATTTCGAAATTGAAACGTATGGAAGCGTTATCAGTGAAATACCCTGATGTACCGATTTGCGGAACTTTTCTTCTTTATTAGAAAATAAATCCTATTCAATTTTTTTGGTTTATTATTCTGTGAATAATACACCTATGTATTCGCTCAGAAATTTATTATTTGCAAATCCCCTCAGAATTTTTTCTTTTACGTTTTAAGGTGCGTAGATTTCAAAAATTTCCGTCCGCCCGCCGTATCATCCATACCTACATTACTTTCGGTCTAAAAAATTCGTTCTTTCAAACCGGCTCCACTTGAGCGTAGTGTGTCTCGAAATTGCAACCCGATCGGGTTATATCTAAGGGTGTTAGGGGGGGGGGGGTGATGGGCGTAAAAGTAGGGTTTTTTGGTGTTTTAGTAACATGAGCTTGTGAGGTATCTTTTTTTTAACATTTTTTTTAGGGACGGAATCGAATATGAAGTCGATTTCGATCAAAGAGTGGAAAATTGAGGTTATAACGAAGTTTCAGCCTTAAATTTACGTTAAATTTGGGTCTAAAATCGCTGTTCTTTCGCTCACATTTGGGTCCCCATTTGGGAATACATTTGCGTCCTAATTTTGCTCCGGAGCTTTGCAGCCCGATAGGAATACACCCAGAGGTGTTATGAGGAAAAAATTGGTGTAAAAATAGGAGTTTTCGAGGTTTTCTTTTGAGGTTTTAGTGAACATGACGTAGTGAGTGTCGTGAGTTCCTCCCAGAACTACAACACTAGCATACTTAAGTTCTCGCAAACCTTGTACAAACCAACTTTAGTTCTCGCCAATAAACTGTAAGAGTGGGGACGAGAGACGCAGGAGGTAGAGGCCCAGCCTGATTCCCCACCATCCCCTACAAACTAGGGGATGGAGGGAGACAGCCACTGGGGTCTATAAAACCCCGGCGCCTGCCTCTTTTTCTCCATTCTACATTCTCCTCTAGTCGCTGACTACTCTCTCTCCTCCTTACCTCATCCCTCTCTCCTCACCTAAAAGATGCTGTGTAGAGGTGGCGATTCACTCATAACCCCCCTGGGCATATCCAAAAAGATGCTGTGTTGAGGTGGTGATTCGCTCATAACCCCCAGCCACACCAATCCAAAAAGATCCCAGGTGTTGAGGTGGTGATTCGCTCATAACCCCCCTGGGCATATCCTCACACCGCTCGTGATGAAATAAGCCAATTTAAAATTCATCACAGTGAGGTATCGTTTCCCATGTTTTTCTTTTCCGGGAAGACCTAATATGAGGTTGATTTTGACCGGAGTGAAGAACTAAGGTTGCAACGAAGGTTCAACTCCCAAAATTCATTTTTTATGAGTCAAAAAATTGTCTGAAATCACCATAAAGTTGTATAATAACACTAGAAGTACCTAGTATCAGTGTTTGAATCAAGACAATTAAATGGCACTGCCAATGATCAAAGATATTTTGTCAAAATAGGAGCCTAATTCGTGTTTTTGGAGGCCAAAATTGGTGAAAACCACAAAAAATAGCTATTTCAATCATTGCACATGAAAGAAACAATAAATGAACAGCCAATATTTCTGTAGGTATTGCAATAGCTTTATTTTCTTTTAAAATTCGCTAATAAGGTTTGACATTACAAAAAAAGCTGAATTTAAATTAAATTTAACAAAGCACTAACACAGCACTGTTACAGATAACGTTAGGTAAGATAAACTGAAGAAATACAACATTTATTTGACAACAATGTTCGCGAATTTTCAAGGAAAATTAAGGTATTGCAATGGGTCCAAACATTTGTCAGAAAATAATTTCAAATATTTTATTGGCAAATCCGTTTCAGATAATCCTGATTTCATCCTTAGATTTTAACAAAAACGTATACGTATAATATAAATATATATATTTATTTATGTGTCACTCCAGACGATATGACCTTGGTTACCTACGTGATAAAAATTCCAAATTTCGCCAAAATGTTCTTATTGCCAAACAAAAGGATGAGCAATTTTCAAAAATTTTAAGGGGGTTAAATTTGAGTTTTTAGGGGTCAAAACTTGGTAAAAACTGCTAAAATTGGTATATAAAACCACTGAAAGTGGTGGTGAAGACAGAAAAATACCATTTCAGTTGCTTTTCACACAGAACAGGGGTCTAATTAGGACTTTTGGGGGTCAGCAATTGGTATTAAGTACCAATACTAGCGGGGGGGTAGTAGTGGTATTGGTATTGGTAGTTAAGTCAGTATTATTCACCTGAAGTGTGGGGCGGTGATGGTGAGGGACTATTTCGATAAGCATTTTCGTCAGAAAGAGCGGGTCATATTTTTGGGACAGACCGTTCGTAATCAAATAAACGTTTAATCATGTATGATTTACCGTTTAACCTGTTATTGTTGTATAATATGTGTTTCTTACTTTCGTGATTGTTATCATTCTCAAGATTTAATTTTAATTTGTGATGAACTTTTCGAGCCAATGGGGGGGGGGGGGGGGTTATGACCCCCCACTACCCCCCCCCCCCCCCCTGGCTACGCCACTGTAGTATGGCTCAGTTCTTAGGTGTTAGTTGTTTTTAGGCCGATTCCACGGGACCCGAATGACGAGGGAGGCCCTTTCCCTTGGAAAACTGGTTGAGCGGACAGGGGAAGTGAGTTTTATCTACCTGAGACCTGAGAGCGATCTACCGGCAGGACCGTGAACCCGCTGCTCTCTCACCTGACGGAAGGTGCCACCGCGGGCCCAACCCGGCAAACCCCGCGAGAAACGATGGCCTCAAAACTGCCATTGAAGCTGACACAGAGAACGCTGCAAATGATTACACAACGGTTTATTATTTATATATATTTTTATAATGGTCGAAAATCACTAGAAATTGTAAAAGATTGACTTGAAAACAATTCCAACAGCCAAAAGTACCTACTTATTTATTATGAAAATAATGTTTCAAATTTTAATTTTAATGAAAAACGTCTGAAATAGTTGAAAATCACCAAAATTATCACAAGTGATTTTAGGATGGTTGTTTAGAATTTAAATTTCAATTTTTATTTCATTCTATCTTTATTTTAACGTTACAAAAGTATTTTTTCTCTCTAAGGGCAAAATAAGCTGCAAATTATTATTTTGAAACTTGAACAAACGTTGAATATTATTGGGTAAATTATTACACAACGGTAAATTATTAACACAACGGTTTATTATACTAATCTACGCAGAATCTTATACAGGTAAATTGTTACACAACGGTTTATTATTTATCTTATGCTTCATGAATAACTACAAATACTTAATTAATGGCTTAATTATTGAATCCCGCTCACTTGTATGAAACTTTAATTCCCAGGCCGGCCCCAGTACTCCATTTAGGGCTTTCCTGGAGGAAGCTCGAGGGAATTGACCACAGAAAACAGTGATCTACGCAGAAGGGGCATCTATAAAGGTAAATAATAAACCGTTGTGTAATAATTTGCAGCGTTTTTTTTTAATTTTTCGTTACACCAATTCATAATTCGTTTCCTTCACACACTCTGTTTGCATACTGGTATTATACCTAAAGACGGATCTCACTGTATAATCGAAATTCGTAGGTATGATAGACAACTATGAAGGGCTTATAACTAAGCTCTTAGGAAAAATGTATGCATTAGATAATAATATATTTTTATTACAATAACATATTACTACTTAATAGAAAAATTTTCGATTTTATCTCTGTTCCCATGGCGCGATACTGAGATTTTCTGTTTTTCATCCAAACCCCAAAACTGAGTCGGCTAAGTGCAAATAAATAACTGACATCGCACAAATTACTCTAACTCGGTGTCCAATATTAGGTACGTCACTCTCCTTGTTCCACATACCTAATGAAACGTGTTGTCAACTCAATATGACCACCATCAGTGCTGCGAAGAGTCGAATACAGCTGTCCAGTTTAGTCTAACTCTAACCGGTTGGAACGCGATCCACAAGACAGAATTCAACTAGGAATGAATCCTGACGAATGAATTTGATTCGTCGTGGTGACACAAAATATTAATGCACTTGATTTTATGAATCTTTAAAGCTTAAACGAACTCGATAATCGATCACATTACAGGAATTTATGAGAAATCCTTCACCGTGTACTTGTCGTCAACACCAACGCCAACGCTCCGAAATACTTTCGGGACCCCTATCAAAAAGTCTTTCTCGAAAAACCACAGGATACTCGTCTGAGGGCTAACAGTTGATTATTTATCACTTCATCAACCAGATAAGGATGGCTAGTTGGGCTAATGGCTGAACCGTGTAAGAATTAGAAGGATGGGAAGGGGGACGTTGAAATAAAAAGGCGAGCTCTCCTCGAAACCAACATCACCTTAATATCAGGCTCGAATCACTTCGGAGTATAATTGAATTTCATTTTCGATTTTCCTCCAGCATCCTCTTCGTATTCTATCTTATCCACAACGCTGTTGTATAATGGCGGATTTACAAGTGTACGTTTCAATAAAAACCTGGCCTTCCGTGCGCGTAGGAATCCCCGATCTTGAAGGGAGTTCGTGTCCGAATCGATACCTTCGAGTTTCTTTTCTCAAGTTTTCGCCTGGTCTTCCTGCATTTTTAGGAAAAAGACAGCTCAAGCCAGGTAGACAGCAATAATTTCAACAAAAATCACAAATCATTATTGCAGTTAAGAGATTTTGGTATGTCATCGCAACTGGAATTGGGCCACAATAATGTATTTTGGCCCAATTCCAGTTGCCATGACTTACCAAAAACCTTACCTGCAATAACTGTTTTTTTATTTTTCTATTTTTTCAATTTTTAACATGGTTATCTTTTTGGGCTGGGGGACAATCCGAAATTTCCAACACCAAGAAGTCTATCGTGATAACGATAAACAGAATTAGCTAGGTAGGTACGTTACCAAAACAATAAATTGCTAGATTTGTATAATCATGTTAGAAATATTTAGTAGATGCGCGAACCAAACATATCCATGGTTCAATGTTGTTCAACTACTGGAAAGGGGAGGGGGGGGGGGGGGGGGTGTAAATGTATATTTCTTATATAAACCTTACACGGATGCAATTTCGTAAGAAAAACGTTTCAAACACAACGGTTTATTATTTACCTTTATAGATGCCCCTTTTGCGTAGATCACTGTTTTCTGTGGTCAATACCCTCGAGCCCCCTCCAGGAAAGCCCTAAATCGAGTACTGGAGTGGAGCCGGCCCGGGAATTAAAGTTTCATACAAATGTGCGGGATTCAATAACTAAATCATTAATTATATTTGTAGTTATTCATGAAGCATAAGGTAAATAATAAACCGTTGTGTAATAATTTACCGGTACTGATGCCCCTTCTCCGTAGATAGTATAATAAGCCGTTGTGTAATAATTTACTGTTATTTAATAGTTTACCCAATAATACTTCCACGTTTGTTCAGTTGCAAAAGTAGGTACCTATCAAAAAAATCCAAAAGATCCACCATTTTTCAAATGAAATAATATCACAGAACAACCAACTCGACTTTTTTTTGAATTTTTTCAAATAAATCGTTCATTTATACACATTTTGCATAATACAGATAAGTTCACAGGTAAAATTATGAATGCAACGTTCCTTTGTTTATTACCTGAGCCTAAGGTCAGTGACCTGTCCAGGCTTGTTTCTCTGCCAGCTCAGCTTGTGTATGCGTTCGTTCGGTAATACATTATAATTCTTATACATTATATCTACTTCTTAGGTATCTTAATTTTAACAAACTTAAATCCAGTATACTCAAACCTAAATCTAGTATACTTAACGTCTAATGAAGGTCGTTGTGGTAGTACTTTTCTGTTATCCAGAATTTCAATCTAGGGATGGTGGATTTTTGGAGGGTCATTATGAAAGGACATTGCTATTTTTTTTGGCCAGTTTTTTTTCTGTTTCTTCATACACCCATCCGAGATTATAATCCTCTGGGATCAAAAGAACGGAGAAAACAACAAACTGGTTCACTCTGCTAGATATGGCATTCAAGAATTTGGCTCTGGATTCCAAACTTGGGGATTCAAAAATCTTCTCCCGATTCTCAGTCGTCATACTATTTAGCTCAAAAACTGCCTGGAAAAAATACAAATTGTGTGCTGCAGCAGTATTAAATCTTGGAACAGCCAAGTGCCTACCTTGGACAAAACTACTAATTCTATCATGTTCTGGGAAGACTGGAGATTGCGTTTGTATGAATAATTTTTACTGCGGTGATTTTATATAGGTACATCAACGGTCATAAATTTATTTTTTTGAACAATGGTTCACAGAGCGAAAAGCTTGTACTTTTTGATGTAATTCGCAATAACGCTTTTCGCTAGGGTTTAGTAGGAAGGAAGTCCATAGACCATCAGCGCCCGTGCCAGGCCACAGTAGAAAATTTCAGCCATTTTTGACGATGTAAATTTCTTCAGATTGAACAAACAATAATGTAAACTTCCTCAGCTTGTCGACCAATTGTGTTTCTCAAGTGTTACAGGTAATGTGTTACGGGTAATAGATACATACACGCAATGGACGTGTTGGTAAATCTCTTTACACATAACACATTAGAAACATTCATCACAACATACCAAAAAGTCCTTACAATAGGTACTGATTTATAATTTATTGAAATGAGCGTTACCCCGATGCATATAATTTATTTTTTTTTTTTTTTTAATAAATGAAAGTAGATTCCATCCTAATAATTTTGACCCCAATCAGACTTTCCTATGATAAGTAGTGATATATGATTTTTCAAAGTTTCGTACACCAGTGACGTCATTGCACCCGTTCCACCTGGGCAGGACCCCCTTGCCCAGTGTGACCTCATCAGTTTAGGAAACTTCAAATAATCATAAAATAACAACTACCTACTTATTGTACATGTTGTGGTATCCTGCCGGATGTGCATATTAAGATTGTCCTAATAAACCAAACGAACCTCCCTCCATCGGTCTACCAACAGCTCTTAACGACGTCGGAGGACCGGAGGAGGGTGGAAGAGCTCCTATAAAACCCGCTCTTCTCACCCAGCTTGCCATTCTACGCTCAAACCACAAGTACATGACTTCTCTCGCTCCTCATACCACCTTACCTTTCTCGCCTAAAAGAACTCAAAGTGGTGGAACTGATCTGGTGATAACCGACGTGGTGGAACCGTCCGGGCACATCCCCTAGCGTTTCCAGTGGTGGTAACCTTCCTGGCTTTGCCACAGGTGCAACCTTTTAAATGCTGGCTACCCAAACCTCAACCTTCCCATCTCAATCTCACCTATCCAAGCCACACCTCAATCTTTCTAACACCACAGTATAGGAGGGTGTGGCTGATGTCAAAATTCTCAAGATGGAATATTTTATAGAAAATAAATACAAGTACATTTTCAGACCTACGGGTAATGCTCATTATTGGTATCTACCTGGGTTGAGCTGGCTGGGCGAAGGCCTCAATGTTCCAGTCGGGTCCGAGGATCGAAAGTCCAACCACCTAAATGTTCCCGTTCACTTTGCCTTCGCAAAATAACGATTAGCCTTGAATGTTCCCGTAGCGACATGAAATCCAAGGTGTGGTAGGAGATGCGCTTGCTCGCCTACCACGTCCAGTTTTACGTTTACCTTCCAAAATGTCTCGGCCTTGCCGCAATATTGTGACGGGTGGTGGTCAAAAGGAACTCGACGCAATTTTTTTTAAAGGCCGTAAATTTACGTACCATAAAGAATTAGCCGGTGGCTTCTTGGAGTCTTCGTATGTTAATGCAGACTTGACGCCATGTGTGGACATAGGTTTGTATTCACCATGGAGTAAAATGGATGAAAAAGAGGAACGTTAGCGTGACTTCACCAGCCGGTAGATGCCAAACCTGAACGCAAACTGAACCGAAAAAGGTTAGCATCTGTCTTCGGTCGCCCTATCCGCCATTTATGTTTCGGTGTCGTTTTCCGTTTCGTTTCGGTGTGAGGGTGCTGCAAAAACTCTCTATTTAGGCTGTAGACGAGGTGGCTATTCCCAAAAACGCACAAAACCTGCTTGGTGTGCTTTGGAAACTGATCACTGGTAATAAGCGTATGGCTATGTGCAGAGTAAGAAGTTCTACCGTGTGCGTTCATACTTGTGGCTCCTAAAATAATCGTACGTACGATACCCGTGGAATGGGCCTTTAGAATTTGTTTAGGGGTGTTTGCTCTCTTTACTGGGTCTATTCATCCCTCAGACATGAAGTGGTTGTTGTTAAAGGAACGTCAGCTAGATTTACGCACTCCTATTGAAATTGTCTGGTAGTTCAGTACAGGTTAGATGTACATAATATGAAGGGGTCCAAGGAGATGAGGTGGCTCCCTGCAAAACATCCCGGCGCAAGTTGTACCCACCCCAGAAGCACCAGCTCTCTTGCAACCCTCATAATGTGCCTTGCAGAATTATGTTACCGCAAGAACAGAGTTAAGGGGCAATGTTTGAGCACTGAGCCCAAAATATACGACTTCTCCTCCAAGGAAAAACAAGCTACCAGGAACTTTCGTCGGCAATTTTACCACTAGCTTTTTCGTCTGTAGCACCTATCACTTACGACGTGGGAGTTGTAGGGGTTGGTTCTAATAACGGCGTTTTCTCTCCGGGTTGTGTATGGTGCGGTAATAAAGTATAGACGGTATTATACCGGGTGGGGATATGGCTCACTTGGCACCAATTACCCCCTTCGCTTGTACCGTCTGAATAGCTTATTACTGCGGGCTGCGGTTTTTCTTTATCACCGCTGGAAAGGAAAGTATACCCCGGGACATCATGCCGCTGCGTATAATACCGAGCTTATGGGATGGCTTGTTAGAATGGAGCTGGGAAGAGCAAAAAAAATCGTCGAAGGTTGTGGGGGGGTGAGACTTCATGGAAGCGCTGTTTTATTCAAAGTTGTGAGTTATTGCTCTTTTCTTTCCCCCGTGTTCTTACGGGTTTCTAGAACTACTTTAATAAAAACCGGTGTCGGAGGAGGGGGGAGGCGGGTGTAACGCAATTTTCGTACACGGTACTGCGGCCTTTTTCCACAGTTTCTCAGCTCGAAAACTCTTATGTTAAGCCCTTGTCATTTCTCAGTTCCCACTTTGAAACATCAAGAAACCGCGAGTTCGAAGACGCTTCCTTTGTCCGTAAAAAAAACTTTAGATTAAAAAGAAAATTGTGGCCTATGGAAGGCCAGTTAGCAATATGCAAGTGAATGTGGAACTTTTGATGTCAACTTCAACATCCCACCTTACTAAACGACATTGTACAGCATTAATTCTGTAAAATTTTATATATCTTTTATTTTTATTTTCTATATCTATAAAAATCTCATGTCACGGTGTTTGTGGTCACACCCCTCCGATACAGCTCGACCGATTTTTATGAAATTTTGTATGTATATTTGGTAGGTATAGGAATAGATCGTAAAGTATATTTCATACCGCTAGGCGACCCTCCCATTTTTTTATCGCGATTGTAGTATTTCATACTACTAAATGCCGTTGTTCGTATTTTCATGCAGAACGAAATTATCAGGTGACCTGGGTCACCTGATCCACGTGTTTCATGATTGTAAAAAGGTTGGTAAAATACTAAAAGAACAGATCTATTTCTGCGTATTACAGTGAACAGTGCCAGCAACACGCAAGGCGTCCCATTTCGGGGGGACGAACGAATAAACTAACAAACATGCGAAATAGTAGAGCAGACAGAACGGACAAACAAATCCGACAAGATAACGAAAATGTGCGTGTAAGCATGTCGCAATTGCGTGCATCACTAGAAATGATTTATATGGCAGAACAACGTTTGCCGGGTCAGCTGTTTATTTATATTTATTATAGCTCTTACTATTTATTTATTTATTTTTCACACATAAATTAAAATGATTTACGGTGCCTATGTATGTTTTGGCGGAGTTCGATTTTACCTATGTCATTAAGCAATTGTGAAGGTTGGATGACGTCACTAATGGCGAGCGTTGGATTCATGACTCGGTCGGTGGCCATGGCTCGGATGACTGCTGGCGGATCCAGGTTCACTTTGCTCACTGTCTCGTCACTTGTAGGTGTCTGTGATATCAAAACCTCAGGGTCTCTGAAATATGCCAGATTTCGCAAACTACGCATTTTTCAGCTAGAAAATAAATAAGCAAGAGTTGGTAGCTTTTCTCTAAGAAAAAACGCTGCAAAATTACACAGTAGTTTATTATTTATCTGTCTAGACGCCTCTTCTATGTAGATCACCGTTTTCTGCGGCCAATACATGCCCCCCCCCCCCCCCCCCCAAAACGCCCAAGGAAAGCCATAATCGCGTAGTGGAGCCGGCCTGGGAATTACAGTTTCAAAAAATGCGCGGGATTCAATAATTCAATAATTAATTATTATTTGTTGTTAATCACGAAGCATAACGTTTGTTCAAGTTACAAAAGTACCTACCAACAAAATCCATTCTGTAAATGAAATAATATCACGAAACAACCAACTCGACTTCATACAGCCATCCGTAATTATGACCAGGTGCTCCCTAGCAATGATATCCGGGCCGGATTTATACCGTTTCGCTCACGATTATGTTGACGAAGCTTTTCGGTGCAAACGAACGGCTGGTCGTACAATGCTCTGAGTGGTCTTATTATTTATTTTGAGATAAATTTAAAAACATAAAACCATACCCTTCTATTAAAGTTTTCGAGCTACGGCGTTCTGAAAATTTCAACCCCTATTTTTCTCCCATTAGTCCGTCTAGAGATGACTGACAGTAACGCCAAGCTTGGCGGACTAGACCCCAAATACCTACAAACCAAATTTCATTCATTTTTGTTCATGGTAACTAAGGCAAGTGCGAATTGCAGCGAACGGCGGACGGACAGGAATGTTTTGATTCCATTTTCGGATTATACGTACCTTGAAACGGAAACCATCAAGTTTTGTGCGGAGGTTTAATTTTTTTTGTTCACCCTCGATTTCAAAGGTTTATTATTGAAACTAATAAACAAAAATCCGTGTATTTAGAATTTGTTCAGCTACCGCGTTGGCGTAAAAATTGTGTACCTAATATCCATCCAATAAAAACCGAATCATCAGATAAATTGTCCACAGTTCAATTCTGATCCCTTCAATCGAAAGTGAAAAAGAGTGTCGACCAACGTGTAAGGAACATCAGGAAGCATCAATTTTTGATGACCGTCCCTCTCGTCATCAAAAAACACACTTAGGATATCAATTACAGACATTTTCGAAACGCTAAACAACAACCCGAAAAAGGGGACAGTGAAAAAGCGGACAAGCGCTGAAAACATTCTTAAATTCTTTGAACCGTAAAATTTTTTGAAACAAGCGAAAACTTGTCAGCCTTCTCCCAGCGCCCTGGCACCTACCGGGGGAAGCTAAATTATTTTCGAACTTGACCGGGCCGAGGCGGAGTGCATTTTTACCGGAATGCATAATGCATCCGGTTGCACTCAGGATATCCCTCCCTGACGTTTGGGCTTTTAAAATCACTCTTTTTACCGAAACGAAAAACATCGAGGGGTAAAAATGCACGCCGAATACCGAGGGTGGGTTTTTCGATTGAATTAGCGTCGGGCGAAAAAAAGGTGGACTTACAGGACTGACAATGGGGAGGAGGGGAGGGCGTGTCGGAATTATAAATTGCGATGGGATAAACCTTTTTTTTTTGTTCGGCCTGCATACAGTGAATAATCGCGTAGCTTTGGAGAACAACGGGATCAATTTCGGGCATGGAAGCACTTTTTACCGGCGAGGGAGTGAAAAAATAACTTTTAACGGAGGGTTTTCTCTTCAAAACAGCGGGTGCAGTTTGAAATAAATACTAAAAATATTGCTCTTCGAAAATAATCATTGGAAAAAATCACCAAATCAGCAGGGTCATTGAAGTAATTAGATACGAACACGGTATGATTCAACACGAGGCGACTACAACGAGGGGGGATCGGTGGTTCAGGGCAGCGTTCTGGGTCCCACACTGTTCCTGATTTTCACTAACGATCGGCCCCAATGCACTCCAAATCGCACAATTCTCTTCGCAGACGACTCAACACTATTCACGGTTGACGCCAGTTTGATGGAGGTGAAGCGGAAGACCGAGGAATCTGTTGCTAAGAACTGTGACTGGTTCCTCGGAAAATCACCTGGCGGTCAATGAGTCTAAAGCCGAACAGATCGTCTTTGGACTTGGACTTGGAGATATTTCGGGTATTGAGGATAATCCAGAGAAGGTTAGGACTTTGGGAGTACTCGTGGACCCAAAGATGAGCTGGAAAGTCCACTGTGAACAACTGGCCTCTTCCTTGAATGGCATCGCATATCTGCTCCGTCGACTCACAGAAAAACTACCTCAATCTGCAGTATTGTCGGCATATCACGCGGTCTTCCAGAGTAAAGCACGATATTGCATTCTTTGCTGGGGTCACTCACCACATAGCGAATTGATTTTCAGCAGCCAAAGGAGAGCAATGCGAGGCCTTGCAGGTACATACTGCCTATCGGAGTGATTGCCGAGACGTATTTTTGGACCTCGAAGCCATGACTATCACGGCTCTACATTTTCGAGTGCCTAATATATGTCCATAAAAATGTTGATGATTTCCCCCGCCCGTCCCATTCGTATAGTACAAAAAACTGCGATTCGCTTGCACTGCCATCATCCCGTCTAGAAGTCAGTAAAAAATTCGACTAACTGGTGGGGAATCAAGTTTTTTAATGCTCTGCCACAGTATATAAGAAAAGAAAAGCATAATATTTTTTAAAATATTTGCAAAGAACTGATGCTCCAAGCTGCTCCTACACGTTTGATTATTTCAAATTAGTCAAAAATTATTTATAATAAATTATGTGTGGTATTCACTGAGTACTTAATCTGTGATACGTTCCTAGTTATAGTTTTTATGTTTAAATATGTTGACCATTGTCATGTACCTTGTGTGAACGACAAATAAAGCCGATTCTGATTCTGAGGCGCCTTCAGATTGTCAGTGCTGCTGATGTTGGTGAAAAGGATGGATAGATTATAATTGAATGCAGTAAGCTCCTGCTCAACTTGTGATTCTGATTTGCTGTTTTTGTAGCAGTCATATGCTTGCCAGAATGTTGTTCCATAATAAAACATTGCCATGATCCCCATAAAAAGGAACAAATGTTAATTGGCGTCGTTTCTGCTCCACTTATGATTCTCATTTGCTGTTTTTGTATCTGTCATACTTGCCAGAATGTTGTTCCATAATAACATATTGCCATAATCCCCACTTGAAGGGAACAAAGGTTAACTGGTGTCGTTTCTGCTCCTCTTATGATTCTTATTTGCTGTTCTTGTAGCTGTCACATGCTTGCCGGAATGTTGTTCCATAATAGTATATTGCCAGGATTCCCATAAAAGGGAGCAAAGGGTAATTGTCGTCGTTTCTGCTTCACTTCTGATTCTTATTTCCTGTTTTTTTAGATGTCACATGCTTGCCAGAATGTTGTTCCATAATAATATATTGCCCTGATCCCCATAAAAGGAAACAAAGGTTAATTGGTGTCGTTTCTGCTCCATTCATGTTTCATATTGCTGTTTTTGAGCAGGAGAATTTCAGTAATAGTTAAGTGGCGAGTTTCTCAAAACAACACCCACACAAAATTGGTGGGTTGTGATGCGACCAGAAATGTATCAAAATTTCATAAACTTCATAAATAATCTAAGCTCCTATTCAAGTTGCGTCGGTTCCACAGACTTTCGTAACGTTATTAGACAATAACCGAAATCAGGCTGGCGGTTGCTGGTTGTTTCATGCTCCGTTGAGCAGCCGATGACTCAGATTTGTGCGGCCCACAACAGCACGCGCTCCCTCAGACACCAGATGCACAGGGTTTTGAATGGCAGAGGAGGGCATCTTATTAAAAGGGTGTCAAACGATGACGTGACTGCCCGTCACATATCCCAGTGGGAAACCTGCCAAAACCCCGTTGACTCGGTCATGTGCGGAGTTTCCAATATTGCGAAAGCTCGAATGCGCTGTCCCCTATCGCGTCTATCCTGACAGCCGGGGGTTCTGGGTCTTTGACGAGTTGTTTGGATGTTGTTAGGACGGTAATTGTGATAATCCGATATGAACGAATCAATATCGACAGAAACTGTGTTTTGATGTGGTAGTGGGCCTGAATTCGTCAGTTGATATTCATTATGATCAATCACTTTGAAATACAATGATCGATGAACTGATACGTTATATTAGGCTCAATCAGGTCTCCAAGCCATATGCATCTCTGCCATATGTATATATCTCATATTGTGTGATGATATTTTGTTTTTCTGTAATATATACCGGCAAACTGTGAAATAAGACATTGTATACGACGCCTAGGCAATGTATGAAATAAAAGGGCCAGGCAATGTATGAAATAAATCTCATTTCATATTTTGCCTAGACATTGTATACAATGCCTGATTTCACACTTTTACGGTAACAAATACAAGTTGGGATGCGAGCGCTATCGAGCATCCAGACCACTGAACTGTACAGAACTGTACAACCTACGTTCTTTCGGATCTTCAACAAACCCGGAAATCATATTCCGAAGGACATGTATATTATAATAACACTGCTTCTATAGCTTTTACTACCACAAATAGATGAAATTTGCACCCAGTAGCTTATATACAGGTAGCCTAAAGTTTCGATACGGGGCCCTATAATATAACAATGTAACAACAGAATGTACAACTGAAGTATAATTGACAGGTATAACTGGTCTAATTGAACAGTATAATGAAGTATAATTGAAGTATGTATAGTCCAACAGTAGGAAGAAGAGGAAGAATATATTTATGATTGATTTGATTATCGATTTTGAGTTTGGAGTTTGACGGAAAAATTTGAGTGGTCACCTTGAGTGTTCGCTGAAGAGAAACCAGTTCGGCCACTGAAGGTTCATTGAAATTGATGAATTTCGTTTCTATGAAGGAAAAATCCTCTGGTATACTGCAGCTTATGAATGATGCGTCGTAGACAAAAACTATATATTATGTTCGGCTGGAACGCCCAAAAGTGAAGATAAACTGCCAAAGAAGAGAAAACCGCCAAATACTCCACAAACTTCGGTCAAGCGCTGTTGGAAAAAAAATTAAGCAGGTTATGATTTTGGGAGAGTTACGCCGAGGTTACCTGGAGGTGAAATCACTTCTCGTTGGGTTCATTTGAGTTCACAAACTCGCTGAACTCGAGTTCATAAACTCACTTGGAACGCAGTTCATCGAACTGAGTTCATGAATTCAAAACTGTTGGAACGCGTCACCTCTACCATCCACCCTGCGCGTGGTTTCTGCGCCGAACTTCTTAACGAACTCGGCGTGGCTGGAACGAACCTGTAGTTTGATACCAACGATTTTAGCTCCTCATGAGCGTTGTGTCCCTTTTTTATGGACACTCCAAGGGTATTGCGTACAAAACAGTGATTCAGACGGAAGAGTTATGAGCCAGTTCGACGGAACTGCTTTGGTCAGCTCCACCCAGTTTTCCCGAACTCCCCTCAGGACATCGCCCTCCGGTTCAGTCTGCCGTAGCACCTTGTACGCGACTCACCCTCAAACTATACATTGTGTTATTCATCCAATAACCAAATAAAATTAATATATGTATTCTATGTGCGGGATTCATGACTTCTCAACCTGTGGCGTAGTAAGAAATTTGTGCAGCTGCATGGAAATAGAAAGGCTGAATACAATAAAATACCTAGGAGTGCACGTGGATTAGCATCTCAAGTGGAAGGATCATGTAGCTGAATTAGTGAATAAAATCAGGAAATCCATGCACTACTTTCTGATGCTACGAAGATGGCTAACGAAAGAAAACCTTAAAATGGTGTATTATGCTCATGTATATAGCATTTTAACTTATGGTATCATTGTCTGGGGAGGTACTTATGCGTCAACCTTTAATAGTATAAACATAGCAATGAATACAGTTTTGAGAATTGCAACTAATTCCCATAAACGTACTTCAACTAGTTACCTATACAAACACTTCCGTGTTCTCACTCCCAGAACGGCTTGTATTCACAGAACTGTTTTATATGTGCATAAACACCTGCATTTATTTACTATGCAAGCGGTGATTAGAACGACGCGAACAAATGCCAACTATGTCCTCCAGATACCACAGGCACATAATAGGTTTGTTCGCGGTGGCCATCTGACTGTCTTCAAACCGTCAGATCCATCATTCGGCGTTCGCGGTGGTCTTGCGGACTCGTCTCGGACTGTATAGCATCCATAGGATGCTGTTCGCGGTGTTTTTCTGGCGGTTCGAAGACAGTTCCAAGACCGTCAGATCAGTCCGCGGATTTTCCGATGTACTCCTTTCTGACTGCTCGCCCCCCACTACCGCTCGCCCGCTTAAGCCAATCAAATCATTTCTCATCGCACCGTCGTTCGTCGTTGTTATTCGTTCTAATAACAGTAAACCCTACCCACTTCTCTCACTTGCGTTTTGGTACTTCTCGCCATGAGTTCATCGAGTTTGTATTTCAATCACAATGTCCTTCAACGACTGATCTTATAGTGAGCACTTGTATGTCCCTGAATCAAGTTTCCTACCATGATAAACGCCGCAAATTCTACTGGCACAAATAACTAGAGGGGTTAACAAAAAAATTGTAATGGACATACAAAATTGCTGCCTATAGATTTATTTCGTGTGTAATAATGAGGTGGTCGGTTGAATATCCCAATTGAAAAACTTAGTGCCACTTACCTACCTAATTTTACGATTACGGTGTGTGTTCCAAGAACTGGCCTAGCAATTGTTGGTTTTTGCCAATTTTGGCCCACTCGAAGACTCCTAATTTTGAAAAATTATCTTCGATTGTTGAAATTGTATTTTTCTGGCTGAATTCACAGTTTATGCTACCTTTTTTTTGTAGACGTTTCCGGTGATTTCAGCCGTTTTATCAGATTATTTACCCTTGAGGAAACCGAATACATAGGCTATATTAACAAAAAATGAGCACATGAAGAATGTGTAGTCAGTTATCAGCAAAATTAGTTAGGTACCTAACAACGAACTTCAAACTTTCGATTAGGTATTTCTTCAGTCGCCAATTATTCCACAGAAGTACACTGGTATCACCGAATTTGATAAACATCCCATTAGGTCATTAGTTAGGAAGAAAACTACAGAGATTTCGATTTATTTTTATTAAAAATACTTCGACTAAGTACAAGTTGAGATAAAGGAATGCATAACATTGGTAAGAGATGAATACTCGAAGCAAAACGCAGGAACTATATTACAACTAGGAACATACATAACATAGTCTACGCATTCATCAGAAGCATAGGAATAATCGTAATATAAGACTTGAGTAAAATCCAGATCGACGACGACACGGGACACGACACTAGGAAGGTTAGACATTTGCAGGTTGCACAGCGGTTGCAGTCAGATTTCCTTCCCAAGCGTTCGCGGTGTACCCGGTCCATCGTGAGTTTGAAAGTTGGTATTGGTGGCGCATGCGTGTTGGCACGATCAGAAAAGTGGCTTCAGACGGTTCACTGACCGTCAGAAAAACACACCGCGAACGAAGCTAATGATTTCTACACTCGACAGTTTCCATGGCTTGCTCCAGCCCTATTTGAACAGTTACCGCTCCTAACCAAGACTTCAACATCAACAGGAAAATTTTAAAAACTAGTTCTAGAATATTTTGAGCTTGAAAATAACGAAAGTGTTGTTATAAGTTTAAATTAGGATAAAAATACAAATCAGCCTTCTTAGCATTAAGTGTATTTACTAACTACTTAGGAATAACCTGTAAATACTGTTGGTTCTTGATCAATGTAACTCATTCTCCAAACACTTAAGGTGCGTTTTGTCAATGAAAGCAGTAAAAAATGGTGGAAGAGACGAGCCTGGACGGGTCATTGACCTTAGGCTCTTGTATTATGCATATAGACTCTCTAAAAATCATTATACCTATTTCTTGTATAAAGTATTTGCTGAATAAAACGCTGCAAATCCCTGCACAACGGTTTATTATTTTGTATAGAATACCCTTCTGTTACAGATCACAGCTCTATGTATAGATAACCCGTCTATATAATATGATATGTACTATTCTATTATATACATATTATGTAGATCGCAAACCCTCCGTAGGTTAGTACCTAACCCCGTACTCGTTACTAGGTACCTACCTAAATCACGAGTTAAATGTTGCTAAAATAATTCTGCCGATGACAAACAGTACCTAACAAAAAGAAACACACATAATGAAGTTCTGAAAAGAAATTGTTGATGAGGAGTGAAAAAAGTTGCAAAAGTACCTACCAACAAACTCCAGCCCCTTCTACGTAGATGGTATAATGAACCGTTGTGTGATAATTTACCGTTGAGTAATGATTTACCGTAGTAATAATTTACCCATCAATAATACCTCAACGTTTGTCCAAGTTTCACTACCTACCAACAAACTCCAAAAGAGCCATCATTTTTCAAATTAAATAATATCACAGAACAACCAACTCGACTTCATACTCCGCCAATATAATCAGGTGATCCCTACCAATGATTGGCCGTATTCACAAATTCCTATTGTGGGCGCGTCTCTGGTTACGAGATTTGGTTTGAATTGTATACAATTTCATTCACACTGGAGTCGAAAATGCCTGTAGGTGCAAACTTCGGGGCCTTACTGTGAACGAACGGCTGGACGTACGATGCTCCGGATGGTCTTAAAAAACTCACAAGTTCAAGAACTATTTAAAACCGTAAAAATATTTACGTAAAAAAATGGTATAGGCGTTTTGAAAATTTCAACCCCTATTTTGAACCCCTTAGAGATGACTCACAGTAACGTCGAGCTTCGAGGACCAACTAGACGCCGAACGGAACCTATAACCCGAATTTCATCAATTTTTTTTCATGGTAACTAAGAAAAGTGGCCCGTACGGCGTACGGCGTACGGCGTACGGCGTACGGTGTACGGCGTACGGCGTACGGCGTACGGCGGACAGACAGAAATATTTTTATTGCAGTTTTGGATTCTACATACCTTGAAACGTAAACCATCAAATTTTGAGGGGGGGTAAGAATTTTTTTTTTCATGCTCGATTCCAATGGTTCATTATTGAAAATAATAAACCAAAAATTGAATTTAATTGAATTGTATCTTAAATCAACGCGAGGAACATTGTAGAAGGGCTGTTGCATGTTATGCAAGGTAAAAACAGTTTTTGAGTAATCTGGAGCATTTTCACAATTTGGCGCCGTTGATCTTGCGTCTTGTTGCTGGATACCACTTTTCTCTTCGGATTTGCTCTCGGTGAAACCAACACTGCCAAGATAATGTCAACTAATTCCGAAAAATAAACCGCTGGAGGTTATTGTTTGTTACTCACGATGTTTTGATTTCCGAAATCGGTACAACGATGTATCTTTCGCATTTTTTCGTGTATTAGTGGAAACTGACAACCTTTCAATCCGTTTTTCTTCGCTGGAGGTCCATAATCCCACTCGAACGATAATGTCCCAATTAACCGAGGCAAGAGCCAAGGTCAAAGAGAAAGAGACAACTCGCCCTCCTGAAGTAAATAAATGGCTGTGTACAAATTCCGTGCCGGTAATGAGTGTTGACCGATGACGGAGGTCAAATTCCGTGCGGAGACCGAGAGGGAATGCGTACAAACTGCGTCCGGCGAGGCATCCTTCGAGTTCGTAGAAGTGTGTATCCTAAGCTTCCGAAATCCCTACTAGAACTACATTCCGCATTAAATGAAATATGCCCATTCGAGACCAATAGTGTTGAAAACTTTCTATTGATAAATGATGAGAGTACAAGTATCGTCGGATTTTCGACGACGACGAATTTGAAGTGCCTCTGCGGGAGCGAAATTTTGTTTGTTGACGGCACGTTCAAAAGCGTCCCGAAATTGTTTCACCAACTTTTCACTCTTTACGCGATTCAGAATGGAACTTACATTCCCTTAGTGTTCTTTATACTTCCCAATAAGGAAACATCTAGTTACGAGAACGTCTTCAGTAGTGTCAAGACGAAATGTGAGGAGGTGAACTTGAAGTTTGAGCCGAAAACTGTTTTCATTGATTTCGAACGAGCTATTCACACAGCAGTTCGATCAGTTTGGCCAAATAGCGAAATTAGAGGTTGCCGATTCCACCTCGCCCAGAGTTGGTGGAGAAATATCCAGAAACATCGTCTAACTGAATATTTCAAAGACCAAAATTCGGAAATCGGTCAGTGTTTGAGAATGATTTTCGGCCTTCCATTTCTTCACCCTAACGATGTGAGTGACTGGTTCACCGACGATTTGATGTCCATTGTCCCGGTAACCAAGAACCTTGACGATTTTTTGGACTACCTTCTTGAGACTTACATTTCCGAGGATGCCACGTACCCTCCAAATTTGTGGAGCGAGTTTTCCTGCAGTACGATGAGGACGACGAACAGCTGTGAAGCATTCCATTCGAAGCTAAATGAAATGTTTTATGCTAGCCATCCACACATCTTCAAGTTCATTGAAGTTTTGAAAGACATACAGGCCACTACTTATGTTAAAATGCGGTCTCAACAACAGAAATCGACGACGATTCGCAAGAAGGAAGAATTCCTCCGCGAGCAAATGGCTGCGTTTGAGAGCGGTCTGATTTCCCGGATGGGACTTTGTTAAATCAGTTTCATTCAAATTTTTACCAGTTGCTGTATAGGTGTTTTGAGGTTGCAAATTTTGACAACTCCACCAATTTTCGTGGAAGCTTTTGGGGTGTTTTGAGGTTGCAAATTTTGACAACTCCTCCAATTTTCGTGGAGGCTTTTGGGGTGTGAAGCAGTTCGCCTCCAAGCGGTGCACCCTGGGTCACGCTAAACGAGCTGCAAGGAGATTGTACATGTCTCATTTCATAGCCGCACGGAAACGGTACATGACCCTTCTGAGGCTCGCACGGAGTTTGTGCATTGCGGCACGGAGTTTGACGATTGCCAAATAAATGTAAATAAACGAAGCGAACAGCGAGTGGGTGTACCTGACGCACGCAGTAATTGGCCTTCAGTTTCCTGTGAATGGAAGTCAGGCTGGACGCCGAGGATCGCGATATGTCCGGCCGAAACCCGTAATACATTGTTAACTTCTCCGTTGGTCCTTTCAAATCGTGTTCTAGTCCTGCAGAAGGATCTCCTTCGAAGGGCCTTTTTGCTCTTTTCTGCCTACCCCCCTCCCAAAAGTCGAATTTCATTTTCTATTTGTGTGGAACCCTCCTGGCTTCCACTAGGCGATCAGTCGGGCCGATAAAACCGATAAACTACCTTTTTCGTTTTCTCTCCCCCATTGTCCGCCCGAGCGAGGGGCCCGGAGGTGTTAAAACAATCGGATCCCACAGGAAGATTGCGGGTAGTGAAGAAGTCCGGGCTGATCCGAACAGATTGATTTTTACCGTTCCAGACAACAAAGAGAGAGCACGATCCGCGTTTATGTTACTACTACATCCGGACATGATCGCGATATCGTTAGCGTATACACACACGCTAATGCACGCAAAAATTTCCAAATTAACTTCGATAACACAGAAAAGGCAGCAAAACTGAAATTCAAGCACATTCTTAGTTGAGAAATCCCTTAACCACATCACATGTATGGGTTAGCACTTATCTGGATATAGCCTAGAAGCCTGCTAACACATAGCCATATACATTTGAATTTAATTAGAAATCAACCCCAAAGTGAAGATTGGCGTATCCCTATTTCTAATAAGATTTTTATGAGCTAATGGAAACGTACGACATAATTGGAAGATCAAACAAACGTAAAAAACGCTGCAAATGACAAGAGAACGGTTTATGATTTTCCTGAATTATATGCCCCTTCTCTTTGCCCGTTTTCTGTGGACAATATCGCTATCCTCGTGCCTCCCTCAGAGGAGCCCTTAATCGAGTACGGGACCCGGTCGAACAATTACAGTTTCATAAGAATATGCAGTGGATTCAAGAATTCTATCATTAATTGAACAAACTGATCAAGTTACGAAACCATGTGTGTATACAAACACACGATCATGCACACAAAAATTTCCAAATTAACTTCGATAACAATGAAAAGGCAGCAAAACTGAAATTCAAGCACATTCTTAGTTGAGAAATCCCCTACCCACATCACACGTATTTGTTAACACCTATCTGGATATAGCCTAGAAGCCTGCTAACACATATACATATATAACTCTGAATTTAATTAGAGATCAACCCCAAAGTGAAGATTGGCGTATCCCTATTTCTAATCAGATTTTTATGAACTAATGGAAACGTACGACATAACTGGAAGATCAAACAAACGTAAAAAACGCTGCAAATTACAAGAGAACGGTTTATTATTTTCCCGAATTATTGCCCCTTCTCTTTGACCGTTTTCTGTGGACAATATCGCTACCCCCGTGCGTCCCTCAGAGAAGCCCTTAATCGAGTACTGGAGCCGGTCGAACAATTACAGATAGGTAGTTAAAGATAGATAGGTAGATAAACATGTTATGTTTACATAAATTTACAAACTCTACGCAATTCTAACATGGTGACTGACGCTGGTATGTATTTACCATGGGTCAAGAGTTTGCGGTATTCTGGATTACATTTAGTTATTCAAATTTGTGTTAGTTTTAAGCCCATAATATAAAAACCAGGTTAGAAGTAAGGAATAATAGTTCTAAATGCATAATTTTTTTCATTAGTTTTTGCTAGTTCTTACAACTTTATTTCGGCAGGCCATCCTACACATTGTTTCGTGCTTTCAGTTGTAATATTGTAGTGTGACACCAAAAACCTTCTATAGCTGTTCGCCTCTTTCACAAAACCGACCAGCGCCCTCCAGTCCCTACCATTCAGGAACTGCAGTACTTCCTCATGGATGAGGGATCCTTTACCCAGGTGGAATGTCCGCAATGGAGAGAGGATTCGACATCGGCCAATAAAATGCTCTATGGTTTCATCCTCGGACAGGTTGCACATAGAGCGCAAGTTAATGTGTCCTTCTATCCATGGTCTGTTGTTCTGATCCACCATCTCACACCTCGTCCTGAAAGATGATTTTTGCCTGCGCGAAACTCCGGTCGTCCGCAATGTATGGCGTGGTCTGGGTGAGCTCCTTGTATTACAGGTGATATTGTGCTGTGCCAACTCGGTTCCGCAGGCCCCGTCGAAACTCCCCCAACACTGCTTCCTGGATCCTGGATATTTGGCTGGCGATCTCAGTGGTTACCTCAAAGTTCAATGACTCACCGTGCTTTGCGGCAAGATCCATCCAGCACGCCTTCCACGAGCATCTCTCATGCAGAACAACATCGTCACTAGCCTTCGTGAAGCGACTTGGTGCCTGTTTCATTATTTTAATCAGGTAGTTCGCATTCATCCCAAGCGTGTAGCCATAGAGTTGATCGAGCCCTGTCTCCATGTATGTCATGTATGACAGTGTGTTCATTGGTGCGCCAAATAGCCTTTTGACAAAAAATCTCAACACCTTTTCAACCTACTCGAATCGGAAACAGCCCCATACTGCTACCATAGCACACAATGGAGACAATCGCCACTGAGAAAATCTTCAGCTTTGCTGAAATTCAATTACAGTTTCATAAGAATATGCGGTTGATTCAAGAATTCTATCATTAATTGAACCAAATTTGTTCCGAAGTTACAAAAGTTATTGACAAAATCCAAAATATCCGTCATTCATTAAAATGAATAATGACGGAGTTAATAAAATCAGGTGTTCCCTAGCAATGATATCTGGGCTTGATGTATACCGTACCCATCACACTCATGTTAACGACGCCAAACTTCAGGGCCTTACTGTCAACGATCGGACGTACAATGCTCGGGGTGATTTAAAAAAAATCCAGATGTTCAGAATCAATTTCAAAACGTTTTAAAGTCATGCCCTTCTATTAAAGGTTTTCGAGCTACGGCGTTCTGAAAAGTTCAACCCCTATTTTTCTCCTTAAGATGTCTGACAGTAAGGCCGACTTCACGGACCAATTATGCCCCAAATGAACCTTCAAACTGAATTTCAGTAATTTTGGTTCATCGTAACTAAAAACGAACGGAAAGTGCCTGGTACGGAGGAATGACAGAGATTTCTTCATTTAATTTCCATATTCTACGTAGGTGCTTTTCGCAAATAACGTTCCAAATTTGGCTCTGCAGTTTCTTATCCAACGGAAGCCCAAATGGAAACTGGAATAAGCTCGAACACGAATCGAAATTCACTTTCAGTGTTTACCAGACCAACTACACCCTCATTGTCCTCCACACGGGCGGTATCGAAGCGATCACGCCCCTCCTTGTCCTCTGGAAATGAATAAACATCGAGGGACTGGACCACAGCTGAGCTGGAGATTCGTGATGCTGCTGGGGAGAGATTTGCTTTCGAGATAATGGGACGTCAGTGGAGGTTGGAGACTGCGGTGGAGGCGCCAAGTGTTCAACACCTCCTTAGATCCCGTGCCCAGATAAAAAGGTCACATTTCCCATCCTTTTATTGCTCGGTGTTGTTCTCCCCTGTCAACCCCCGGACTTGGGGCTCCATCGCTTCCCTATTAGGAGTAAGAGCGTGGGCGGAGAAAGTAACAACAAATCCAAGTCGAAGACGTGTTGTGTACGTATCCTATGCATCATTACATCAGTACACGCCAAGCACCAACGTGCTGCAAAGGCGATGCAATCGTTTCATCATTTCTTCCCCTTGTGGACAACAAAAAGCGTAAAATTACATGATTTGTATTAATTTTCACAAATTTTCGATCGATTTTCAACCCCCTACCACGAAATCTGCCCAGAGAGCAAATTGTTGCCTGTCTCATGACAAAACTGTGCACGATTCCATATCGAAGCACTTATAAAGAATTGGCGTATACACAGAATATATACCTGTGACAGTTACTCAGTATTTTGTACCAGCTAGACGACACGACTGCGCTTCATCTGTACGCGAGTCCTTCACTGCAGGTCATTAGAGACAATTTTCATGACACAGACATCTTTAGGTGCCACGTATCCGGCGTGATTTAAAAAACGCTGCAAATTATTACACAACAGTTTATTATTTACCTGTACATCTGCCCTTTCTGCGTAGATAGTACAAAGAACCATTTTGTATTCATTTCCCTTTTACCGTACCATTTACAGTTGTGTAATAGTTTACCCAATAATACTTCAACGTTTGCTCAAGTTGCAAAAGTACCTACCAACCAAATCAAAAAGATCCATCATTTTTCAAATGAGATAATATCACAGAACAACCAACTCGACTTCATACATCCATCCATCCGTGATTATAATCAGGTGCTCCCTAGCGATGATATGTGGGCCGGAGTTATACCGTATGATTCACGATCGTGTTGACGACGCTTTTCGGTGCACACGAACGGCTGGACGTACAATTCTCCGGGTGGTCTCAACAAATTGTTTAGCTCAAGACAAACAATTTGATCCCCAAGAATTCAAATTTGACCTAGAATACGGAATAGTATTTTAGGTCAAATTATCTTAGAATACGGAATAGTATTTTAGGTCAAATTATCTTGGAATACGGAATAGTATTTTAGGTCAAATTATCTTAGAATACGGAATAGTATTTTCTGTGGTCGCGAGTCTAATATTAAGATCCAGATTTTAATGTAGCAACAACGTAAAGGTAAGAACAAAATTTCACAGCGTGGCGGATTTCAGCATACGTATCTCCAGACATCGCAGGTATTTTCCATTTTTGGCTAAAATTTGGCTTCATATCTCTCAGTGAGAATTCTGATAATTATTTTTTGTTAATTAAAAACTTGCCAGATATCCCTCTGTGTTTCCTCGACCGTACATCGATCCGTATATAATGCCTTCGAAATTATTCATAAACCTCGAATTATCACCAACGGTATCGTCGTCGATGTCTACTTTATTGCCAGTGGTGGCTTCCGTTTTCCCTTGTTTGTTATAGTGACGTGTTTACATTCATGTTAAGTCGCAATTAATGTCTGACGAACAGACGGTTACGTTTTGAACGGTAATAAAACAATATTTGCTCCCCTCGTCTAACGGATCATGTCACGATAAGATTGTTGGCTCTTCCCAGTTATTGGCATGTTAATTAATAATTTATTATTAGTCATGCGTCGCGAGGAACGCGGTCGGAAATTCAAAAGCGAATGGCGAGTAATGGTAGCAGCCATGACTGATGACTAAGTCGATATATGGGTATGTATATATACTTCAAGGGATAGGCGTAGTATCCTACCTACCACCTTCCAAACACGATATCAGCCAACAAACTTAGTACTTAATTTTGTTAGTACCTGATACAGTGCTAATGCATAACTTGATGGCTGCCGATGGTTTTTCAGATCTCAACCGATTACGCCAATGTTTTATTTTCATCAATGTACGTAGGTAGGTACAATTAAAACAAACATACCTACACCGAACCAATTTTCTTCCATTTACAGTGCCACTCTTTTTATATCTAATACCATTTCTACAGATCAATAACCTAATAAGATGCGAGTAGATGCACTATTCTATGCGTTCGTATTTCAGTTTTAATCAAGTCGAGTTTCATACTCCTTTGAAGCCGTCCACTCTCACTGAGGTCGCTGTGGACCTACTCCCTGACATTTCAAATAGATACGTAACGATGGTATCCCTCAAAGTTGTACAGTTACCACCCCCATACAATGGATATAGATTTAGCCATATGAACGACGAACAGGGTAGCGCCAAGTGAGAAGGGTTCCCACCATCAACCGCCATCGCTCCTCAACGGTCATAACGGCTGATGGACGGTGGACGGGTGGAAAGGGGCCTTTATAAACAGCCCTGCTAGCCCAGCTTATCATTCAACCGATCGACCCTCAACTTGTGACTTCTGTCTCGACCCCCTCTCTCATCCTCTCACCTCTCCTTGCACTCGCTGTGGTGGTAACTGCGGGGTATCTCATACTCTCTGTGGTGGTAACAGTGGGGTACCTCCCTCTCTTTCATCTAGCACCTGCTGTGGTAACCGCGGTGTATTTCATACTCGCTGTGGTGGTAACTGCAGGGTGCTAGCAAAAGACTCAAAAGGAGCACCTAATACTCGCTGTGGTGATAACCGCGGGATATTAGACTAGGTTCCTTCCTACCCAAACCTACCCTAACATTAGGGATCACCTCACAGCCACTTCTACTCAAGCACACTTTTAATAAGACGTAACTGTCTCCATTCATTCAAATCACAAAATTTCACGTTTTTCTCCCGTTTCATGAAGATCGACAGGATCAGCGGAGGATCCAGAGAGGCTGAGGGGCTTTAGCCCCCCCCCCCCCCCCCTTCACTTCCATGGCTAGCCAGAAATAGCTATTAGGTATAAATTATGATGTGATTTCCTTGAATCACGAAACCTTTATTCTGCTGTATTCAATATAACTTTTGGAAATAAAATTCTGTCGTCAAACGGTGAGTTAAAAACAAAATTTCGACATTAATGGTTTGTTCTTCGTTGCTAACAGATAACTTTATTACCTGAATAAAACTTTTTCATGGCTATGGCTACTGGATAATGCCAAAAAAAATGTTATTACCAACTATATTTATTTCAAAGTAAACAAATTGAAAAAATAAGAAAATTAGTTCAATAGCTAGGTAACTAGCTACATTTATTTCAAAGTAAAGAATTGTAAGTACTTCTTGCATTGTGCCAATGACACTAGATAAAATCATGTTGTAGTTTATATAGACTGGTAGGCATTTCATAAAAGATTTACTGTAGACAGGAAGTGTAGATGACTCTGATATCGAGTTAAAAGACCAAAATATACCTACATAAAAAACCCGTCTTGGGTTAGGATTTTTTCAAACATTTTCCTGTTAGCCCCCCTTACTAATCCTAGATTATCATCCATTGGAGAGATTTACCTCGACTGATGCTCGCCATGTTGATTTGCCTCTGTGTTTATATTCATTCGAATTATATTAACTTGAGGAATATACTGAGTGAGGGTAGCCCAACTTTCGCCAATCTCCGATCACCGGAATATCAAAAACCCGGAGAGGAGTTTGAGAAAAATAGCGCACAATTATATGAATAATATAATAATCCCAGTGCCTCCCTGTTACTGGAGAGAACCACTGGCTGATGTTTCATCTTAAAACGACCAATTTACGTCCATCATACCCCGCCATCTACAATTCCCCTGGCTCACCTCCGGATCTCTAAACACGGCCGAGAGAAGAAATACATAAGAAAACCTCGGCCATCCGTGTTACAGTCGTTAGCCGCTCTACCTCGGGGAAGCTGCCCGTCTTGAATCTAAAACGCTGGCGCCATCTCCAATTATATGCGGCTCCCTTTGTTCACCCCCTCGGAAACTTTTTATATAACCTTCCAACTCCTATACAACACCTACCAAATAATTTAGTTTAATTTCCGTTACGAGGAGATTTTTCTTTACTTTTTTCTCCTTATTTTTCTCATTCTATTCCGTCCAAATAAAAACAAAAGGTGTATTTTTTTGGGGGGGACCCCAAACCACCTCTCATCCCCGGTTAACTTTTTTCGACATTTGAAGGCGGGTCGCTGGGTTTTTGGGAGGAGGGCGAGGGGGCTCTCCAGTCGAGAACACGATTTGGTACTTAACACCGGGCCAATTTTTGGTCTTTTTGGGACCCTCTCTCCACGTATTTTCCAGAATTTTTATCTCATAACAGCCCTGTTTCTCAACTTAAATCACCTTGTTCATTAGAACTTAGGTTTTGTTAAAGGATGAACGTTTGATTAATGTTCCCTCTGAATTAACATAAGCTTGAGATAAGAGTTTTTTTTATTACTCCAATTCTGTAAAGGAGATACGTGCATTCGAACATTATTCAACTAGCGATTCACACTTTAAGATTAAGATATTCATTTATTATCAACTGAATACCAACTCACACAATCAAATTAAACTCATCACATCACTCCAGAATGAGTTCTCACTCATTTTGGATTATTATTTCAATTAATGAACTGAATCGAGCATGAAAAAAAACGCTGCAATTCCCTGCACAACGGTTTATTATTATGTACAGAATACCCTCCTCCTGTTACAAATCACAGCTCTCTGTATGGATAACCCGTCTATATAATATAATATATACTACTATTATGTGAATCGCAGACCCTCCGTAGGTTAGTACCTAACCCGTACTCGTTACTAGGTGCCTACCTAAATCACGAGTAAAATGTTGCTAAAATAATTCTGTCGATGACAAACAGTAACTAAAACGGCGAAAAGAAACGTAAATAATGAAGTTCTGAAGGAAAATTGTTGATGTGGAGTGAAATAGATCACTTCAGCGTAGATCACTGTTTTCTGTGGTTAATACCTATAATGAACCGTTGTGTAATAACTTGCCCACCAATAATACCTACTTCAACGGTTGTTCAAGTTGCAAAAGTACCGATCAACAAAATCCAGCCCCTTCTTGGTAGATGGACCGTTGTGTAATAATTTAACGTTCTGTAATAATTTACAGTTGTGTAATAATTTACCGTTATGTAATCATTTACCGTTGTGTTATAATTTGACGTTGTGTAATAATTTACCCATCAATAATACTTCAAAGTTTGTTCAAGTTTCACAAGTACCAACCAACAAAATCCAATAGTCCATCACTTATCAAATGAAATACTATCGCAAAACAACCAACTCGACTTCATACAGCCATCCTTGATTATAATCAGGTCCTCCCTAGCGATGATATCCGGGCCGGATTAATACCGTTTGATTCACGATCGTGTTGACGAAGGTTTTTGGTGCACTCGAACGGCTGGATGTACAATGCTCCGGGTGGTCTCAAAAAATTGTTTAGCTCAAGACAAATTTAATAACGTAAAAAAACCATACCCTTCTATCAAAAGGTTTCGAGATACGGCGTTCTGAAAATTTCAACCCCTATTTTGAACCCTTTAGAGATGACTGACAGTAACGTCGAGCTTCGAGGAACAAATAGAGCCCGAACGGAACCTATAACCCGGATTTCATCAATTTTTTTTTCATGGTAACTAACAAAAGTGGCCAGTTCGGCGTACGGCGGACAGACAGAAATATTTTTATTGCATTTTCGGATTCTACATACCTTGAAACGTAAATCATCCAATTTTGAAGAGGGCTTAGAATTTTTTTGTTTTTTTCATGCTCGATTCCACTGGTTCGTTATTGAAAATAATAAACCAAAAATGTAATCCTCCACTCAAAATATGATCGCTTGCGTTTCAAATACACTCCTTAGCTACGATGAACCGAAATTAATGAAATAATTGTTTTGTACTTCAATAACAATAAAAGCATAACTAATAACTAGAATAACTTCAATAAAAGATGGAAATTTTCAATCAAAGCATAATGTTTGGTGTAGATAGAAGGTTTCAATAAAAAGTTGCTATAACGTTTTTAAATTGATTCCGAATTTGAGGCTTTTTTGAGACCACCCGGAACATTCACGTCCAGCTGTTCGTTCGCAGTAAGGCCCTGAAATCTGGCTTCGTTAACATGAGAGCGAATGATAGAATGGCATCCAGCCCAGATATCATTGCTAGGGTCAGCTGATTCTAATCATGCATAGATGTGTGAAATCGAGTTGGTTGCTCCGTGATTATTATTTCACTTGAAGGTTATTTTCGATTTCGTTGATAGGTAGGTACTTTTGTAACTTGAACGAATTTGGTTCGGTGTCTGTCCATCTGATTGGCACAATTTCCCCAGTACGGATCCGATTTTACGGGAGATTTGCGACTTGGGCCCCAGATGGTCCTCCTAGGAATTACGGAACACGAACAAATGGCCCGACTATGCTCAAACAGAAAACAGTGATCTACGTAGTATAGTATAATATAGGAAAACAACAAACCGTTCTGTAATAATTTGCAGCGTAGTGCCTATTTGTTGACAGGTACAAGTTTGTTGTTCACGGCCGAACGAACGATCCAAATTAGGTAAAAATTAGGGAATAATTACGTCGAGGAATAATTATGTCGTATACTCATGTTCAGCAACCACCAGAATTTGATAATTGGGGTAAGGAGTTCATAGAGCAGAAAGGGCACGTCTACAGGAAATGAGGGCGGTGTAGAAATGCACATTTTGTGCATTTTTACACCATCCTCGTACTGCTATTGCCGAATTTCAGACAGTGTATCTATACCTCGACTCTGGTTCCATTTTGGTTTATTATTCAGTGAATAATACACCTGTATATTCGCTCGGCAAAAAATTTATATATCACCCCCTCAAAATTATCTCTTTTCCGTTTCAAAGTGCGCAGATTCAAAAAATGCAATGTCCGTCCGCCGTACCACGTGTACCGGCTTCATTTTCGGTCTGAAAAATTCGTTCTTTCCAACACATGCTCCATTTGGGCCCTAGTTCTGTCCCGAAACTTAGCAGCCCGATCGGAATATACCCAGGGGAGTTATGAGTGAAAATGTGGATGAAAATTGGTACTTTTGTGTTTTAGTAACATGTTAGCAACATGAGCTTTTGAGGCACCGTTTTCCACGTTTTTTGGGACGAGAAGACCGAATATGAACAATTTTGACCAAAGAGTGGAAAATCGAGGTTCTAACGAAGTTTCAGCCTTAAATTTACTTTAATTTTGGTCTAAAATTGTCGTTCTTCCGCGCACAGTTTGGGAACATCCCCATTTGGGAACATCCGAAGCTAGGCAGCCCGCTCGGAATACACCCAGGGGTGTTGTGAGGGGAAATGAGCGTAAAACAGGGGTTTTCGAGGGATATTTGAGGTTTTAGTGAACATAAGCTTGTGAGGTACCGTTTTCCATGTTTTTTAGGGCGGGAAGACCGAATATTAGGTTGATTTTGACCGAAGAGTGAAGATATGACGTTGTAACAAAGGTTAAGCTCCCGAAATTCATTTTTAATTGGTCAAAAACATGGGAATTTTTGAAATCACAATAAATTTGTATAATAACACTAGAAGTAGTATCAACAGGTGAATCAAGACAATTAAATGGTAGGTACCATCAATGATCAAAAATAATCTGTTTAAAAAATTAGCCTAATTCGTGTTTGCTGTGGGCCAAATTTGGTGGAAACCATCAAAAATACCCATTTCAATAATTGCGCATGAATGAAACAATAAATGAACAGCCAAAATTTCTGTAGGTATGTCCAGCAGAATAATAAACCCATGTGACAAGGACTTTGCAGCGTTTTTGTCGTATGTGTGGTGCATGTGTGCTTGTAAAGGTAAGTTATCTACCAAAAAAAAGGTGATGGATACCTGTAGATACAGGAAAATAATAAACCGTTGTGTAATAATTAGTAGCGTTTTCATTCTCCGTCAATACCGCAGCGTGAACTTAACGAACCATCCGTTACCTAACAGGTGCAAACCATTTTTTTTTTTTCAATCCAATTAATTCCGAGGATATTTTTCTCTGTTAACAAATACAAAACCGGAGATCCATCTTATTGTTTGAGAAGTGGAGTCGGAATATAACGAAAGACCGCCTTACAGTGTCAACGCACTTGCTCAGATGATGACCACCTTGCAGCGCGAATGGTCCTTGAGCTTGTTAGTTCAGCCAGTTGCCCAGAGAGAGCGTGCTCATGCACATCTGGCGACATCACCTGGCTCTGTCAGGACGGCTTGTGACTGTCAGTAGCGTTCACTGTTGAACGTTGCAGGGTTCATGTATAGAAGAAAGCTCGCTAGTCGTTACGAAGCATAATGTCATGATGAGTGGATGGGAGGACGAATGAATGAATGAAAAAAACGCAGCAAATCCCTGCACAACGGTTTATTATTTTGTACAGAATACCCTTCTGTTACATATCACAGCTCTCTGTATAGATAACCCGTGTATATAATAATATGTACTACTCTATACATATTATGTGGATCGCAGATTCTCCGTAGGTTAGTACCTAACCCCGCACTCGTTACTAGTTACCCACCTAAATCACGAGTTGAATGTCGCTAAAGTAATTCTGTCGATGACAAACGGTACCTACATAAAATGGCAAAAAGAAACGCAAATAATGAAGTTCTGAAGGAAAATTGTTGATGTGGAGTGAAATAGATGCTCCTTCTACGTAGATCACTGTTTTCTGTGGTCAATACCTACCCTTTGGTCAAGTATAATGAACCGTTGTGTAATGACTTGCCCAGCAATAATACTTCAACGGTTGTTCAAGTTGCAAAAGTACCGATCAACAAAATCCAGCCCCTTCTTGGTAGATGGACCGTTGTGTAATAATTTACCGTTGTGTAATAATTTACCGTTATGTAATAATTTACCGTTATGTAATAATTTACCGGTGTGTGATAATTTGCCGTTGCGTAATCATTTACCGTTGTGTAATAATACTTACCCATCAATAATACTTCAACGTTTGTTCAAGTTTCACAAGTACCTACCAACAAAATCCAATAGTCCATCACTTATCAAATGAAATAATATCGCAGAACAACCAACTCGACTTCATACATCCATCCTTGATTATAATCAGGTGCTCCTTAGTGATGATGATGATATTATATCCCGGCCGGATTTATACCGTTTGATTCACGATCAAACGGTATAAAAAAAAACGGCCTCAAAAAATTGTTTAGCTCAAGACAAATTTAATAACGTTAAAAAAACCATTCCCTTCCATTGAAAGTTTTCGAGGTACGGCGTTCTGAAAATTTCAACCCCTATTTTGAACCCCTTAGAGATGACTCACAGTAACGCCGAGCTTCGAGGACCAACTAGACCCCGAACGGAACCTATAACCCGAATTTCATCAATTTTGTTTCATGGCAACTAAGAAAAGTGGCCAGTACGGCGGACAGACAGAAATATTTTTATTGCATTTTCGGATTGTACATACCTTGAAACGTAAACCATCAAATTTTGAGGGGTGTTAGAATTTTTTTATTCATGTTCGATTCCAGTGGTTCATTATTGGAAATAATAAACCAAAATTTCTGTCCGTCCGCCGTACGCCGTACTGAGCACTTTTCTTAGTTACCATGAACCAGAATTGACGAAATTCGGTTTATAGGTCCCATTTGGGGTCTAGTTGGTCCTCGAAGCTCGGCGTTTTTATACCTTCTCCGGTTATTACATACTAAAGCTGGATTATTCTCAGTAGTCTCAGAATGTTATCAAATTCGTGGATTCGTACATCGACGTTTTGCTTATTGACCAAGCTTGGTTTGTATGAATTTAAGCGATACCCTGTCCCTTAATACTGTAACCATCCAAGTATAGACTTTTGGGTTTATTCCCACTCACTAGATGAACCGCTCGTTACATTAGACAGTCATAATGGGTAAGCAACAATTGAGTTTTGCATCCAAAACATCCTAATGAGGAATGTATTCTCGTGCTTTAGGTAGTACAGTAATCGAATTGGGACTGACAGGAAACAATCACTATACGCGACCACTCTCTATAAGCGACTTCTACTGCGTATATTTATGTAGTGGTGATTATTTAAGTCATTTTTACCGATATTGGCTAAATTTGACCCCCAAAATCGACCAATTTTTGTTGTGTGGTCAAAACCGATACAGTTATTTTCTGTTTCGGGTATCATTCAATAACGCAGTGAATATATACAAATTTTCGACGATTTCAGCCAGTTTTACGTATTTTGTCGACTTTTTACCCCGCAAAAACTCAAAAACTGGTCGCTATTACCGAACTTTTGATCACTATAACAGGCAAATTCCCTGTGTGTTTACATACAGCCGATCGGGACCTGACTGTTTCTATCCTTATATCCGACTACGAGTGTAACAACAAGGTACAGGGTCATTTTTCAATAATGTTCAAACTTCCAACATATTAGCTATACGTGGACACAACTGTACCCACATCCTGTGCCAGTTAACTTATACATCCTATTCATTCAGGGTCGGGACAGGGAAGTAGAAAAATCGGAATGCCTGAGCTGGCCAATATGTCTCTACCCTCACCCACAGTCAGAAGCACCCGATCTTGACCCTTGTACCAAAAATCCTGGAAACGAGAATCCGAAGGCTACAGCCAATTTAGAAGAATTCTGAAAACGGATTCGTATTCTCTAGAGTCCAACGCAAGTGCTTATTAAGCCACTTTTTGAAAATGTTCAAAACTTGAACCAATATTTCTTGGAACAGTGGGCAAAAAATTCTGTACACTTTTAAAACCAATTACCCAGAATTCTACGTGAATATTGATGATAAATCCGTTTTTGAATTGAAATATCTCGCTCCGTTCTCAGATGAGAAGTAGAATAAAATTGAGTCATTTTGGTGCAGCCTCGTGGTGGCGGATTTTGCAACTAAACTCGTTGCATTTAGCTTTAACCGCCTTTCTACTAAGCGACTCCAGCTGTACAGACATTAGAATGTTCGAACTCTAATTGGAGGACAGATTGCAGGATTCGGTCAACTTAATGCGGAGACATTATCAAGCCGAGAATGTCTGCCTTGATTTAGAGTTTAGTCAATAGCCGGTGATTTGAGACTGATCCGAAACCCACCTTGAAATCATTTCTTATAATCCCAGGACGCTCCGAAGGGCCAACGACACAGTAAGCTTTCCCCGGTTTCGAACAATGTTTGCCGAATAAAAGGGACGAAACAGGCGGACAGAGGTAACCTCAAGGAGCTTTGGTCAGTTATTGGTCCCATAATTCGCTTCCCTCGCTCCCTCCTCCACACTAAGCTTCTTATCGCTTTCGCAGCTTACCGACCGTCACCAGATGCCAGAAAGGGAATCAATATGTCGAAGGGCTCGCCCTACTCCTCGCCCAAGAGTGTTGTCCAGCAAATAGCTTTCTTTTTCCCACTCCCTACAACAGCCGGGTCCGAGGGCTTTCAGACTTTTCCATCCCCGAGTCTGGTTTATTTGACCTCACCTTCTTTCTATACCCTTTCTGAAAATACAATGCTCCCACTCGAAAAAAAAAAATCCCCCCTTCAAAGAGACACGTGTATTATCGAAGTCTCTTTTCGAGTCAGTGCTCGGACGATAAGTCGGCCTGAGGAATATTGATTAGCTGGATGAGTTATTAGAGAGAGAAATTGAAAAAGGGGTGTCCATATCAGGAACTGCTTATTATTTGGAGGGTGCATCCCTTTCAGTAGCACCAGTCGAATGATATACACTCGTTTATTGTGAGTCAGTGAGTGCTTTGTAAACAGAGACGGTCCCGCGCAATAATCGATTATAAACAACGTTGCCTTATTAATTTACTTTATGGAAACACACTACAGAATGGGACATGAAATTGACCCACGGAACGTTAGAATCGTCCGACTGACCTCAACAGTAATCCTAAAACGCTGCAAAGTCCTTGTCACATGGGTTTATTATTCTACTAGACATACCTACAGAAATGTTGGCTGTTTATTTATTGTTTCTTTCATGTAAAATAATTGAAATAGCTACGAGTATTTCTGGTGGTTTCCACCAATTTTGGTCCCCAAAACTTGAATTAGGTACGCTCCTTTTTTTTCAAATTATCTTTGATCATTGATAGCACCATTTAATCGTCTTTATCCACGTGTTGACACTTTTTCTAGCGTCAGTCTACAAATTGATGGTGATTTCCCAGGTTTTTGAGTCATAAAAAATCAATTTTGTGAGCTGAACATCTGGTACAACCTCAATTTTCCACTCCTTGGTCAAAATCGACTTCATATTCGGTCTTCTCGTCCCCAAAAACATGGAAAACGATACCTCAAAAGCTCATTTTACTAACATGTTACTAAAACACAAAAAGTACCTATTTTTATACACATTTTCACTCATAACACCCCTGGGTATATTCCGATCGGGCTGAAAAGTTTCGGGACACAACTAGGGCCCAAATGGAGCCTACTTGCGAAAGAATGGATTTTTAGACCGAAAATGAGGCCGGTACACGTGATACGGCGGACATTTCATTTAGCGAATTTTCAAAGAAAATGAAGCTATTGCAATGGCTTCGAAATTTAAATAATATAAATTTTTGGAAATTTTCTTCATAGAAATCCGTTTCAGACCATTCTAAAACGATTCCTGAAATTTAACACTTTTTTATATGTATATATATATATATGTGTCACTCCAGACGATAACTCTCGATAGAATTGAGATAAACAGCTCAAATTTGCACAAAAAATCTATCTTGGCAATCGAAAGGCTAAGTTCGAAGATGGGCGAAATTGGCCTACTCTAAGGAGGGTTTTGGCGCATTTGAAGTGCGCAAAAATTACCCAAAAATCCCCAAAATGTTATTTTCCAACAAGTGACCCCTCATTTTAAAGGTTTTTGCACGCTGAACACGATGGTGGAATCGGATTTTAGATATCTTGATCCGTTCTCAAATTAGAGCATTTAAAGTGCGCAAAAATTACCCAAAAATCCCCAAAATGTTATTTTCTAACAAGTGACCCCTCATTTTAAAGGTTTTTGCACGCTGAACACGATGGTGAAATCGGATTTTAGATATCTAAATCCGTTCTTAAATTAGAGCATTTAAAGTGCGCAAAAATTACCCAAAACTAGGATAATCTTTAAACTCTTACCCCCACCCCCTTAGAGTGGTCAGATTGAAAAATGTGAGAAGTATTAATTGAAGACGAGAGTTCGAAGCAAAAAAGGGGGAGGCAAACGATTAGTACAACTCCTTGAATTTCCCATTTGACATATAATTGTTATGATACCTTCATAGATAGACAAGTACCGGCCCACGTATTACTAGAAGGAAGACGAAAGAAAAAATCTATTTCAAATTATTCAATTTAGGTACTAACAGTAGGAGGAAGAAGTTTTCCTTTATTCAAAACCATAGCCATTAATTCGAATATTTCTTTGAAAATTCGCTCATTAAGTCTTGCTGCATGACTGGTTTTTTTTTGAATCTACGCACCTTGAAACGGAAAAGAAAAAAATTTGAGGGGGTGTTAAAAATTTTCTGCTGAGCGAATACGTAGGTGTATTATTCACAGAATAATAAACCAAAAATGACCAAAACCTTAATCAGCGAATGTAATAAAGGATCTTAATCTTAGACTACAGCGGTATTCGTCTGTTGCGCGAAATAGGGGTGAAAAATTACCTTTGCCTTAGCCGGACTGAAACTTTACGGAGTGAAACCTGGAAATCGCTGATCACAATGAGACCACCCTCATGAAAACCCGTTCAGCCGTTTGGCCCTGATGCCGTCACACAGACGTACAAACTCGAGAATTATACCTAATATAATTATACAATTACATAACACATACAACGGGCCTACTCGTTAGACCTCAGGATTCGGTGTATAGTTTTTGCTTCATAAATCACACCATTACAAATAACCAACGTTTCTACCTTCTTATGATCGTAAGATGAATTTATGTAGCAGGGGAACGAGGGGCACAATGAAACTTTTTATTTATTTTTATTTTTTCCTGACTTCAGTATCAAATCTTTTGTGGTGTAAAAGGTACAGAAATACTTTCTAACATATCGGGAGTATATTGAATCAGTCTCCAGTAAGTTGTTTATCACACAGTATTCACAACAACAAAATTTATTGCTGCCAGAATTTTGTTCTATTGTGCCCCATATGCGGGGGTGCCTTGAAACGACCCATGGGACACAGCTGCATTTTTTTCAAAAACTATTTATTTTGAAATACGAAAAAACAAACAGTACCAGGATAGTAAGTAGGTTTTAAATACCCTGTTACTGACATAACATGAATAAGGATGGTTAGGGATCCTAACAATCCAACCAGATTGAGTTGCTCAGCCAAGAGTACCAGGGGGTGCACGTTCTATCTTGTGTGATTGGAAATATCACTGCAGGAGGGAGGGAGTTTCCGTATGCTGAAATGATGCAGCACGCAGTCACGAAGACCATATCTACATCATTATATTGTAGGGTTTGGGCCACAGAACTCCCTCCACTGTTCCTGTCCTTTACCAATCAGCGAAGAGTGAAATGCTTAATATTTTTCATTCAGCTCTCCTAACAGATGCAGGTACCTGTTTTCACCAAAAAACAGTTTCCTTCATATCCTCAGCGAAAAAAGGCCTCTTCCAAGTTTTCTCACTTGGTTTCGCACCATCCTAGAAAGAATGAAATGAAAAACGATGAAATTCCTGAGAGGAGTATGTATAGCCATCAGACACAATGGAACACCCGATTGGGGCATCTTGAAACGTTTCAATGAGCCCCATCTTCTATGTTTCAATCTGCCCCAGTCGCCGTCTTTGCATATTTTTTATTCCCAGTTTGACTGTAAATACTAGAACACAATGGAAACCATGCAGATTATTTTACCCAAAAACTTATTCAAAAACAGCAATAGTATGCAATGAAAATAGTTTTTACTCACGTCTTACATGAAGAAAAAGTTGCTGCAATGATATACGCCATTAGGCAAAAAACACACTTTGTATGATGGCTGCCCAAAGAAGACTGGCGTCGGGACAGAAAAACATTGGGTGAAGCACAGGGTACTGTAGCACAGTCTTGTGTTAAATCCTCGAATTAACTCCCTCTAATTAGCCCCACGTTCCCCTAGGTATACTGGGGCATATGCATATTGCGCATCAGCGGAATAATGAGACAATATTGGTGAAGGAAATACATACATGAAAACCCAATGATAAATTAATTACCCCACCTTTAAATAATGCTGAAAAAACTGTTCCAAGGTGGGAAGTCAATAGAAGTGGGAAAGGGTTTGTGTGGTTTTAGTCGGTAGTTCCTGCAATGGAGAGTCCGACACGTCTTGCCGTGATCGGTACCCGCCAAGAGTTCGTAAAAGAGAATTTCCACCCAACTCCCACCGGTGAAAAAAAATAAAAAACAAATAAAATTAATGAAAAAATAATATTAAAATTTAGAAAAATAAAAATTATATTATAGGTTTAGGTATTAAGGCGCCCATACACTGTCCAACCGTCGGACCCAACAAGGGGTGGGGAGAGATGAAAACGCCTCCCATTCCCTACTGTTGGATCGTGTGTGGGAGGACGTCCAACCGTTGGATCCGACCAACCTGGTTGGGTGTGGTCGGATGGCAAAACCGCCCAACAAACATGGTTGTGCCCTTCCCCCTCCATTACTCCCGACCAAGTTGTACCGTGTGTGGCGCTGTCGGACCAACTTCTTCTTCTTCTCCTGTAATTTTTTGTTCGTCTGAAGCAGACACACGTTGTTTTACGTAATTTTTATCAGTTTCTCCTGTTATCAGTTGTGCCAGTACCTCAAGATATTGGAGTTTGGATAATTGGTGTTTACTGTTACTGTTTTGTTATTATCATGAGAGGTGAAACAATGAATTGTACAGAAGTTGATGCAACAACGGAGTTATTGGAAAACTATAGGATTCACGTTCGGGAAAAATAAAAAAACGCGGGAAACTTGGTCGGATTGGGTGCTTGTTTGGTTGGATCGTGTGTGAAGCGCCGTCTGGTTGGCAGGGGGGCGCGTTTTCGCCTCTCCCCACCCCTTGTTGGGCCCGACGGTTGGACAGTGTATGGGCGCCTTTACCTAGCAGTTCCTAGCAGGATAACCAGGGTGCAGCAGCAGTTGATTCAGTTTCTTCAAGCAGCAGCCCGGACAAGTCCAATAATTATTATCATAATATATAGACTAATAAATTAATACATCGTCATGTACGTAGGTAGGTATGCACTTCATCTGATGTATTATCTCTCCTCGTATTATCTGACAATTACTGGTTTATTATTTTCGATGACGAACCTTTAGAATCGAGCATAAAGAGAAAAAAACTGTAACCCCTCAAAATTTTGGTTTTTGTAAATAATAAACCGTTGGGTTTGGGTAAAAATTAGCAGCTTTTTGTGTGAACAGTAGAAACACACGATCCGTGGAAATTTTAATCGGAAGTCCGGAGCGCTATCAATACAAATCTCCCACGATCTTTGTGATACACTAACATAAATTTACACACTTTACGCAATTTTACACCCAAACCTGTCCCGCGGCAGCACCGCAGAACTGCTATTTTCACTGTCAATGGAATCTCATTTTTCTACTTCTATGGATACGACAGCGTAGGACTACTTAGGCACTGGAATCCGGATCATTGTGTCCCTGTTCAGGATGAATGTCTTTTAAAAATAAAATGAATGATTTCGACTGAGGCAAAAAAAAAGAAGAACAGAACAACCCTGTGACAACTTCGTCCTGTCCCAAAACCTCATAGATCACCCTGCAGGGCTAAATCTAACAAGCTATTTACAATAGACGAGAAAAACGCCATCCGCCCTCGCGCTCTGCATAAACGGCCCGGAGCCTCTCCAGGTGGTCTGCCCTCAAGGGGACGGCCCTCCTGGAGTTTCGCGCTCGACTCCTCGACGTTTTTAAGGAACCTTCGCGGCTACGCATGTTACCTCCGGCGCCGCTGACAACTTCCCTTCGTTAGCTTTTAATTAACTTGAAGATAAATTGGAGGATCTGACCCGTCAGTGCTACCGGTGGACAAAAAGCCGGATGGATTTGCATTCAGGATCTAATCTTGAATAAGGTCTTGTACAGTCGCTTTCCCACCAACGCGTCGGTCTGTTCTATGAGCCAACATGAGAGAGCTTTCATGAAGCCTGAATCATGCAAGGGATCACATAAACTGAAATAATTCGTGTCGTAAGCCGGTGAGTGGGCTTAAGACAGTCGGGCTGAAGGTTGGATGAGGTTGGTTTGGATGGATGAAGGAAGGATGTGCCCCATAGGAGTCTTTTGCTAACGCCCCGCGGTTATCACCACAGCAGGCGTTAGTTGGACGGATGTGAGTGAAACTGATACCCCGCGGTTATCACCACAGCAGGTGCTAGGAGAGAGAAAGGAAGGCGCCCCGCGGTTATCACCACAGCAGGCGCCAGGAGGAAGGTAACTAATACCCTGCGGTTACCACCACAGCAGGTATTAGGTGCTCCTTTTATTTTGCTAGCAACCCGTGGTTATCACCACAGCGAGTGGTAGAGGAAGGAGAGGAAGGCGAGGAGTGCAGGAGAAGGGTAGGAGAGAGAGAGCGAGAGAGAGAGGGCGAGAGAGAGACAGTGAGAAAAAAGTAGTAAGTCGGAGAGTGGTCGGCCGAACGAAGAGCTGGGCTATCAGGGCTGCTTATAAGGCCCCCCCCCCCCCTGTCCATGAACGGCCGTTACAACCGTTGAGGAGTGATGGCGGCAGATGGAGGGGACCTTTCTCCTACTTTCCCTCGGTGTCGCTCATCTCGTCGTTCCCTTCATTTATCTGGATAAATCTTTTAGGTATTACATAGGAGTGGTATAAGAATTTGAGGGGTACCACGACAATTCGCATTTTATTCATTTACTTTGCTGTTATACAGTCGATAATTCAGTATGGAGCTGCGGTTTAGGGTTCGGCTTATAAAACGTATTTAGATAAATTGCTCATCACCCAAAAATCTCTCATCAAAATATTATTAAGTGAGAACAAGAGATTCCTCTCAAATGGAATTTTCAGACACATCCAAGTAATTACTCTTCAAGCACTAGTTGACAGAACTTCACTTACTCTAATTTACATGTATTACCATAATGCCGCGATTTATCCGATTAATACACTGAAAAGAACGTCAACGTCTTTGCTCCTTCAAATACCACGGAAAAATACCGCCCTTGGGCAGAAATCTTTACGGTATAGAGAAACAAAAATATTTAATACTCTACCTGAAGAACTAAAACGTGCAGAGACCCTTAATAAATTTAAAAATAAGCTTAAAAAACACTTCGCCGGTTTGGTACCATCACTTTAAACACATATCAACGACAGTCAGTTTCATTTTTGATAATATTAATTAGTTCATTTATGACGGTTCATTTGTAACCATCATTACACTGCTAGTAACCACCGTTTCAATTTAATTAACGTTAGACACCAACCTATCTCAGGGTTAACTCGATTTAAAAAAAAAAGATTTTGTAGGAATTGAACTGAATTGAATTTTGTAAGCACAAATCATATAGAAATTTATTTATAAGGCGACTTTAAGGCAACCCTCTCTCTAGCACAAGTTGTAAACATAAATGAGAGGGGTCGCAATCCGGCTAGTGTGGAATTTATCATTATTAATTATTAGTATTTAAGATTTAGATGAATTGTATGCTTTTATTTATTCCGCGCGGAAGCATAATTATAGGGCCTCAACATAGGGCCTTACTTAAAGGACGCGATGTTTGAACATTCCTACTTCATAGGGAATGAGCATCGGTCAGAATTTCTTACTTTTCACCTCAGATAAGATTTAGCCCCCTTGAAAACCCATTAGAGTTCCAATAAACCTGTAGAGTGAGCTAGTTGTAGACAATCTATTCATCCCCACATTTGGACGAATTATAGTATTGTCTTACATTTATTTATTTATTTACGCACTGGGCAGCGTCAATTTTATTATGAGGATTGACACATTAATAAAATAATTTATGAATATGTATGTACATAATGCACTATGTACTTCAACATTCAGCCCTATTTTTCAATAACTCCGTTTTTCTTTGAAGGCTACCTACTTTATTTAATACGGGCAAGCCCAGCACAATAGGAAATACATGAAATGATTTAGTTAAGATAATGCTAAGATGAGGAAATTTCCTCAACTGAATACGTAGGAGGTGAAAATCACAACGTAAATACAGAGAAGGCTTTATATAATATTATCATGTTGTTAAAAAAATTAAAATTAATTCACATCTTATGACGGTGAAAAGCTCTATAACATAAAACGCAAGTGGAAATTTTGATTTTGGATGAGGCAACAACGATTTTTCCTGCCAAATGTGAAAACTAAGCTTCTGCTACCTTGGTTGACTCGGTAGCATTTGAGCATTCTGATGGAATTGAGTGGACTTCAAGGAAACCAAATTGTCTCATCCATATCTACCGGTCTAAAAAATTCATTCTTTCGCACATAGGCTATAATTGGGCCCTAGTTGTGTTCCGAAACTCTGAACACTGATCAGAATACACCCAGGGGTGTTGCGGGTTAAAAATGGGTGTACAAATATTGTTTTTTGATGTTTTAGTAACATGAGGTTGTGAGGCATCGTTTCCCATGTTATTGAGGACGAGAAGGCCAAATATGAAATCGATTTTGACCAAAGAGTGGAAAATTGAGGTTCTAACGATGTTTCAGCCTTAAATTTACGTTAAATTTTGGTCGAAAATCGTCATTCTTTAGCAAACAGTTTGGGTCCAAATTTTGGAACACATTTGCTTCCTAGTTGTGCTCCGAAGCTCGGCAGCCCTATCGGAATACACCCAGGGGTGTTATGGGGGAAAATGGGTGTAAAAATAGGGGTTTTTGGTGTTTTAGTGAACATGAGCTTGCGAGGTATCGTTTTCCATGTTGTGTGAGGCGAGAAGACCAAACATGAAGTTGATTTGGACCAAAGAGTGAAGAATTGAGGTTGTAACAAGGTTCAGCTCCCAAAATTCATTTTGTATGAGTGAAAAACGTGGGAAATTGTCTGAAATTACCATTAATTAGTATTATTTTGTATAATAACAGTATAAGTAGTATCAACAGGTGAATGAGGACAATCAAACGACACTATCAGTGATCAAAGTTTATAAAAAAAAGTTGGAGCCTAATTCGTGTTTTTGGGCCCAAAACTGGTGGAAACCATGAAAAATATCTTTTTGAATTATTGAACATGACAGAAAAAAGGATGTTCAGTAGAACAATAAACCCAGGTGAAAAGGATTTTGCTGTGTTTTTAGTGATGAATTTCATGTTTCTTCTTTGGGGTCAGCAGTCGATCCGTGGTGAGATGTTATGTTGAGAGGCAACGGAACTCTGAGTTGGACAAGAGATCTGAATGAAATCCAGCGAAGCGCGAAGTAATGTGAAAAGCAAACAAATCCGCAGATGTTCCAAACGAATCCCCAGCCTTCTTGTCAAAATTCGATCCTCAAGCTCCGAGAGGGTTTGAATCCAAAAGTCAAAAGAAAAAAAAGCCCCTGTTGTAGCGTTTCTCCAGCCTTGAAAGTGTCAGGACAAACAAGATGAGGCGTTGTGGAATGGGATTTTCTGTCAGCCCTCCGTTAGGCGCGTCCTTTTTGTCGCGTTGGGGAAAGCGGAGGACTTCCGGTGATGAGTGGAGGAATGAAAAGGACCTCCACGGCAGCCACTCGGGTGCCAAGGCCTCCGGGGCAGACGCTCCTTTGTCAGAAATAACAACCTCGAACAAGAGGCTGAAGAACGGGGAACGAATTATTGAATGCCGAATTATTTTGAATCGACATCGTCGTCCCAACATCGAAAAAACCATTCGATACCATCAGGTCTGGGTTTCTCCAAGGGCTTGCACATGCTTAATAATTAGGGAATGGAAAAAAACTACAGGATAAAAATAGAATAGTCTATTTCCACGTAAGCTAACAAACTGTAGACAGTAGGCCACAATAGAATTCTATTATGTACTGATGATTGTTTAACAACCTAAACCGGTCTACAGTTCGTTAGTTTACATGGAAATAGACTATTCTACATAATATAATTCTATTGTGTACTGATGATGGTTTAACAACCGAAACCGGTCTACAGTTTGTTAGTTTACGTGGACAGACTATTCTACACTAGACTACACTAGAAATCGATTTCTACACTAGAAATAGACGATTCTACACAATAGAATTCTATTGTGTACAGATGATGGTTTAACAACCGAAACCGGTCTACAGTTTGTTAGTTTACGTGGAAATAGACTATTCTACACAATAGAATTCTATTGTGTACTGATGATGGTTTAACAACCGAAACCAGTCTACAGTTTGTTAGTTTACGTGGAAATAGACTATTCTATTTTTATCCTGTAGTTTTTGCTATGAATTTCCACTCCGTAACTGAGAATAACTGAGACTGGAATTTGCATATTTTGCATAGGTATATGTGTTTTTTATCGTGTATATCGTTCTACTTTTCCGCCCATGCTTTTGAAAATAAACAAATATATTATTACTCATCGTTCAGTACACAGCTGATGACTCCCCGCCACATCCAAGACCACAGCTCCCCGATAGGTGCCGGAATGCAGGATCTACAGGAATATGAAACCGGCCGAAAAGAAGAAAAATCGAAAGACGAGGGGCGTTGGGATTCGAACAGACGGACTGCAGTAGCCTTCCCAAGCCCACCGAACCCCTTTGAGAAGTCTGTATGTCCGCCTGTGTGCCGCGCTATTCCTTGTAACGCGCGTAAAATGAAGGAAAATGGTCGTGATGTGCTGAAATTTGGAAGGCATAATCGCGGGTTAGGCCTTACACGGTCCTTCATATTTACGGAAAATTATGGTCCGATTTTGATGCCGTGTAGGGCCTAACCCGCAAGCATCAAAATCGGAACGCAAGAGCTAACATGGGACCCTAACAACGCCCACAACTACAACAAAAAATTGTAGCAATGAACGGAAATTTGGAGGGTACTTTTCAGTCTCACACGAATTTCATAAAATCCGGACAGAACTCTCGTCTAGAAGGTTCTGGATTGTTTTCTTTGAACTCCTCCAAAACCCATTTCCACTTCGGAAAATATGTGGAAGAAGGATTCAGGCGGCCATAATCCAGTCAGGAGCTGGAATTGAACCCGGGACCTTCAAAAGAGATCAAGCGAAGTTGAAGAAATAATTACACTGTAATCAACATCGTTGTTTTGCAAGAAATGAGGAAGAGTTGTGAATTCAAGGTTGAGTGTAGCAGGTATAGTAATTCAGTTGGCTCATAGGTAGTTTTTCTCATGACCGGAATTCAATTTGTCAATTTGGTTTTCGCCAAGTGAAATTCACTGTTCTCAGCCCTTAAATCGGAGCAAATCGGAGATCGAAACGAAACAGCGTCGTATTTTGTATTTGGAAAAACAAAAACGGGTCCGATTAAAGGGGAAAAAAGACAGCGGAAGAAGATTCTGCTGGGGTTGTTTGCAGAACACTCTGCAAAAGCTGTGCTCCGCGTTAGAGTCTGCTTCGCAGCTGAGCCCCCCCCCCCCCCCCACCCTGGTGCCAGTTAGGCCCTTTGGCCCTTTTTAAAACATATTCACGGATTAGAGGGCAGACTATGGGAAGAGCAATAGGTAGCCTTTAGCGCCTCAAGTGGATCAAACCCTTCGATTATTTCCCTCCCGAAAAAAACTCCTTTTTTCCACCCCTCGTCGTTTACATTGAGCTGGGAGGCCCCTCGTCAAATATTCATCGTTAACTATGAGAGCAACGCTTCAAACCCTCAGGTTATCGGTTTGGAGAACCGGGGGGGGGGGGGGGGGGGGCTCGATTGTCCAACGTTTTGTCAATAATTTAGCTTATTGGTTTATTATTTTCAATAATGAACCATTGGAATCGAGCAAGAAAAAAAATTTGAACCCCCCCCCCTCCCACCAATCAAAATTTGATGGTTTACGTTTCAAGGTATGTAGAATCCGAAAATGCAGTAAAAAACGCTGCAAATCCCTGCACAACGGTTTATTATTTTGTATAGAATACCCTTCTGTTACAGATCACAGCTCTATGTATAGATAACCCGTCTATATAATATGATATGTACTATTCTATACATATTATGTAGATCGCAGACCCTCCGTAGGTTGGTACCTAACCCCGTACTCGTTACTAGGTACCTACCTAAATCTCGAGTTAAATGTTGCTAAAATAATTCTGCCGATGACAAACAGTACCTAACAAAAAGAAACACACATAATGAAGTTCTGAAAAGAAATTGTTGATGAGGAGTGAAAAAAGTTGCGAAAGTACCTACCAACAAACTCCAGCCCCTTCTACGTAGATGGTATAATGAACCGTTGTGTAATAATTTACCGTTGAGTAATGATTTACCGTAGTAATAATTTACCCATCAATAATACTTCAACGTTTGTTCAAGTTTCACTACCTACCAACAAACTCCAAAAGAGCCATCATTTTTCAAATGAAATAATATCACAGAAGAACCAACTCGACTTCATACTCCGCCTATATAATCAGGTGATCCCTAGCAATGATTTCATCTCCGCCAAATTTCCTATTGTGGGCGCGTCTCTGGTTACGAGATTTGGTTTGAATTGTATACAATTTCATTCACACTGGAGTCGAAAATGCCTGTCGGTGCAAACTTCGGGGCCTTACTGTGAACGAACGGCTGGACGTACGACGCTCCGGATGGTCTCAAAAAACTCGCAAGTTCAAGAACTATTTGAAACCGTAAAAATATTCACGTAAAAAATGGTATAGGCGTTTTGAAAATTTCAACCCCTATTTTGAACCCCTTAGAGATGACTCACAGTAACCTCGAGCTTCGAGGACCAACTAGACAGCGAACGGAACCTATAACCCGAATTTCATCAATTTTCTTCCATGGTAACTAAGAAAAGTGGCCCGTACGGCGTACGGCGTACGGCGTACGGCGGACAGACAGAAATATTTTTATTGCAGTTTTGGATTCTACATACCTTGAAACGTAAACCATAAAATTTTGAGGGGGGGTAAGAATTTTTTTTTTCATGCTCGATTCCAATGGTTCATTATTGAAAATAATAAACCAAAATTTCTGCCTGTCCGCCGTACGCCGTACTGACCACTTTTCTTAGTTACCATGAAATAAAGTTGATGAAATTCGGGTTATAGGTTCCGTTCAGGGCCTAGTTGGTCCTCGAAGCTCGGCGTTACTGTCAGTCATCTCTAAGGGGTTCAAAATAGGGGATGCAATTTTCAGAACGCCGTAGCTCGAAAACTTTCGATTAAAGGGCATGGTTTTTTTACGTTATTAAATTTGTCTTGACCGAAACAATTTTTTGAGACCACCCGGAGCATCGTACGTCCAGCCGTTCGTGCGCACCAAAAAGCTTCGTCAACACGATCGTGAATCAAACGGTATAAATCCGGCCCGGATATCATCGCTAGGGAGGACCTGATTATAATCAAGGATGGCTGTATGAAGTCGAGTTGGTTGTTCTGCGATATTATTTCATTTGATAAGTGATGGACTATTGGATTTTGTTGGTAGGTACCTACTTGTGAAACTTGAACAAACTTTGAAGAATTATTGATGGGGAAATTATTACACAACGGTAAATTACTACACAACGGCAAATTATTACACAACGGTTCATCTACCAAGAAGGGGATCAACTGAACGATAGGTCCTTTAGTTCATTAGTTGTTTTTGTGTGACTGGAATCGAAAATGAACTACTGAACAGGGGCGTTGCGTCCATAAAGCCACTACCCCGGCACCCAGAAACACTAAAAAGACCAACCACTGTTCAGTTGGCATCTGAATTTCCCTCCGTACACTGTACCTAGCATTTTTCACAAAGTTCAACAGCGACTCGCCAGAGTTCTCTGGCTATGGATATTCAATATTCTAGTACAGCATCCATGATGGTTCCTTCTTGTTAGCTCCATAGGCCAAGTACATATGTTATCGGAATAAAGCGACTGTAATCGATGTCCTGCAATCGAAATCGAAACCTAGGAAACTGGAAGGTAGGTCCTGGGACCTAGCGTTCCCATGGCAACCGAGAAAAGTGGCCCGTCCGCGCATGCTCAATCGAGTAAAAATGTTGTTCGCCGCGCCCACTTTGGGCCCTGTCCCGAAAATCTGATTTCCACCTCAAAATCGTTCATTTCACAATCGATTGGATCCCTTCGAGTCAATTTGTCATCTCGATGCAAGATGCTTCTTCTTCTTCTGATATGTTTTTGTTGTCTCGTGAATTATATTCGCTTTCTCTGTTTAGCCTTCAATTTTTTTGCGTCAAATTCTGTGCGTTTTGCGTTTGGTCCGGTTCCGATGATAGATTTGTATCTGTGGTACTTACCTACGCGCGTTTTGTCCTGTTTGCTGTTTGTGATCTTGTGATTTGCGGACTGATTGGCGTTAACACCAGATAACTACCTTAGCTTCTAGTCAATAGCTTCTCCATTCAAGTAGGTACCGGCCGACGGGTCACTGTTTTGATGTATTTTAGTTTACTATCTTTTTGTAACACATGAATTCGGTGGCTAAGTTGCAGTAGAAATTGTCGACGTTTTCGTACGATGATAGGGTGTTGATTAAAAGAGATAAGCTTTGCTGAATATCACTCTATCAGTAAATAAGAGAAGGGTGTAGTTGCCTTGGGGTATTCTGCAGACAAATCGGTTGGTTTTGTGGTCTGATTTGGTGCCCAACCGTTTTTCATACCCCACGCACCGCTACTGCTTCTGAACTAGGTACCTCAAAAGAACTGCTCCTCTCAAGGAGTGAACCAACTGAACTTGAGTCCCTCAAATGAACTACTCTTACCCACCACCAAACAAGACCCTCGACATCACCCCTGAACTGCCCTCCCGGAGTGTGCTGCCGTCTGCCGGGATCCACGGCAACCGTCGGAACCCTCCTGCGCATGGCGCTCTGCGCCCCTTCCCCGCCTTTCACGCCTTTTTCGTTTTGTTTTGTTTTCCTTCTCATCTCTTCCACCCACTCCGCCTACTCCGTTTGAAGGCTTCCCCTCCTACTATCAATCCGTCCTAAACCCCGCTCAGCCAAAGAATGACGTCTCCCGGACTATGCATATCCTGAGGAGCCCTTCGCCTCGCAAAAAAGTCAGTAAAACTTCACTTATTTAATTTTTCATTTTCTTTAAATTTTTTTAAATAAATGTTTTCCCGGATGAAACCATCTGATAAGATCACATTGATATTAAAATTACTATTACCTATCCAGCACTGTGTTAGTTTGACAGCAACACGACTCCCCTCCACCTACTACACCTTAAACCCCCTCCTGACATACTTTTCATACCCCCACCCCATCTCACCCCTCCGTCACTCAACTGGTGGATGAATTGAACGTTGGAAAGCTCGATGGATGAGTCGATTTTGTCATCAACATCATCGAAAATATCGGAATGCTTGAAAAAATATAAAACGCAGCTAATTATTACGCAAAGGTTTATTATTTTCCTGTACGATGCCCCTTATGCGTAGATCAGTGAATTCATATTAGCGTTAGGCCCTGAATTAGTACAGTCGTTTTTTCTTGAGGTGGATACCTTCCTACCCACGCACGCACACAAGCAAATGCACACATACAGACACGACAAAAATGATTCCAGCGTCGGAGTATGAGCTCTCTAACGTTCGGCAATCACAGTTACCCACATAAAACGCTGCCAAGTCCTTGTCACATGGGGTTACTATTATATTGGACATACATACAGAAATTTTGGCTGTTCATTTATTGTTTCTTTCATGTGCACTAATTCAAATAGTTATTTTTGATGGTGTCCACCAATTTTGGCCCCAAGAAACACGAATTGAGTTTTTTTTTTACAGAATATCTTCGATTATCATTGATAGTACCATTTTAATTGTCTTGATTCACCTGCTAATACTACTTCTAGTGTCGTTATACAAATTTATGGTGATTTCAGAAAATTTCCCAGGTTTTGACTCATAAAAAAGTCCTTGTCACTAGGGTTTATTATTCTATCGGACATTCCTAGAGAAATGTTGTTGTTCATTTATTGTTTCTTTCATGTACAATAATTGAACTAATTATTTTAGTGGTTTCCACCAATTTTGGCCTCCAAAACACAACCTCGGTTTTTTTTTTGACAGATTATATTTGAACACTGGTAGTGACACTTAATTGTCTTGATTCCCCTGCTAATACTACTTCCAGTGTCATTATACACATTAGTGGTGATTTCGGACAATTTCCCAGGTTTTTGACTCATAAAAAATGAATTTCGGGAGCTTAACCTTCGTTACAACCTCAATTCTTCATTCTTTAGCCAAAATCAACTTCATATTCGGTCTCCTCGCCCTAAAAAACATGGGAAACGATACCTCACAAGCTCATGTTCACTAAAACCTCAAAAAAACCTCGGAAATCCCTGTTTTTACACCCATTTTTCTCCCACGACACCCCTGGGTGTATTCCGATCGGGCTGCCGAGCTTCGGAGCACAAATAGGACCCAAATTTTTTTCCTCAAAGGGTACCCAAACTGTGTGCGGAAGAACAACAATTTTATACCGAAATTTAAAGTTTATTTAAGGCTGAAACTTCGTTAAAACCTCAATTTTCCATTCTTTGGTCAAAATCGACTCCATATTCGGTCTTCTCGTCCCAAAAAACATGGAAAACGATACCTACGAAACATGGAAAAGCTCATGTTACTAAAACACAAAAAATACCTATTTTTACACCCATTTTTCACCCATAACACCCCTGGGTGTATTCCGATCGGGCTGCAAAGTTTTGGGACAAAACTAGGACCCAAATGTGCCCTGTGTGCGAAAGAAATAATTTTTTAGACCTACGCATCTTCTGAAACTACGCACCTTGAAACGTAAAAGATAAAATTTGGAGGGGGTGTTATAAAAATTGTTTGCTGAGCGAATACATAGGTGTATTATTCACAGAATAATAACCCAAAAGTTATGCATTCTTCCAAATCCTATATACCCCACGCCTCAACACTATGTAGTATTATTCGAACAGGCCATTTTGCACACCCACTGATCCACTTATGAGGGCCTCAAACTTTGGTCAACATGATGTGCGATAAACCGCATATAGGTGCGCATAGGTAATAGTAGTACACACACCGATCAAGAATGATTATCCCATTTAAAATGACTATTTAGAGCATGAAACCGTCACACGAGGTTCAACGAAATAAAACTTGAAACAAATAGCTTTAAAAGAGGTTGAGAGGGGGGTAATTATTGATCGGTATCAATTTTAAATAGGTCACCTTAGTCGAAAATTCTAATTAGTAATAACAGCATTACGACCAAACTGTGCAGTCGCAATTACTGCAGTCGAAGCTTCGTATTAATTGTATTAACAACTGTACAAAAAATTGCACCGATGAAAACGACGGAAAGTGGTAGTTAGCAGTAAGTGACCACCGATAAACCTTGTCACCGAACGCGATAGGAGATACGTTTTTTTGGTCGCTCGCTAAATAAATTTTAGATAATAATTGCCAACCTTGCATACGTATCGCGGTGTGGCAGCAATGAGCACTTGAGCTACGAGGAGTTTTCGAGTATTCGAGTGTTATAGGTAGTTAACGATTTCTTGCAATTTCGACTCGTCGTTTCGGCGGTGACAGCCACAGTGAAGGTTTTTCATGTTATTAGGTTGAAGATTCTGAGTGAATATAATTCGCCCATTAAACCAAGATTAGTCAAACTATTAGAAGATTAGTCAAACTATTGTTCAAACAACAGGCACTTGAATAACAGACAAATATCGATCTGAATTTAAGCATTTGAATCGATTTGTTGTCAAGATACTGATTCAGAATTCAGGGCTGAGAATAGATTGAACCAAAATAGAATATAGGGGGAATATTGTAAAAAACCTCATTTTTAATTCAAAATGCCACTGTTCAGGAATGAAAGGATGACTGGATGATCGATTTTCAAAAATGACAAACGGGTCAAATATACCAACCTACTAAAAATTGCTAAATATTCATCAAAAATTAAGATAAAACCACAAAAATGTTTGGGTCGTCACTTGAGAAAAAATAATTATATCAAGTAGGTTGGTAATCAAAAATATTTTATGAAAACGCTGCGAAGTAATTGTAACATGGGGGTTTATTATTCTACTGGACATACCTAAAAGAAATGTTGGCTGTTACTTGTTTCTTTCATGTGAAATAATTGAAATGGCTATTTCTGGTGGTTTCCACGAATTTTAACCACCCCAAAAACACGAATTACGCTCCTTATTATTTTTTTTTCAGATATCTTTGATCATTGATAGTGCCATTTAATTGCCTTGATTCTCCTGTTGACGCTGTTTCTAATGTTATTACACCAATTGATGGTGATTTCAGACAATTTCCCAAGTTTTTTACTCATAAAAAATGAATTTTTGGAGCTGAACCTTCGTTACAACCTCAATTCTTCACTCTTTGGTCAAAATCGACTTCATATTCGGTCTTCACGCCGTAAAAAACATAGAAAAAGTTACCTCAAATGATGCAGTTTATATAACTCAAACTGTTACAGTTTATTAGATCAGCTCGATATTCAGACTGAAATGAATCTCGGAACTGAAATATTTATTGTCAACCAGAATAGCTACCTAAGTATTAAATAGGTACCTCACGTTTTATATATCTTCCCAGGTAATCGATGTATTATATCTACCTACGTATATATTATCGTACCCCCGCATTCTTATCAATGACTCGCCAAAGATTAACTGCCCTCAACAAAATGATAGATCAATAAATAGGTAGGTAATAATTAAAAATAATATATTTATTTCATAATACGTTACCTACATGTCAGTTAGCCCGCTCCCTCTTGACTGCATTGACAAAAGCATTTTAGCAGATACCAGTTAATGCGGAAATTAAAATGTAACGGAGGTTCAGCCGTCCGCTGCGCTTGTTCAACTTGGGAACTGATTAATGTCAATGAACGGTGGGGATTATATCGAAATCGATGTTTCGATACTGACGACTAATGATGGGTATCGATATGCTTGACTTGATTTTTGCTTTATTAGGTATTATGTGAATAAGACACCTATGTATTCGCTCAGCAAACAATATTTGGAACACCCCCTCAAAATTTTTTCTTTTACGTTTCAAGGTGCGTAGATTCAGATAATGCAATGTCCGTTCGCCATACGCCGTATCATGCATACCGGCTTCATTTTCGGTATACAAAATTCGTTCGTTCGCACACAGGCTCCATTTGGGCCCTAGTTGTGGCCCAAAACATTGCAGCCTGATCAGAATATATCCAAGGGTGTTATGGGTGAAAAATGTGTGTAAAAATAGGGTTTTTTGGTGTTATAGTCCACCAAAAGTAGACCAAAGAGTGGAAAATTGAGGTTCCAACGAAGTTTCAGCTCCCAAAATTCCTTTTTTATGAGTCAAAAAAGTGGGAAATTGTCTGAAATCACCATACATTGCATGGTAAAATTAGAAGTAGTAGCAACAGGTGAATCAAGACAGTTAAATGGCACTATCAATGTTCAAAGATAGTTGGTCAAAACAGGAGCCTAATTCGAGTTTTAAGGGACCAAAATTGGTGGAAACCAACAAAAATAGCCATTTCAATTATTGCGCATGAAAGAAACAATAAATGAACAGCCAACATTTCTTTAGGTATGTCCAATACCATTTTGGTTTATTATTCTGTGAATAATACACCTATGTATTCGCTCAGCAAAATATTTTTAGAACACCCTTTCAACAATTTTTTTTTCAAGTTTCAAGGTGCGTAGATTCCAAAAATCCGTCCGCCGTACGCCGTATCACGCATACCGGCTTCTTTTTCGGTCTAAAAAAATCGTTCTTTCGCCCACATGCTCCATTTGGGCCCTAGTTGTGTCCCGAAACTTTGCAGCTCCATCGGAATATACCCAGGGATGTTATGAGTGAAAATTTGTATAAAAATAGGTACTTTTTGTGTTTTAGTAACATGTTGGTAATATGAGCTTTTGAGATATCGTTTTCCATGTGTTTAGGGACGAGAAGACCGGATATGAAGTCGTTTTTGACCAACGAGTGGAAAATTGAGGTTCTACCAAATGTTCAGCTCCCAAAATTGATTTTTTTATGAGTCAAAAACGACGAAAATCCTCTGAAATCACAATCAATTTGTGTAATTACACTAGAAAAAGTGTCAACACGTGGACCAAGACGGTTAAATGGCGCTACCAGTGATCAAAGATAATTTGGAAAAAAAAGGAGCGCACCTAGTTCGTGTTTTTGGGGGCCAAAGTTGGTGGAAACCATCAGAAATAGCTATTTAAATTATTTCACATGAAAGAATCGATAAATGAACAGCCAAATGTTTTTATGTGACAAGGACTTTGCTGCGTTTTTTTTTTTTTTATAAAAGAAAAATTTGTTATACGTATATACAGGAATCTTAATTTACACTAAACTCAAAATGAAGACGTCGATGCATTTGTATTAATTAGTAGGATTAGGTCTGAACATTCCGACGAGACGGAACGAACCAAATCTGAGTTTACCGCGTTAATTTTCCACCTTCTCGTCATATGAGCGTTTTTTCGATGCAGCGATTGGGTCTTAAGATTCTTATCTGAGGTCTGATAAGGTCTATCGAGTGGGAAGAGGCCGATAAAAGTTGATGTGAAACGAATGAAGATGACCGGGGGGGAGGGGTGGGGGGGGGGGGGGTGTTATCAAAGGCAAAGGTGCCGACAGAACGTGATGCCGCCATACGAGCTCTCAAGATCGTGTTCCAGAAACCTGAAGGGAGGCGTCTGTCGATTCGAATACCGTGAAGAATCTCGAGATAGGGAACCCAAGCAACCTGCATTCACCAACCGGACCGAGGAGCTAACACCGAGGTGAACCGTCAAAGTAACCACCATCCGTAGGCTGGAACATACCCGTTCCAGCCTACGGAACTCAGTTCTGAAAGTTCCCGGTCCAGAACCAAAGTGGGTGGTTGTTACGTGGTTCCTACTGTAATAAATGTTTTTAAACCCCTGAAGGGGTCCAGATGTTGCTGGGGAGAATAAAATTCACTCGACTACTTGCACTGAACTACGTGTGCACTTTATACATTAATTTATATCAGTAAGTGTAATAAAGGATCGCTCATAGAACTTCACAGTCGGGACAAGTTCTCCAACTTTCGGCAAGCAAGAACTCACGGCTGGAACAGCTCGAACTAATACGCCCGGTAGCGCTAGCGTAGCTTCGGGCTCGACGCACAGTACAGCAGAACTCCATTATAGGCAATCAAAACTATGAACCTACTATTTTCTTCTAAACGGACTGTACTAAAAACTCCAAAGTTGATGGTTTCATGTTTTCGAATGCGTAGAACACGAATTTGGATCGCAAATGCCTGCAGAAAGACCAGAAATGACGTTTACAAGGTCGTACTATCTTATAGATGGGCATTAAATTTGCGAATCCTGTGTGATAAGTCTTAGGCGTTTTCTATTTGTTAATAATTAAATACAGGTTATCTGACAATGACATTTTTGTTGGCGGTGCAATTTAAACTTTTTCTGCCATTTAAATTCGAAAAGAAGACTACGGAGGTGATAAAATCGTACCTAGGTAGTCCAAGTGATAGAAAACGAGAAAAAAGTTATCCCGTAATTTGCAGATTAACCCTCCCAACCCCCACACCCCACAAAACCCTGCTGGAAAAATTCATCCGCCAAGAAAACCTCCTCAGCCGCAAAAAGGATTGATATCCATTTGGCCTGCTGAAGTAGCATGCTGGGGGCGAAAAGCTGCCCACTAATCAGCGTTGAAAGTAATTTTCCAGGTTTGGAGGGAAGGAACAGGTTTTACATGCACATCCAAGAGCGAGGTGTGAAGCACCGAGCGTGCTACTTTGGCGGGCAAATTATGACAATCCTGTACGCGCCGGAATGACCAAGCATGCCACTTTGGCGTGCAAATTATGATAATTCTGTACACGTTGGAATGAATATTTAGCCTTCCTTCCAACATTTAGCAACAATGTTTTGCAAAAATATTGGATCATCTCACAGAACTCTGAGAACTGTGTTTCCTGACCAGACGCGTCTGGAACGGAATGCGGGGAATGAGTTCCTGAACTCAGTGTGGCTGGAACACGGTCTTGCTACGCAATAGGCTCTGCGCCGGCTTGAAAATTCATACTGAAACCAAAAAGAGCGAGTTGTGAAGCACCGAGTGTGCTTCTTTGGCAGGCAAATTATGGCATTTGTGTACACGCTGGAATGACCGAGCATGCTACTTTGGCGGGAAAATTATGATAATTCTGTACACGTCGGAATGAATATTTAGCCATCCTTTCAACGCTTAGCAACAATGTTCTACAAAAATATTGGAACATCTCACAGAACTCTGAGAACTGAGTTCCCTGACCAGACGCAGCTGGAACGGAGCGCGGGGAATGAGTTCTCGAACTCATCCCGCTGGAACACGGTCTTGCTGCGCAGTAGGCTCTGCGCCGGGCTCATCCGAGAACTAGCGTCGGCTTGAACGTTCACAATGAAACCACAATTGACAACATCGCGCCGGTAACACTTGCGGCCAGAGACGGTTTAATTCAGCCTAAAAGAAAATGAAGTTAAAATCCGCAACTTGCATTTGAGTCAGAGATGCGACATCAGCCAGGGGTGCCGGCCGGGTGACGGGAGCGGCGCCTCCAGCATCAATTCAACCCCACTGAGGGTGGATACAGCTCCTAATTAAAAGCATCGCTTCCCCATTCAGAAGTCTTCTCCCCTACTGGAGGTCGACTCTTCACAGACGAATTTAACAGTAAATAACTAACACCTACAGGCACCAGACAGTTCTTTTTGGTTTATTATTCTGTGAATAATACACCTACGTATACGCTCAGCAAAAAAATGTTTAACACCCCCTCGAAATTTTTTTTCTTTTACGTTACAAGGTGCGTAGATTCCAAAAATGCAATGCCCGTCCGGGTGTCCGCCGTCTCATCCATATCTACTTTAATTTCGGTCTAAAAAACGCTGCAAATCCCTGCACAACGGTTTATTATTTTGTATAGAATACCCTTCTGTTACAGATCACAGCTCTATGTATAGATAACCCGTCTATATAATATGATATGTACTATTCTATTATATGCATATTATGTAGATCGCAGACACTCCGTAGGTTAGTACCTAACCCCGTACTCGTTACTAGGTACCTACCTAAATCACGAGTTAAATGTTGCTAAAATAATTCTGCCGATGACAAACAGTAAGTACCTAACAAAAAGAAACACACATAATGAAGTTCTGAAAAGAAATTGTTGATGAGGAGTGAAAAAAGTTGCAAAAGTACCTACCAACAAACTCCAGCCCCTTCTACGTAGATGGTATAATGAACCGTTGTGTAATAATTTACCGTTGAGTAATAATGTACCCATCAATAATACTTCAACGTTTGTTCAAGTTTCACTACCTACCAACAAACTCCAATAGAGCCATCATTTTTCAAATTAAATAATATCACAGAACAACCAACTCGACTTCATACTCCGCCAATATAATCAGGTGATCCCTACCAATGATTGGCCGTATTCACAAATTCCTATTGTGGGCGCGTCTCTGGTTACGAGATTTGGTTTGGATTGTATACAATTTCATTCACACTGGAGTCGAAAATGCCTGTCGGTGCAAACTTCGGGGCCTTACTGTGAACGAACGGCTGGACGTACGATGCTCCGGATGGTCTTAAAAAACTCGCAAGTTCAAGAACTATTTAAAACCGTAAAAATATTTACGTAAAAAAAATGGTATAGGCGTTTTGAAAATTTCAACCCCTATTTTGAACCCCTTAGAGATGACTCACAGTAACGTCGAGCTTCGAGGACCAACTAGACGCCGAACGGAACCTATAACCCGAATTTCATCAATTTTTTTTCATGGTAACTAAGAAAAGTGGCCCGTACGGCGTACGGCGTACGGCGTACGGCGTACGGCGGACAGACAGAAATATTTTTATTGCAGTTTTGGATTCTACATATCTTGAAACGTAAACCATCAAATTTTGAGGGGGGGTAAGAATTTTTTTTTTCATGCTCGATTCCAATGGTTCATTATTGAAAATAATAACAATTTTGGTGCAAAGTCGTCGTTTTTCCGCACAGTTTGGGTCCCCGTTGGGAAAGACATTTGGATCCTAGTTGTGCCCCCTTTTTTGACACCCACACCCCTACCCATACCCCCCCCCCCCCCCCACCCAATATCACACCTGGGGAAAGTGGGTGTAAAAACAGGGGTTTTCGAGGTTGTTTTGTTTTTTTGAGGTTTTAGTGAACATGAGCTTGTGAGGTATCGTTTTCCAGGTTTTTTAGTGCGAGAAGACCGAATATGAAGTTGATTCTGACCAAAGAGCGAAGAATTGAGGTTGTAACGAAGGTTCAGCTCCCAAAATTGATTTTTTATGAGTCAAAAACCTGGGCAGTAGTCAGAAATCACCATAAATTTCTATAATTACACTAGAAGCAGTATATAAACAGGTGAATCAAGACAATTAAGTGTCGCTACCAATGATAAAAAAAGGGCTTAATTGTGTTTCTGGGGGCCAAACTTGGTGGAAACCATCAGAAATAGCCTGGACATAATCTTCTGGAACTCTCTTAGTTTATTCCACCAACTCAGATCTGAATGCTTCAGACTAATGTATGTATGTTTATGCTTATGTAACAAGTACACAAGTAGATACTTATATTTTCTGTTTTCGAGGGTTAACGTCAATTCACCCGAGGAAGCTCGCAATGAAAAATCTGCTTTCAACGTCTATTATCACTTGAATAGGTAGAAAACTACGAAAAAATACGCCAAAATTATGGGTACTGAACTCGTATTTTTTAGCACATCTTTTAACCTTGTTTCCTCATAACAGATTCTGATGAATCTAATCTAATGAATGAATTCAGTCAAAATTGATGGGGGCGTTTGGAAGGGAAGTTGAAAAATAAGCTGAAAACTGTTTATTTATTTATATTTATATTTATTTTTGAATTAAGTATTGCAATCACAATGTAAAACCCCATACCTGATACGACCAACAGTAGGCACATAGTCGGTGCTTGGAAGGTTTTTATCGCCTGAGAGTATGTGAGTATGGTGCGATGCCTCGCACCTGATGTTTCTGTTTCTAGTTACCACCCTATGTAAGTATATCAGCTTCTATGTTTTTTAAACGAAATTTCCATATTTGCTTAGTTTTCAAAGCAATTTTCGACCAATTTTCCCCCGATTTTAGACTAGGAAAATTAAAAAAGGAATTTTCCATGATTTTGGTTAGTTAGCGAATTTTCGAAGAAAAGGAAGCTATTGTTCTCGGTCCAAAATTTTTAAAACTCGAATTTCCGAAAGATTTTTATACCAAAATCCGTTTCAGGCCATCCTGAATTAACTGCCGAAAGACACCAAAAATTATATGTATATATATATATATTTATATATATATTTATATATATATTTATATATATATTTATATATTTATATATTTATATATGTATGTGTCATTCCAGACGATAACTCTCGAAAGAATTGAGATAAAAAGTTCAAATTTGCACGAAAAATCTGTCTTGGCAATCGACAGGCTAAGTTCGAAGATGGGCAGAATCGGGTCACTCTAAGGGGGAGTTTTGGGGAGTTTTAGGGGGGGGAAATTACCCATAAATTCCCAAAATGAAAAAGTCTGACAAGTGACACCTCATTTTAAAGGTTTTTGTGCGCTGAACACGATGGTGAAATCAGAATTGCGATATCTCATTCCGTTCTCAAACTGGAGCACTTTGAAGATGAAGGAACGTGGTTATTTCTGGAGATGTTCTTCCTGGTTCGTCTGCTCTAATCTGATAACGGAATGGGATATCGCAATTCTGACTTCACCATCGTGTTCAGCGTTGGAAAATCTACAAACCGAGGTGTTACTCGGCAAAAAATGGAACAAAAAATTTGTTACGTATCCAATACCTACTCTTCTGGTATTCAAAACATTTTTGATTTCCCCCTCCACCTCCTTCCACCCCAAATTTTAATTTGCGTAAAACTACTCCTGTTTTAATTTTGTATGGTATCAAGTTGGGAAAACATCGGCCGAAAATTAATTTTCAGAAAATTTTAGGCGGAGGAGGAAGATGCCGAAAACTTCGAAAATTCGCTCTTATAGCCATGCTGCATGACTGTGGTTTTTTTCTAATTAACTTTTGTAAATTTTCTTCACCGATTTCAGAATTTAAAACGCTGCAATGTCCTTGTCACATGGGTTTATTATGCTATTGGAAATACCTACAGAAATGTTGACTGTAAACTTATCGTTTCTTTGATGTGCACTAATTGAAATAGACATTTTTTATGGTTTTCACCAATTTTTTTTTTCTTCTGGTTTTCACCAAATTTGCCCCCCCCCCCCCCTCCCGGCACACCAAACACGAAATAGGCTCCTATTCTTCTTTATTAACTTTTTTTTTTAAACTTCTAGTGTTATTATACAAATTTATGGTGATTTCAGAACACTAATCAGGTTTTTTATGGGTTTTATGGGTAAAAAACTCATAAAAAGTGAATACTGGGAGCTGATGCTTCGTTACAACCTCAAGTTCACTCTTTGGTCAAAAGCAGCTTCAAATTCGGTCTCCTGGCATTAAAAAAAAAAATTGAGAACGATACCTACCTCACAAGTTCAGGTTCACTAAGACCTCAAAAAACCTCGAAAATCCATATTTTTACACTAATTTTGCACTACTTTTAACGTAAATTTAAGGCTGAAACGTCGTTAGAACCTTAGTTTTCCGCTCTTTGGTCAAAATCGGCTCCATATTCTGTCTCCTCGTCCTAAAAAACATGGAAATCTGTGATGAATTTAAATTTATCATCACGGTGGCGTGAAGGAGTGAATAGATGAGAGCGAGGGAATTTCACCTAGGCGGCGGTAATCCACCGATGTAGGTGAGAGGAAGGGAGTTCACCTAGGCGGCGGTAATCCACCGATGTAGGTGAGAGGAAGGAATCTCGTCTAGGCGGCGGTAATCCACCGATGTAGACGAGAGGAAGGAAATTCACCTAGGCGGCGGTAATCCACCGATGTAGGTGAAGGAAGGTGCTTGTCTAGGCGGCGGATATCCACCGATGTAGACAAGGGGAGAAGGTAGGAGGTGAATTCCCAGAGCGGCGGATACCACCAGGCATCTGGGAGGAGGAAGGTAGGAGAGAGAGAAGAGAGAGCTGGTTAGAGGAAGTGTCGAATGAAGCTAAAGCTCCAGGATCCGGGGTTATATAGGACTTGGAGTCCTCTCCCTCCAGCTCCCTGTTGGGAGCTGGTAGTGGGGCACCAGGTTGTGTCCCCCGGATTCTGTCGCCTGTCTCCCCACTCAGATGTTTATTAGCGGAAGGTAATTTTTACATAGGAATATTGGTGAGAGCTTTAAGGTTGTTAGTGGAGTGTTCCCGGGAGGGACTCACGACAGAGGTCCCCCCAGTTCGAACCAATGTTTGAGGTAGCTGAAGGCTCAAGTTGACAGTGGCTGAGGGCTGCGGAAACAAAAAGGGGAGCTGAAGGCGCAAGGATACAGGAGCTGAAGGCTGAAACAAACAATTGCAGTGCTGAAGGCAGAAGAGTGACCGGAGGTGTCTTAAATCTAGGGTGATATACAAGTAGTAGGATAAGTAGACATAAGTAGACATAAGTAGACATAAGTAGGGCTAAGTAGACAAAAGTAGACATAAGGAGACATAAGTAGACATAAGTAGATATAAGTAGACGTAAGTAGATGTAAGTAGATGTAAGTAGACGAAATTTGATGATGGGAAACATATGTACAAGGGGGGTGTGATGAAAAATTTGATGAAGTGACAATATTTACAAAGGTGATGAGGTTGATGATGATGATAAGAGGAGTGATAGTTAGATAGTATTTTGATAGTTAGATAGTAGTTAGATAGTTAGATATTTGCAAGGTATTTACAGGTAGTATTTACAGGTATGTACAGGTATTTACAGGTATGTACAATTTTTAGGTACGGGTTCAGGGGAGACAGAATTGAGCGGGGTTGCGAGATCCGCCGTTCCCTGGGTGTGTGTTGTGTGTGGTGAAGTGTATTGTGTGTGTGGGTGTAGTGTGTGGTTGGATGTGGTTGATGCCCGCTGCGACGAGGTGGCCACGGCGGGGCTGTGAGGTTCGGTACAGTGCGTGTGGGATAATGAAACACAAGCACTGTCCCGAAATCTCAAGGCCCCGCCGTGATTGCTCAGAGCGGGGCGGGGGACTTGGCCGCCGGGACGCGGGGCGAGGGACGCTCCCGTCGTCTGTTGCGGCGCCCGGACCTTTTCGTCCCGGCGGGAACTATTGTGGATATCCCCGGCGGGGATGGGGGAAGAGGGGGTGTTGTGGGCTTGGTGGGTTGGGGTGTTGGTGGGGCAGAATTTAAAATTGGGGGGTCGAAAATTGAAAAAGGGGGAGGAGCAAGAGGGGGTTGAAATTTGGGGGGCGGGGGTCCGTTGAAGACGGGGGGAGTGATGTTTGGAAGGGGTGGTGGGGGTGGCATAAGTAGGGTGAGGCGAAATTGGTGGAGGAGCGGGTCCATAAGGGGATCTATCGGGATGTAAGGGGGGTGTACCCCGGTGGCTTGCGCTGCGCGAAATTCGCGCAGTATGCGCCACTGGGGGTACTTCCACCGCCGGGGCCGGGGAGGTAGTCCGGAAATCCGTTGCGGGAAAAATGGAAGCGATGTTGTAGGTCCGGGCGAAGGGGGTAGGGGGGAGAGCGGGTCCGGGACGTACACGTCCCGGAGTATCGCCGCCATTTCCGGATCCGAATCGAAATCCGGAAACGGCGACGGGGGAGACTGTTGTGGTGGAGAGAGGTGTTGCATTGCAAACAGACGGCGGGAGACTGATAGTGGACGTTGGTTGAGGGAGAACAGGGGCGGGCTTGCAGCGGGCGAAAGGGACGGTGTGGGGTTTCCCGTCCATTAGCAGGGTCGCGGTGGTTGGTGTTGTGCGGATGACTTGAAAGGGCCCGGCATAAAGGGGCTGAAAGGTTTTATGCATGCCGGGCTCTTTCAAGTACATATGCGTGGAAGTGTAAAAGCGTTTTGGGTAAGTGGTGTCGTTTGTCGGTGTTGAGGTGTGTAACGGTTCCCTGTTAATGGATGGGGTGTTGTGTGGAGGGAAAATGTCGGCCGGTAATCGAACGGGGTCTCTGAAAGCGTGTTGTGCGGGACTTGTGTTGTCTGAAGGACGGGCGGAAGTGCGGAGGCTAAGTAGAACGTAGGGGAGGGTTTTGGTCCATGAAGGGGAAGTGGCTGATGTGGAGATGGCTTGCTTGAGGACCGAGTGCCACCGCTCTATTTTCCCGTTGGATTGAGGGTGATAAGGAGTGGTGCGGATTTTCTGAATCCCGAGGGAACGGAGCAGGTCGGCAAAGTGGGCTGATTCAAATTGCCTCCCCTGATCGACCGTGAGTGTCCGCGGACAGCCGTAGCGGCTGATCCATTGATTGAGGAAGGCCGCGGCGACGGCGTCCGCGGTAATGTGGGCGAGTGGGATACACTCTACCCAATTTGTCGCACGGTCGATCATGGTGAGGCAATACCTCTTCCCCTCGGAGGGGGGAAGAGGGCCGACCAGATCCAAGTGGACGTGTTCCCACGGGAGAGAATCGGGGATAGGTTGAGGAGGTACATGGGGGTGAGCCGAGACCTTGAATTGCTGGCACTTCTGGCACCCCAGAACCCAGGTACGTATATCCGTGTTCATATGGGGCCAGAAGTACCGCGTCTTGATGAGGTCCCGGCTCGCCCGAATGCCGGGATGATGGAGGGAGTGGTAATGTAGGAACAACTGCCTCCTCAGCTCCGGTGGGACGTACGGGCGCGGTGTATCGGCCGATACGTCGCACCAGAGATCGAGGGGAGGCAGCTGTTCCAATTTTGAGGCGGAGATGAGGTTTGAAAGTGCGGGATCGGAAGTAGGAGTTTGGTGGTTTTTGAGGGTTTGCGGGGAAGGGAAGGGCAGTAACTCCGCCACCGGCGCAGGGGTGGGGCGGGAGAGCGCGTCGGCGACGCAGTTGTCGGCCCCCGGCAAATAACGAATATCGGACGTGAACTGTCCGATAAATTCGAGTTGCCGGAGGCGACGGGGGGAGGCTGATTTTCGGTTTTGGAGGAGGGCGTGGGTGAGGGGCTTGTGGTCGGTGATGACAGAGAACTGCCTGCCCTCCACGAAGTCACGGAAGTGTTTGATGGCTTCGTGGATGGCGAGGAGTTCTCTGTCAAAGGTGGAGTAATTTTTTTGTGTGGGGGACAGAGTTTTAGAGAAAAAGCCGAGAGGTTGGGGGGTGGCGCCGGTGTGTTGGTGGAGTACTGCCCCGATGGCCCAGTCGGACGCATCCGTGGTGATGGAGAGGGGGGCATGGGGATCGGGATGGGCCAATAGAGCGGCGTCTACTAGGTCCTGTTTGCATTGTTGAAAGGCGGTCGTGAGGGTGGGGGTCCAGGAAATGGGGCGTTTATCGTTTTTCTTTGCCGGTTGTGGGATAGCGTGTATGAGTGGTTGTTGATGTTGTGCTGCGTGTTTGATGTGTCTACGATAAAAGTTCAACATACCCAGGAAACGGCGGAGTTCTGAGACAGTGTTGGGTTGTGGGAAATCGGTGAGGGTGTGCACTTTGTCCGGTAGGGGTTTTATTCCCTCGGACGAAACCTGGTGGCCGAGGCAGCGGACGGAGGGTTGGGCGAGAACACATTTCGGAGCGTTTATGGTGAGGCCCTCGGCGGCGAAGATGTCAAGAACCTGTTTCAGGTGTGCGAGGTGTTCCTTTGGGTCCCGGGAAGCGATCAGTACGTCGTCCAAAAAACAGAATACGAAAGGAAGGCCTCGTAGAATGTTGTCCATGTAACGCTGCCATGTTTGGGCAGCGTTACGGAGGCCGAAACCCATTTTGATATACTCGAACAGGCCGAAAGGGGTGATGATAGCTGTTTTAGGAACGTCAGGGGGGTAGATGTGAATGTGATGGAAGGCACGAGAGATGTCGAGTGTAGAAAAGATGGTTGTGTTGTGGAGGTGGGAAGAGAAGTCCCGGAGATGCGGGACGTTGTAGAGATCTGGGGTTGTTCGGGCATTGAGGCGGCGGTAGTCGCCGCAGGGGCGGATATCCCCGTTAGGCTTCTGCACAATATGTAGTGGAGAAGCCCACGGGGATTTGGAGGGACGGATAATGCCTTCCTTGATGAGATTATCAAAGTGTTTGCGGGCCTGTGAGAGTTGGAGGGGGTGGAGGCGTCGTGCTTTTGCGGATATTGGGGGGCCAGAGGTTTCAATGTAGTGCTGGGTCTGTGAGATGTGAGCTGAGGGGCGGCGCTGGGGTTTGTAGTGTAGGAGGAGTTGGTCAAACTGGGATGGGGGGCGATCCACCGCATGAATGAACCCGGGGATGGGTTTCTGGGTGGAGGGGTCGAGCAGGCGCGCGTTACGGACGTCTACCTGGAGGCCGAAATATGCGAGGAAGTCGGCCCCCAGGATAGCTTTCTCTACGTCCGCCACGGTAAATTCCCACTCGTACGCGAGCCCGCTCATATGGATCGATGAGCGGTACGTCCCGTACGAGGGGATGGTGGTACCGTTGGCGGCGTAGAGGAGTTGCCGGTAACAACGCGCCTGTCGCCGGAGAATATTATTCGGGAATATGGAGAGCGCCGCCCCTGTGTCGACGAGGAACGGGACGTGCGTTTTTGAGCATTTTAGGAACAGGCGTTGGTGAGCTGGGGCGGAGTGTGGTAAAATTGCCTGTCGGAGGGGGGGGGGCTTGGATCGTCCGAGGTGATGGGCGGCTGCGATGGCGGTGGTTGGTCCTCCGCGAAGGAGACGCGGGGCGTTTTTTTTGCCGTTCCGGGGAGGGGGAACGGAAGCGGCGGCGCGAGTGGCGGCCGGGGGGGCGGTTGCGTTGGGGGCGGGGCTGGAGGGGCCGTTCCGTGGTGGGGGAACGGTAGCGGCGGCGTTAGTGGCGGCCGGGAGGGTGGCTGCCCTGGAGGCGGGCTTGGAGGGGCCGTTCCGGGGTGGGGGAACGGTAGCGGCGGCGCTAGTGGCGGCCGGAAGGTTGGCTGCCCTGGAGGCGGGCTTGGAGGGGCCGTTCCGGGGTGGGGGAACGGTAGTGGCGGCGCTAGTGGTGGCCGGAAGGTTGGCTGCCCTGGAGGCGGGCTTGGAGGGGCCGTTCCGGGGTGGGGGAACGGTAGCGGCGGCGCTAGTGGCGGCCGGAAGGTTGGCTGCCCTGGAGGCGGGCTTGGAGGGGCTGACTCGGGGTGGGGTGTCAGTTGATGGAGAGGTGGCGTGTTTTGCGGCGACGTCAGATGCGGCCGGGAGGTTGGCAGCCGTGGCGGCGGCGTAGGAGGGGTAGCGAGGCTTGGTGGTGGTGGTGTGAATGCGGGCGGGGAGGGGTTGGTGGTGGTCCCCCCCGTGTTGGCGAGGAGGGGGGCCCGCCGGATCTACCGGCGGGCGTCCGCGTTTCCCTGCTTGGAGGAGTAGGAGCAGGGGGGCTGGCATTTGCGGGCCTCCCCACCGAAGTTCACATGGTAGAAACATCGGTGGGGGGGGTCCGCTGGGAGGTAGGTCCTGGTGGGGCGCGCGGAGTTGGAGGGGGCTGTCGTGTTTGGGGACCTCCCTCTTCGTTGCTGGGTGGGGGAGACGGTGCGGCGGTCGGCCGAGCGCTGGCGTCGGTGGTCGGAGGAGGGGGTTGGCCGGCGATCGACGGAGAGGGAGCGGCGCCGGTGGAGGGAGGGGGGCCGGCGGCGCTCTTGAGACGGTGATCGGTCCCTGCGCGGGGTGGGGGTGCGGGGTGCGGCGACTTCCGTGACGCTGGCGGCCGCGGCGAGGTCGTAAACCGTGTCGGCTAGACGGAGGAGAGGCTCGTCCGGTCCGTCGAGGTGGCTGGCGAGCGCCATCTGGATGGGGTGTGGGAGGGCTCGCAGCCAGAATGTTCGAGCGATGTCGGCCGTCACGACGTCGTGTAGCTGATGACGTAGGCGACGGTACAGGTGGGAGGGTTTTAAATCGCCGAGATGTTGGGGCTGGGAGAGCGCTGCGACACGTGCGATCTTGGAGGGTTGGTATAAGCTGATGAGGCGGGCGCGGAGGTCGTCGTAGGCGGCCGTGGCGTCGGGGGAGATGTCCGACGTCTGCAGAAGGATCTCATATGGTAGCAGAGAGATGATGCGGGAGTAGCGGGTACGCTGGCTGCGGATGTTGGCGGCAGAAAACGCAGCGTCGACCTGGAAGAACCAGAGTGCGGGGTCGTGCGTGTAGAAGGGGGGTAGCGACAGCGGGAATGACGCTGAGGCCGTCGTGACGTCGGCGGCGGCGTGTGCGGCAGCTGCAGCGGCGGCGGCAGCGGCGGTGGCGGATGCGGTGGAGCCGGGTGGTGAGAGGCTGGTGAAGGGGTTGTCGGGTGCGTCAGAAGTCGCAGTGGTCGGCGGCTGCAGCAGGGACGGCCGGAGGAGCGGCGGTGATGGCGAGTTCGGGTCCATGGTGGAGAGGTGGCTGTGAACAAAATTCAATTTGAGCGGTTGAATTTGAAAATTCGCAATGAGCGGCGTCGGGTTTGTATGCGGCGGAGAGTTGAGAGCTGTGTGTGGTTGCGGGTGGGCCAAAAATTGCGAATGTATACTGACTATTTTAAATGTGAATTTAAAATGCGGGACACCGAACTAGACTGGGGCGACACATGAGTTGGTAAGAAGGGAGGAAGGGTAGAAGGTTGGATGAACGTCGGGTTCACCACTGTGATGAATTTAAATTTATCATCACGGTGGCGTGAAGGAGTGAATAGATGAGAGCGAGGGAATTTCACCTAGGCGGCGGTAATCCACCGATGTAGGTGAGAGGAAGGGAGTTCACCTAGGCGGCGGTAATCCACCGATGTAGGTGAGAGGAAGGAATCTCGTCTAGGCGGCGGTAATCCACCGATGTAGACGAGAGGAAGGAAATTCACCTAGGCGGCGGTAATCCACCGATGTAGGTGAAGGAAGGTGCTTGTCTAGGCGGCGGATATCCACCGATGTAGACAAGGGGAGAAGGTAGGAGGTGAATTCCCAGAGCGGCGGATACCACCAGGCATCTGGGAGGAGGAAGGTAGGAGAGAGAGAAGAGAGAGCTGGTTAGAGGAAGTGTCGAATGAAGCTAAAGCTCCAGGATCCGGGGTTATATAGGACTTGGAGTCCTCTCCCTCCAGCTCCCTGTTGGGAGCTGGTAGTGGGGCACCAGGTTGTGTCCCCCGGATTCTGTCGCCTGTCTCCCCACTCAGATGTTTATTAGCGGAAGGTAATTTTTACATAGGAATATTGGTGAGAGCTTTAAGGTTGTTAGTGGAGTGTTCCCGGGAGGGACTCACGACAAAATCGATACCTCACAAGCTCATGTCACTAAGACACCAAAAACCCCCAATTTTACCCTCATTTTTCACTCATAACACCCCTGGGTATATTCTGAACGGGCTGCAAGGTTTCGGGACACAACTAGAGCCCAAATGGAGCCTGTTTCGACCGAAATTTACGTAGTTATGCGTGATAAGGCGGACGGACATTGCATTTTTGTAAACTGAACACCTTGAAACGTCAAAAAAATGTTTGAGGGGGTGTTACAAAATGTTTTCCTGAGAGAATACATATGTGTATTATTCACAGAGTAATAAATCGAAAATGTAGTTCGAAATGCCCTTCAAAATGCCTCTGCAAATTTTGCCGTTGATGGTTTCAGCGCAAAATTTTAATTTTAAACAGAATTTTGACTTAATTTGATATTTTGACTCCAATTTAGTTAATTTGAATGGACACCCCCCCCCCCCCCACCGTACGAAAATTGTGGTGTTTATGAGCCGTGTATATCTGAATTTTGATAAATCTTTGATTGAACGACCAGTGAACAGATGGGCGACTCCTTATGAGGTTCAGCTGCTGTCGGTTTGCTCCGACGAGAGCTGAACACTCGTAACACACAAGCAGAGGTTCGGAGCAATCATTGCGTCGGGCCGTAACAGGGGAGGCGTAACTGTGACGGCGAGAGTGGGGGAAGTTAAGAGGACGGAATTGTTTACACAAGGAGTTTATTAGGTAGTGTTGTTGACTGTTGAACAATATTGTTCCTTTTGCCGCTGGAAAGAAAAGGAGAAGGGAACCGGCTCCGACGCCTCGTCCCGTCCCGTGGAAAAAGGATAGGAACGAGGGTGACAGAGGCAATCTTGTGTCGGAGGCGAGCGGGGGTGAATCAATACCATCTTCGAGTGTCCTCACCCTCCGCTTTTCTTCCTTTTTCTACCCACGACGAAGGAATACTCCGCTCCGCCTTGCATCCAGAAGTAATACCCTCCTCCTTCACAGAGAAGAGATACCCCCCCATCCACCGCTCTTTCCACACAGAAGGGAACTACACCCCTCAACACTCCTTCGGCTTACTGCGTTTCGGCGCACCCTCTGACGAAACAATTATCCCCCCCCCCCCGAATCTTTTCTCCACCACGGGGGGGGGGGGGGAGGTCCTCGGGTATAATCGCAACAAAAGGAGTCGAGACAAATTTGGAAGGGGTGTGAGATTTTCACGTGTTAAGACGCCATTATAAAGCAAAGGTGACAACAGTTCACTGAGTCGACAAAGCAACTAAATATTAGCAACTAAATACCAACCCATTTACATAACACGTCCACCCACCACATTTGGATATAACCAACTACAACAGCGTTTATTTCCATATTAACAGCGCAGTATTATAGAAACCTTCAGACGTTCAATGGAACGAGGGCACAATAAGCAGTTTCACAGTTGAAATTAAATGAACATCGCAAGTTCCAGTCACCTTGACCACATTTTTTTGGTTTATTAATTTTCATTAATAAACCATAGGAACCGAGCGTGAAAAAAATAAATTTAACACCCCATCAAAATTTACCGGTTTTCGATTAGGGTACATAGAATGCAAAAATGGAATAAAAACCGCTGCAAATTATTAAATAACGGTTTATTATTTACCTGTACAGATATACTCCTGCGTAGATCACTGTTTCTCGTGCTCCCCCCAAGATCGCCCTAAATTGATTACTGGAGCCAGCCCGGGAATTACAATTTCATAAAAATGTGCTGGATTCAATAATTCAACAATTAATTATTTGTTGTTATTCATGAAGCATAAGGTTTGTTCAAGTTACAAAAGCACCAATCAAGGAAATCCAAAAGAGCCACCATTTTGGTTTATTATTTTCAATAATGAACCATTGGAATCGAGCATGAAAAAAAAAATTCTTACCCCCCCTCAAAATTTGATGGTTTACGTTTCAAGGTATGTAGAATCCAAAACTGCAATAAAAATATTTCTGTCTGTCCGCCGTACGCCGTACGGGCCACTTTTCTTAGTTACCATGAAAGAAAATTGATGAAATTCGGGTTATAGGTTCCGTTCGCTGTCTAGTTGGTCCTCGAAGCTCAACGTTACTGTGAGTCATCTCTAAGGGGTTCAAAATAGGGGTTGAAATTTTCAAAACGCCTATACCATTTTTTTACGTGAATATTTTTACGGTTTTAAATAGTTCTTGAACTTGCGAGTTTTTTAAGACCATCCGGAGCGTCGTACGTCCAGCCGTTCGTTCACAGTAAGGCCCCGAAGTTTGCACCGACAGGCATTTTCGACTCCAGTGTGAATGAAATTGTATACAATTCAAACCAAATCTCGTAACCAGAGACGCGCCCACAATAGGAATTTGTGAATACGGCCAATCATTGGTAGGGATCACCTGATTATATTGGCGGAGTATGAAGTCGAGTTGGTTGTTCTGCGATATTATTTCATTTGATAAGTGATGGCTCTTTTGGAGTTTGTTGGTAGGTAGTGAAACTTGAACAAACGTTGAAGTATTATTGATGGGTAAATTATTACTACGGTAAATCATTACTCAACGGTAAATTATTACACAACGGTTCATTATACCATCTACGTAGAAGGGGCTGGAGTTTGATGGTAGGTACTTTTGCAACTTTTTTCACTCCTCATCAACAATTTCTTTTCAGAACTTCATTATGTGTGTTTCTTTTTGTTAGTTACTGTTTGTCATCGGCAGAATTATTTTAGCAACATTTAACTCGTGATTTAGGTAGGTACCTAGTAACGAGTAGGTACGGGGTTAGGTACTAACCTAAGAAGGGTCTGCGATCTACATAATATGTATAGAATAGTACATATCATATTATATAGACGGGTTATCTATACGCTGTGATCTGTAACGGAAGGGTATTCTATACAAAATAATAAACCGTTGTGCAGGGATTCGCAGCGTTTTTTAAATGAAATAATACCACAAAACAGCCAGCTCGTGTCTTCTTCCATGGCCTAAACAGCCACTGCCAACCTCTCACGTCCATCTGCTCGAGAAACATCATGAAAACGCGGTGAATTTGGAGTAAAACGCTGCATATTATCACACAACGGTTTATTATTTACCTGTGCAGATGCCCCTTCTGCGTAGATCACTGTTTTCTGTGGCCAATTCCCTCGAGCTCCCACCAGGAAAACCCTAAATGGAGTCCCGGAGCCGGCCCGGGAATAACAGTTTCATTCTTAAACAAATGGAAAACGATGTACCTCATGAGTTCATATTCACTAAAACCTCCCAAAAAACCCTGAATTTTATACCCACTTTTCTCCCATAACACCCCGGGGTATATTCCGATCGGGCTGCAAAGTTTCAGGACACAACTAGGGCCCAAATGGAGCATGTGTACGAAAGAACGAATTTTTTTGACAGAAAATAAAGTAGATATGGATGATACGGCGGACGGACATTGCATTTTTGGAATCTGCGCACCTTGAAACGGAAAAGAAAAAATGTTGAGGGGGGCCGGGGGGGTTATAAGAAAATTTTCCGGAGCGAATTCACAGCTGTGTTATTCACAGAATAATAAAAGAAGGCGTAGTGCCGAAATATTAAATACGATTTTTCCGTACAGATAAAATACATGAGGTACAGAAGACAATATGAAAATTCTTACTTTATATTTCGGTTCGGCACTTGGCATTTATATAGTTACTATATATTATAATAGTATAGGTATTTATTATATTATATAAAATGTACTAGTATATTATTAAACATACATACCTACTACTAGTATATTATACTAGCTATTCCGAGTCGAATTTGATATTTTCCGTAATTTTCCAAACCAATTTGGACTTATTCCGGAACAAATTGTGGACACTGAACAAATAGGGATGTATTTTGTTCAATTAAATAAATTTTTTTATTCAACCAATATTAGATAGGTATTATATAACTACATAAGAGTAACTGCGATGCGAGAACATAGCTAAGCAATTATTCACGGAAAATTTACAAAAATAATTATTTTACATTACCTACCTATACATAATTTTGCGAAAGGTTGTCATATGGTTTGGAAAATGTCCAGCTTGGTTTGAAAAACGTTGGAAATGGTTTGGAAACGTTCCAATTCGACTTACACCATATTAACTCGACTTTCCATACACACCATTGTCAAACCTATGTCATACAGTCCAGCCTATGCTATACATACTCCAAAGCTTCATAATTACTATTTGTCTTGAAATTCCGAATAAAATTAATTACAATAAATTATTAGATGTAATAAAATCATACCTAATAATTTATGTAATTATTGTAATTTTCAATAATTTACAATTAATATTAGTTACAGTTTTTTTTTTTTTTATTGGTTCTGAAATTTTAGAACTTCGATTGCTATTTAACACTTTGAACGGAAATTCGCTAATTGGTGATATGGTAGATAGGTAGATGGTACGCTGGATACGTATTATGTAGGTACAATGGAAATTCGCTCATTAGGTCATGCTGTATAACTGTGACGTAGTGCTGTTTTAAATGGGGGAAGTTAGTTTATTTTACCAAATTGGTCCTTTTGGTTTATTATTCTGTGAATAATACATCTATGTATTCGCTCAGCAAACAATTTTTACAACACCATCTCAAAATATTTTCTTTTCCGTTTCAAGGTGCGTAAATTCCAAAAATACAATGTCCGTCCGCCGCATGACGTGTACCGGCTTTATTTTTGGTCTAAAAAAGTCTTTCTTTCACACACATGCTCCATTTGGGCCCTAGTCGTGTCCCGAAACTTTTCAGCCCGATCGGAATATACCCAGAGGTGTTATGAGTGAAAATGTGTATAAAAATAGGTACTTTTGTGTTTTAGTAACATGTCAGTAATATGAGCTTTTGAGGCATCGTATTCCATGTTTTGGGGGACGAGAAGATCGAATATGAAGTCGATTTTGACCAAAGAGTGAAAAATTGAGGTTGTACCAAATGTTCAGCTCCCAAAATTGAATTTTTATCAGTCAAAAACCTGGGAAATCGTCTGAAATCACCATCAATTTGTAGAATAACACTAGAAAAAGTGTCAACACGAGGATCAAGACGATTAAATGGTACTACCAATGATCAAAGATAATTTGAAGAAAAAAAAGCGTACTTAATTCAAGTTTTGGGGGCCAAAATTGGTGAAAACCACCAGAAATGGCTATTTCAATTATTTTACATGAAAGAAACAATAAATAAACATTCAACATTTCTTTAGGTATGTCCAGTAGAATAATAAACCCATGTGGCATGGACTTTGCAGCGTTTTGGTTTATTATTCTGTGAATAATACACCTATGGTACAATGAACCATTGGAATCGAGCATGAAAAAAAAATAAAAAAATAAAAAAAAATTGCTAACCCCCCTCAAAATTTGGTTGCCATATTAATTTGTGATCGACTTTCCATACACACCAGTGTCAAACCTATGTCATGCAGTCCGGCCTATGTTATACATACCTACTCCAAAGCTTCATAATTATTTGTCTCAAAATTCCTTATTCCTTATTTGACTTAATTCCTATTTGTCTTGAAAAATAATTTATTAGATATAATAACGTCATACCTATCAAATAATTTATGTACTTATTGCAATTTACCACAATTTACAATTCGTTTTAGTTACAATTTATGTTTTATACTGGTTCTGAAATTTTAGAATTGCTATAACACTTCGAACGAAAATTCGCTAATTGGTGATATGGTAGATAGGTAGATGGTACATGGTACACTGGATATACGTATTATGTACACTGGAAATTCGCTCATTAGGTCATGCTGTATAACTGTGACGTAGTGCTGTTTTAAATGGGGGAAGTTCGTGGATTTTTGCCAAATCTGTCCTTTTTCTTGTTTGCCCCGCTGTTGAGGTTAATTTGTAAATAATGATATAGTGGGCAATGATAGGTAGGTATGGTGGGGGGTGGGGATGATAATGATTGTTGTGGGGGGGGGGGGGGAATAGATGTGGTGATGGTGGGGGGTGGAGTATGGGGCAGGTGGGAAGGGGTGCGTGTATGGGAGGGAGGGGGGTTGTCGCGGGTTTGTGTTAACAGGGCTCAGGACAGGGTGTCAACTGTGTCTGGGGGTCTTGTAATTTGTCCTAGAAACGTCCTCCCTCCTCTCGGCCCGTTTGTCCTAGAAAGGGAGGACGGCTCCACCCGGCCGGGAGGGGGAGGGCGGGAGCCATTGATCCCGCCTCGTTCACCTCGTCCGATTGGTCGGAAGGCGTGGCGTCGCCTTTGGAAAAGAGTGGGAGCGGCGGGTGCCACCTCCCCCCTCGACACCACCGGTGAGCGGGGAGGCGGTGGTGACAACGCAAGCCCCCTAAAAATCCCCCTCCTCGCACCGCCGCGCGGCACCACAAACGAAGATCCGCCGTTTTTCACTGTTACAACGGCTTCGACTGCCTCCCTTCCGCGGTGGGTGAGGGGTCGAAGAGGGGGAGCCTCTTCATTCCTAAAGAGTGGGAGGGTGGGAGAAGAACGCCGCTTCCTAAAGAGTGGGGAAGCGCCGAACCGAGTGGGGGGAAAGCGACGCCTGCAGGCGGTGGGTGGGGGAGGGTCCCACTCCTACCGACGGCCGGTTGTGGGAAAAATCACTTTTTTCACGGGAGCGCACACCTACAGTTAGCCGTGTGATTTTTGCCGCGGTCTCTCACAACATAATCACAGTACTTCGTGCAACTGTGACACAGTACTTTCGTGAAACTGTGAACTTCACTGTGATCTCCTGTGCTGTGACGCGATAATGTATCATGTGGACCTCGGGCACTAACGTTAACTCGTCACCCAGCGGCTATGGCACACTTCCCACCGCCTCTGTCGCCTAACAACCAGGTATTTACCAACTGCCATCACAATTATCATTAATTACCACACATTTCACATAAAAATCACACAAATTCCACCAAATAAAAATCAAAATTTTAAACTAAAAACAAACCGAACTTTTCAGCAAATTTGAGCGGAAAGCGCAATTTTGACACTGTTAAACGTGTCAGTTTCACATTTCCATATCAACACACAAAATTCACAAAAATTTTACGATTAATCGGTAGGACCGAACAAAAAATAAAATGGTTTCTGTCCATTTGAATAATAACATTGACCATCAACAGTACCTTTACTAACCCATTTGACAATCGTTATGTGATTTATGTGACCCAAACTCGGTCACTATGTTGGCAAGTGGTCAAAATTCAAAATTTGAACCTTGAAAAAAAAAAAATCCCGACAAAAATAAGGAGCACAAAAAATGAACTTTTTATCAAATTTGAACGGAGAACGTCAACATGCCGATGTCCATTTCAGCACACAAAATTCGACAAAATTTTACGATTAATCGGTAGCTACCTTCTGTTTTTGTCCATTTTAACGTTCCCATTAAGTTTTTGAACAATAACATTGACCATCAACAGTACATTTACTAGCCCACTTGAGAATCATTATGTGATTTATGTGACCCAAACTCGGTCATTATGTTGGCAAGTTGTCAAAATCCGAAATTAGGACCTTGAAAAAAAAAATCCTGACAAAAATAAGGAGCTCAAAAAATGAACTTTTCATCAAATTTGAACGGAGAACCAGGTATTCGCCTAACAACCAGGTATTTACCTACTGCCATCACAATTATTATTAATTACCACAATTACCACACATTTCACATAAAAATCACACAAATTCCACCAACTGAAAACCGAAATTTTAAACTAAAAAACAAACCGAACTTTTCAGCAAATTTGAACGGAAAACGACATTTTGACACTGTCAAACGTGTCAGTTTCACATTTTCATATCAATACGCAAAATTCACCAAAATTGTACGATTAATCGGTAGGACCGAACAAAAAATAAATGGTTTCTGTCCATTTGAACAATAACATTGACCATCAACGGTACATTTACTGACCCATTTGACAACCATTACGTGATTTATGTGACCCATACTCGGTCACTACGCTGACAAGTTGTCAAAATTCGAAATTTGGACCTCGAAAAAAAAATCCCGACAAAAATATGGAGCACAGAAAATGAAGTTTTCGTCAAATCTGAACGAGAAACGTCAACATGTTAATTTCCATATTAACACACAGAATTCGCCAAAATGTTGCGAGTAATCGGTAGCTACCTCCTGTTTTTGTCCATTGTAACGTTCCCATTAAGTTTTTGAACAATAACACTGACCATCAGCAGTACATTACTGTGTAGTCATGAAGAACGAGTAACCCGTTTGACAATTATTATGTGATTTATGTGAACCAAACTCGGTCATTATGCTGGCAAGTGGTCAAAATCCGAAATTTGGACCTTGAAAAAAAAATCCGACGAAAATATGAAGCACAAAAAATGAACATTTCGTCAAATTTGAACGAGAAACGTCAACATGCCAATTTCCATATCAACACACAGAATTAGCCAAAATTTTGCGATTAATCGGTACCTGCCTACTGTTTCTGTCCGTTTTGACGTTCCGTCAAGTTTTTGAACAATAACACTGCTCATCAATGATACATTTATGGTGTAGTCATGTATAACAGGTCACTCATTTGACAATTACTTTATGATTTGCATCACATTTCAATCAAACGGCCCTAAGTTGGTCACTATGTTAGCAAGTAGGAGTTGAAATTCGAAATTTGGACCTTGAAAGAAACCCCTACAAAAATAAGGAGCACAAAGAGGTGAACTTTTCACCAAATTTCAAAGGAAAACGACATATTGACACCCATGACTTGTCAACAACAAATTTCCATCAAAATCAAAACATGAAATTCACAAAAATTTAGTGATAAATACTGTTTTTGGTATATTTTGCCATTCTATCAAGATTTACGAACAGCAGTATCTATTGCTCATCGGCCATAGGTAGGCCTACCTACATACTGTGTAATCATGAATATTCCTAAGGAGTAAATCACATGAAAACTACGGAGTTTCATCGAATTTCAATTGGCTCACCCAAATGAGGACTAACAACTTGTCCATATCGCAATTCCACGGAGATTGGCCCATTTAAAACAACCAAATTCATACTACGGCAGCTGTAATTTGTGTTTTGTAGGTGTATATATATATTTTTTTAAGGTATTTTTGTTAATTTCTGCAAACCACCAAAATATGCCCCCCCCCCTCCCTTCCCCATCCAAATTACCAACCACGAAATCGATTTTCACCAAATTTCAACGGACCACAAAACGCTGACAGCCATAAACTGTGCCAATAGGAGTAAACAACAACAATAAAGCAACAAAACCTCATGAAAACCATGGATTTTCATCAAATTTCAATGGGCTCACCTGATCGTCGCCATCACAATTTGTCAATGTAACAATTTCAACAAAACTGACCAATTCAAAACGACCAAATTCAGAATACAGCAGCTGCAGTTTGTATTTTGTAATTTTATTAATTTCCACCAACAACCAAAATACAATACCATTGCTTTGTTATGTTCATGTAACGTTAACGTATATCAATTTCACAACCACAAAATCGATTTTCATCAAATTTAAACGGACCGCGAAACGCTGACAGCCATAAACTGTGTCTTAATCACTTCAAAATTCAAAATGTTCTACTTGTAGAAACCATTCAAGGTTTTAGAACACCCACTAACAACCCAATATTGCCATCAAATTCAAGTAAACATCATCGACGGAAGTCTAGTTGAAGTCCAGTGAAATTAATGTAATTAAATCTATGTGAAAGGTTGACGATATTTAATTGAACAAATTCAAATCTTCGATAGCTCGATCAACGTCATCGCTGGTCAAATCGAATTTTGGTTCAGCTTGTAGGGCTGGTTCGGTAGGTAGTGCGTTTCCATAGATGTATAACATGCGTATATTAAATCAAACAACCCTCAATCGTTATAACGTGCCTTGTTCACGCCGGATATCAATCAACAATCACAAACCGTCATCAATATTGTTGGTGTATTCGTTACAAAACATAAATCAATCAGTCAGTCAATTTATTCACAAATTTCCCTTAGGGATTGTTGCGCCAAAATATAAATGGCGATCAATTCAAGTTAAATTCGTACTTATTTAACCTGCTGTACACATCATTCATGTTAACAGCTCGTTCAAAACCACAAAAAGATTTTGATGACTTACCGTTTAGCGCCGTTGTCAGCAGCATCTGGAACAATAATTCACACTAATTAAAATCAATAATAACGCAATTTAATGAACTATAAAACAATATCGACACCTCCTGTGTTTATCAGCAATTTAACGTTGTATCGCCTTCCAAAACCATTTTTATTGAGCCAAACCGTACAAAATGTTTGTGTTGATAAATCGAACCTGTGACGCTTCTGTCATTATTTTTACAATATTTGTTTTTGAACGTCCCATGGCCCAACTCAATACAAACAGTCTATAATTAATGTAAATAACCATGACAACCATCAAAATCATCGTCGAAATGTAAACATACCTACGCTCACTCTATGAACGCCGATTGCTTGTTCAGTATATAAACACCTGTTGTTTCATTTGTTTAAGTTTGTTTCTCTCATAAACGAATTGTCCTAATGTCAGTATTGTCCGATCTAACAACACAATTAGCATCCGATTCCGTCAAATTTGATCAAGAAGGAAATCTTGATGGATTATTAATGATAGGTATCGGATTTTCAGGTGCTTAAAAATACAAAAAACCCTGCAAAGTCCTTGTCACATGGGTTTATTATTCTATTGGACATAACTAAAGAAATGTTGGCAGTTCATTACTTGTTTATTTTGATGTGCAATTATTGAAATGGCTATTTTTGATGGCTTCCACCAATTTTGGCCCTCAAAAACACGATTTAGGCTCCTATTTTTGACATATTATTTTAGATCGTTGATGGTGCTATTCAATTGTCTTAATTCACCTGTTAATACTACTTCCAGTGTTACTGTACGAATTTATGGTGATTTCAGACAATTTCCCAGGTTTTTTATTCAAAAAGAATTAATTTTGGGAGCTGAACCTGCGTTACAACCTCAATTCGTCGCTTGTTGGTCAAAATCATATTCGGTCTTCTCGCCCTCAAAAACATGGAAAACCAAAAAACCCTATTTTTACACCCATTTTTCAACCATAGCACCCCTGGGTATATTCCGATCGGGCTGCCACATAGCACAACTAGGACCCAAATTGAGCCTGTGCGCGAAAAAAAGACTATTTTAAACCAAAATTTAAGGCAAATGTAAGACTGAAAGATTGTTAGAACCTGAATTCTTCGCTCGTTGGTCAAAATCCACTGCATATTCGGTCTCCTCGCCCTAAAACGATACCTCACAAGCTCATAATACTAGAATACGAAAAGACCCTATTTTTACACTAGTTTTTTACCAATAACACCCCTGGGTATATTCCGATCGGGCTGCAAAGTTTCGGGGCACAACTAGGGCCCAAATGGAGCTTGTGTGCGAAAGAACGAATTTCTTAGCCCGAAAGTGAAGTAGATATGGATGATACGAGACGGACATTTTGGCTTATTATTCTGTGAATAATACATCTATGTATTTGGAATCTACGCACCTTGAAACGTAAAAGAAAAAATTTCGAGGGGGTGTTCCAAAAAAATTTGCTGAGCGAATACCATAGGTGTGTTATTCAGAGAACAATAAACCAGAAGGTTTTCCACACATCTCATTTAGGGTTTTTTAAAAAAGATTTTTATTAAAAGTTAGTAGAGTTAAGTAAAATTCACTAAGGTGTATACAGGCAGTGGGAATAAATTAAGTTAGAGTTGTGGGAGCATTGCAATGAACGACCATATTATTTAAATTGTCCAATGTATGACTTGGGGTTGTCCATTAAACAAATTGTGTACAAATATATAAGTGTTTTGACTTCTCTAACTGTTTGCCCAGCTGTCCATAGTTCAACAGATCAGACCTCAAAAACACCTTTTGAGCCTCAATTACTAATATTTTATAGGGGAAGGAGGCTCAGGCATGCTAATTGTGTTGAAATTAAAAAGTGAGGCCAGATCTGCTGGGGATCGTATAGGTAAATCCGAGCATTATGCTAAAATTGCTAATTTTTATTTTTTAAAACTTTAAAACTCTTGAAATGACATTTTTAGTACGTTATGGGTTTTTAAGGTTTTTAACGCCATTCAGGTTTTTTTTTTTCAAAGCGTTAACAAAGATGGAGCAGTTGGGGCATAATGGCGTAAAATGGGAATGGATTTCAAAATAACTGTTCCATCTGTCAAAGAAAAAAATAGGTAAAAACCTGCAAGTTCGAGCCCTATTAATGATCATCGCTTAGGGTGTAAACGGGAGTTTTGGCGTTGCGAAAATCGTCGTTTTTCTACGTTATTTCGAGAACGCTGTGTTATTATAATATCGCACGACTGAGTTGAGGAAATTATAGTAACACGACGAAAAATCGATTGTAGTCAAGAGGTGTAAACAGTTCCGATAAGGCAAATTGAGACCTCTTGTAGTTATTACAGGTTGGAAACGTGGAGTACCCTCGCAAATATTGTTCAAATCCTTGAAATCGGATGTGGACGAAATTTGGTTCGTTTCAACAAACGGTGCAATTCGTACATAATGGTGATATTGTAGGTTGCGCGCAGGTTGGGCATGAACACCTAAGTAGCAGTACATAGTTATCCATACTACATAACATACTTATCCAAATAAAAATGTTCCCTGTTGTCAAAAAGCACCAGAAAAATTATTCACACGGTTTTGCAGATTGATTATTGTTATATTTTCCACAAGTATTTTTTTTTATAAAGGCTCATTTAACCAGATGGTATCATCAATAACCTTGATGATTATCATACTAGTTAATTTTGTGTGTCTTAAATGGTACACAGGCGATTGCTTGTGCAAATTTTGTCGAAATTACGAAACGGTACCTACAAGTGCTGTAATTGCCTTAAACACAATATACACAAAAACAACAAAAACCCAAGAACAACGCACAATGTAGAAAATGTATATAAATCTCTTATATACACATTACACAAGGCTTGGAATTTTATTGGCACCACTTATAACGTAATGGCCATTTCCTATCAAATCGGTGTAAATAAAAAATCAGTATAATTTTTGGAGTTTTTGCGGATTTGAATGAAATTAGAGCATTGATTTTCAAATTCTATCCATTTCTGTGGTTTAAATCCAATTAAATATCTTCAAATTGTCGCCTAACAACCAGGTATTTAATTATTACCATCAAAATAATTACCTACCATAGAGTTATCACTTTTACATAAAAATCCCGCCAATAATTCCACTCAATGAACTGAACATTTGAACCCCCCCCCCCCCCCCCCACCCCTCAAAAAAACCACAACAATATGACGTAACATTTCAAATTTCTATAAAAATCAACATAAATTCTACCAAAATGTTGTGAATAATAGATACCTTGTTCGTTCCATCAATATTTGAACATAAACACAGCTTATCAACCCTCCATATTGTTTGATCATGAAGAAAAAATAACACATTTGACAATATTATAACATCGATTTATGTGCTGTTATTATGTGCTGGTCATCGAAATCGAACCCAACTCAACCTATTTTGAAAATAACTAGATAATCATCAATAAAATAATAATCAAATTACACTCATTCTATGAACGCTCAATGCTTGTTCAATATAAATACCTGCTCAATACGAATGTAAATGTAAATCTCAATATAAATATAAATGTCTCAATAAATATAAATGTAAATATAAATATAAATACTTGAACGAACCAGAGGTGTTGATGTCCATAGTTCAATATAAATACCTTTCTCAATATAAACCTAAACATCAATATAAATATAAATACTTGAGCGAACCAGAGTTGATGATAGTTCAGTATAAATACCTGTCCCAATATAAATATAAATCTCTTTATAAATATAAATACTTTAATGAACCGGAGGAGTTGATGACTATATTAGTTCAATATAAATACCTGTCTCAATATAAATGTAAATCTCAATATAAATATAAATACTTGAGCGAACCAGAGTTGATGATAGTTCAGTATAAATACCTGTCTCAATATAAATGTAAATCTCAATATAAATATAAATACTTGAACGAACCGGAGGAGTTGATGACTATATTATATTAGTTCAATATAAATACCTGTTTCATTATAAATATAAATCTCAATATAAATATAAATACTTGAAAGAACCAGAGGAGTTGATGACTGTAATGTTAGGAAGTTGTATGGGATTCATGCTGCAAGGTACCACAACATGCCAGGAAGTCTCAGCGTACACAATTTACAGTTGTTGTCCAAGGAAATTTCAGTTATCTTAATGGAAAATTTTCAAGTGACAAGTGATTGGACCCAATATAGCTGATTACTTACGTACCGATTGCTCTGCTGCCAGTCGGACATCAGTCCAGCTGTAGCCTTCCGACTGGTCACAAATACAAGATACTTTTTGTGTTATTTGCGTATAGAATTGTTAGTTAAGAATTTGACTGGGTATTTTTCCACTAACTTTCTTGTACTAATAATCTATTTTGCTTGTATAAATTCTACGAGTAATTCTAATTCTAAGTCAGTCCTTCTTATTCTTGGGAATTGCAGAATTTGAATGAATTTTGGATGATTTTTCAAACACAGCAGCACAAATCCTGCACAGAAACCGGCCCTTCGACACTGGTTGATGCAAGCGCACGGGAAGGTTGGGATGTTGATCGTTACCGCATTTCCTGGTGTGGGGTGGAGGTGTTCAAAAGGTGTTGGAGATTGTTTACGTTCCTAAGGCAAACTGAGGAGGGTTTGACGGTTTTTCGTTTAGGGAAAACGGCCACTTTACGTCGAGAGCGACCGATTTGTGAGCGATCGGGAGGCGACAGCTGGGCTGACGGATCGGTTCGAGGAGGAGAAATCGGGGCGGAAGACACCGAAGACTCGGAGAAGTTCGAGTGGGACGTTAATTAGACGAGAAACAACCGAATTTTCATGGATTAAGACGGAATTCTTTCGTCAGCCTTGAAAGGAGAAATCGAACATTTTTTACGCTATTTTGAAATGATAAGACTTGAAATGTCATCTCTAAGTGATCAGTCCGATGAGATCTCAGACAGGTACCTCATACATTACATGGTATACCTAAGGATTGTACAATACATACTTTACATGGTATACCTAAGGATTGTAATATACATACATTACATGGAATTACATTACAATACGTACATTACATGGTATACCTAAGGATTGTTATACATTACATTACAATACACACATTACATGGTATACTTAAGGATTGTTATACATTAAATGTTATACCTAAGGATTGCACAATACATACATTACATGGTATACCTAATGATTGTTATACATTACATGATATACCTAAGGATTTTACAATGCATACATTACCTACATGGTATACCTAAGGATTGTACAATACGTACATTACATGGTATACCTAAGGATTGTTATACATTACATGTATCCTTAGGTTATACCTAATGATTTTACAATCATAAATTACATGACATTGCATTACAATACACACATTACATTACAATACATACATTACATGGTATACCTAAGGATTGTACAATAGGTACATACATTACATGGTATACCTAAGGATTGTGCAATACGTACATTACATGGTATACCTAAGAATTGTTATACATTATACATGGTATACCTAAGGATTGTACAATACGTGTGCATGGTATACCTAAGCATTGTACAATACATACATTACATGGTATACCTAAGGATTGTTATACGTTACATGTTATACCTAAGGACTGTCCCAATCAAGTCCTTAGGTATAACAAGTCTTTTGGTACAATCCCTAGGTATAACATACAATGTATGCGGTACCTACCTGGGATTTCATCAGATTGATCACATAGAGATGATAAATAATAAATGAATGCAACATGATAGACGCCAAATGGGACATGCAAACCAAGTTTCATTCATTTTGGTTCATGGCAATGGAGAATAGTGCGAAGTACGGCGGACGGACAGACATTTTTTTATTCAATTTTTTTGATTCTGCGTGCCTAGAAACGGAAACCATCAAATTTTGAGAGGGGGAGGGTTTTTTTTTTTAATGGTTGATTCCAAAGGTTCATTATTGAAAATAATAAACCAAAATTACAGTAAAATTACAGTTTTCATTCACTCGACAGTTTGCTGGGGGGTTTGTGACGTTAGCGCCCCAACGAGACGTTGACTATGTGACACTACGAGGAAACTGGAAGTTTCCCGAAGACCGTCACGAACTTAGCGGTCAGCTTCCAGGATCTCGAAGGCCCCTTCACTTGGGAAACACTTGGGGAAACTCAAGGGAAAGGCCCGAAGGACCTCCGAGGGAACTTGAACCGCAACTTCTCCACTATCCGCCGCCCTACGCTCACGGGCTCTTGTCGACGCTTAAGCCTTCCCCTCCCGCCGCTCTAACTTAGTGGCAAATCGCTGTTTGTGTGCAGATCCCCGGCTCTGGAAACCGGCGGTTTACCAGTAAGTCGACAGAGTACACCAAGCCCCGGTCAGAGAGTCGGTTAGCTAACCCGAAATCGTTACAGCTCGGAACGAGCGAGTGAAATGAAATGAAAAGTAACTTTATACCACATAGAACAACCAAACATACGTATAAGTACTTACAATGGAAAAAAAAAAAAAAAAAAAAAAAAAAAGTTGCAAAGTCCTTGTCACATGGGTTTATTATTCTACTGGACACACCTACAGAAATTTTGGCTGTTCAATTATTGTTTCTTTAATGTGCAATAACTGAAATGGCTATTTTTGATGGTATCCACCAATTTTGGCCCCCAAAAACTCGAATTAAGCTCCTATTATTTCCGATTTTTGATTATTGATTGGTGGGATTGGGTTTTGGTTAATTGTCTTGATTCACCTCTTGATACTACTTCGTGTTATTATTCAACATTCAGACAGTTTCCCGGGTTCTTGACTAATAAAAAATGAATTTTGCGAGCTGGACCTTCGTTACAACCTCAGTTCTTCACTCTTTGGTCAAAATCGACTTCATAATCGGTCTTCTCGCCCTAAAAAACGTGGAAAACGATACCTCACAAGCACATGTTCGATAACCCCCCCCCAAAACTCGGAAATCCCTATTTTTACATCAATTTTCCACCCATAACACCTCCGGGAGTATTCCAATCGGGCTTTCGAACTTCGGAGCACAACTAGGGCCCAAATGTGATGCAAAATTTGGACCCAAACTGTGTGTGGAACAAGAACGATTTTAGACCAAAGTTTAACCTAAATCTAAGGCTGAAACTTCGTCAGAACCTCAATTTTCCACCTTTGGTCAAAATCGACGTCATATTCGGTCTCCTCGTCCTAAAAAAACATTGTAAAACGATACCTCACAAGCTCATGTTACTAAAACACCAAAAAAGCTCTATTTTTATATCCATTTTTGACCCATAAACCCTTGCTGCAGTGTGTCGGGACAAAACTAGGGCCCAAATGGAGCCTGTGTGCGAAAGAACGAATTTTTTAGATCGAAAATAAAGGTAGATATGGATGCGTACGTCGTACGGACTTGCATTTCTGGAATCTACGCACCTTGAAACGTATCTATAAGGAAAGTCTTGACGAGGTGTTCAAAAAAATTTTTGCTCAGCGGATACGCAGGTGTATTATTCACGGAATAATAAACGAAAAGCAAGGAATCCGTCGGGAGCGGCAAGTCGAGTACTGGAAGAATCAGAACACGCAGCAATCGATGTGGCAGTGCTGCACCTTTATGGAATGAGCAGTCATACATCAGGAGTCGTTAGTTGAAAGACAGAAAATACGGTATTTATGCGAATCTTCACCACTTGATAAGCGTAAAACGCAGTAACTCCATACTCCTTTCGCTCACCGCGGTTCCTCGAAGACTTTGAATATCGTTAAATTTCATCGTCGCCGAAACCACACAATCATCGCACCGTTTCGGGCTCGGCCTGCCGCGCTTAGTTGGGAGAAAATGAATATTTTATAGCGACAACATGAGTAGCGCGAAGGACGGGAGCCTGGGTCCCGGCAGATGGCCCCCTCCAACCCTCATGTTTATGGGGCGGTCTGATGGGCGAACAACAAGGCCTTTGCATACTAAGCGACGGGCAGGGAAGAGCTGCAGGCCCTTTCTGGATCTACGGCGGTAAAAGTTGGCTGTGTGATGTTTATAACACTAAATGGGCTTCCATTTTGGAGTGAACACAACGAAACCGTAGAGATGACTGATTGTAACACTGAGCTTCACGGACCAAACAGACCCCGAATGGGACCTACAAACCAAATTTCATTAATTTTGGCTCATGGTAACTAAGAGAACATACGAATACATATCCCCAACGGACAGAGTAATAAATATTATGTCACACTACGAATAGGTAGGTAATTAATGGTTAATCGAAATGAACATAAGTATGCAAGACTCGCAAGTAAGGAGAAAAACAAACAAACTTTCAATTTTTCCTCTTTTTGTGAGTGTTATGGACATTTCCACACGGCTAACCGTGATGACAGTTGGATACTTATATGATGACGGTGAATCAAAGAGTCTCCCTGACTCGAGAGGAAGGCGGACCATAAAAAAGCCCTAATAATAAGACAATAATTCGAATTCAAATTCAAATTCATTATATTTTGGCAATAAAAGAGTAATAATGTACATGTAGACAACACACATGTGGACATAATGACAATTAGAATCTATGTAACGGCCCATTTCACACAGGTAAATACCCCCTCCATAATTATGAATCCCTCATCCAATTTTCCAGCTCTTGACCAAGTAATTTTATAATATGAGTCGTTGTGTGGACGAAATGTCAATTTTTTTCTTCAAAATCTCTCTTTTTTCAGGTGGTTATAACTAATATGCTATTCCCTTCACTAAGAAATACGGTAACTGACCATTCGGTTTCCCACAAACTCCAGAGTGCAGTCACATAACTTTTTTTTTCATATTCGAATCAATCGACCAATAACAAAAAAAATCTTCAGCGGGAGAAGGGAAAAAATCGATTTCACAAAACTTATGGGAAACAATTCCGTAACCTTTCATATGAGCACTTCTAATTAAGAAGTGAAAAAACGGAGGATGAAAAAGTTAACAAAGAAGGAAAAATATAACTTCGACACTGAGTTTCATAACTGAATGTTGAAAAAACTCGAGAAACATGCATATACGGTCCATACCTACGAGAAACGGCTCACATTTACATCGACGGTCACGCTACGCTAAGAACGGCCTATGGGAATTTTTCGTACGGCTTCTAGTCGGTTTTTATAGATTCCTAATAGGGAGCTAAGAAAGAAATTATTAATGGGGATGGAGCGGTTTTTAGAAGACGTATTAGAACATGAGAAAACACAGATTCTGTGGGGAGAGACGATAAAAATTGAGATGAATTTGAGAGACGAAACAACGATGTTTACAGTAACAACGAAAAAAATTCATAATTTGTATGGGGGGGGGGGGGGGGGGGCGATAGTTCGAGTCGGTTGAAAGGCGGAGAAAAAGCGTTCGAAGACAAGAGGGGATGGAAGAAAGGAAGATTTATGTTTGATTTTTATGGAGGCCGAGAAGAAAATGACACATGGGACAGCCGTGGGTGTGCGTGAAATGGCTTCGGGAACAGGAGTCAACAAGATGATTTTTACCCACGATTTGTCACGGTATAAATTAGAACGGCGAAGGGAGCTGAAGAAAAATTAGGGTTAACGGTGACGACTTCGAGAGCGTTTGGATGTACATCAAGACAACACTGTTATAGGACGTTAACTGAAAGATGTGTTTCAAATAGGTTCGTTCGGACGGAGAGTTCTAGATCGTTCCGGACCGTTCAGTTCAAGCTACGCACCTTCTTGTGCGTTCGGACAGCGCCAGAACTGGTCCTGGATCGAGAGTTGGCTGCTCCGACAGAAGTCCTAGATCGTTCCGGACCGTTCGGTCCAAGCCATGCACCTTTTTGTGCGTTCGGACATTGCCAGAACTGGTCCTGGATGGAGAGTTGACTGTTCAGACAGACAGTCCTAGATCGTTCCGGACTGTTCGGGCCAAGCCGCGCACTTTTTAGTGTGTTTGGAAAACGCTAGAACTAATCCTGGATTGAAAGCTGACTGTTCAGACAGAGAGTCCTAGATCATTCCGGACTGTTCAGTCCAAGACACACACCTTTTTGTGCGTTCCGGAAGTGCCGGAACTGGTCCTGGATCGAGAGTTCGCTGTTCAGACAGACAGTCCTAGACTCTTCTGGACCGTTCGGTCCAAGCCATGCACCTTTTTGTGCGTTCGCACAGCCCCAGAGCTGGTCCTGGATCGAGATTTAGTTGTTCGGAGAGACAGTCCTAGGTTGTTCCAGACTGTTCAGTCCAAGGCAGGCACCTTTTTGTGCGTTTAGACAGTGCCAGAACTGGTCCTGGATGGAGAGTTGACTGTTCAGACAGACAGTCCTAGACTGTTATGGACCGTTCGGTCCAAGCCACGCACCTTTTTATGCGTTCGGACAGTGCCATAACTGGTCCTGGATCGAGAGTTGGCTGTTCCGACAGAGGTCCTAGACTCTTCTTAGACCGTTCGGTCCAAGCCATGCACCTTTTTGTGCGTTTGGACAGTGCCAGAACTGGTCCTGGATGGAGAGCTGACTGTTCAGACAGACAGTCCTAGACTGTTCTGGACCGTTCGGTCCAAGCCACGCACCTTTTTATGCGTTCGGACAGTGCCATAACTGGTCCTGGATCGAGAGTTGGCTGTTCTGACAGACAGTCCTAGACTCTTCTGGACCGTTCGGTCCAAGCCACGCACCTTTTTGTGCGTTCGCACAGCGCCAGAACTGGTCCAGGATCGAGAGTTGGCTGTTCGGACAGACAGTCCAGGACCGTTCAGGACTAGTTCTATCAATCCTGGATTTTTTCCGAGGGCTGTTGATCCTCCACATGCGCACCTGATGCTTCTACCTTCAGGTTATGTGGAAGATTACAATGATTCAGGTTATCCGTTCGGAATCATCAGCACGCGTTCGGACAGGCACAGTTCTGGATTCAATCCTGGACCGTTCCCTCCCCTCTTTTTTATCACGCAGTTCTATCCAGGACTGTCCGCCCGAACAAACCACGTGATGGTGAAGTGGTGACTGTGGTTGGCAGTGGTTTTAGAACAGAGCGGTGTGTTTGAAACCGGTATCGGTCAGCATCTCTAGTCAGAGGATGTAGCAGATCCCAACTGTGAAGGCATCCCATACAAGTTCGTTGTTCTCCCAGCTAGTACGAGCTATCCATCATCTCGAACAAAAACGTAACAGTTAAATACCGTGTACAATACCAAAATGAAATTCGATTCCATCTTCAGCTCCCCCAGTTGACGGAACAACGCACTATTATTACGTAGCCCGTGTTTAAAAGTTGTCCTAACTAGAAAAACAAGGGCCCAGCACGGTCAGCCAAGCGCAGCGCGGATGCAGGAAGCTCCGATAGCATCTACCAACAAAGTCCTCCGAGCCCGCTCGCCGAAGACCGATGTCCCTCAGGGTCGCGAAACCGATTATTGAACACAATCCTGTCATTCGAAGTTATTTCAATTATATTTAATTTTATTTACAAGGTGCTAAAACACCTTTCAGTAGCCCATTGCATCATTTTGGTTTATTATTTTCAATAATGAACCATTGGAATCGAGCATGAAAAAAAAAATTCTTACCCCCCCTCAAAATTTGATGGTTTACGTTTCAAGGTATGTAGAATCCAAAACTGCAATAAAAATATTTCTGTCTGTCCGCCGTACGCCGTACGCCGTACGCCGTACGCCGTACGGGCCACTTTTCTTAGTTACCATGAAAAAAAATTGATGAAATTCGGGTTATAGGTTCCGTTCGGCGTCTAGTTGGTCCTCGAAGCTCGACGTTACTGTGAGTCATCTCTAAGGGGTTCAAAATAGGGGTTGAAATTTTCAAAACGCCTATACTATTTTTTTACGTAAATATTTTTACGGTTTTAAATAGTTCTTGAACTTGCGAGTTCTTGAAATTGCAACCCGATCGGAATACACCCAAGGGTGTTCTGCGTGAAAAATGGGTGTAAAAATAGGGTTTTAGTTACATGAGCTTGAGCTATCGTTATCGATGTTTCTCCAGCAAGGAGACCGAATATGAAGTCGATTCTAACACGAAGTTTTTGCTCCCAAATTCATTTTTTACGAGTAAAAAACCAGGAAAATTCTCTGAAATCACCAGGAATTTCTATAATAACACTAGAAGTAGTATCAACAAGTGTATCAAGTCAATTAAATGGCAATATCAATTATCAAAGGTAATCTGTCAAAAGTGGGAGCCTAATTCGAGTTTCTTGGGGGCCAAAATTGGTGGAAGCCATCAAAAATAGCTATTTCAATTTTTGCACATGGAAAAAACAATGTACACTAGTCCAGTATAATAATAAACCCACGTGACAAGGACATCACAGCGTTTTGGTTTAGCATTCTGTGAATAATACACCTATGTATTCGCTCAGCAAACATTTTTATAACACCCCCTCAAATTTTTTTCTTTTACGTTTCACGGTGCATAGATTCAGAAAAGGCAATGTCCGTCAGCCGTATAATGCATATCGGCTTCATTTTCGGTCTAAAAAATGCTTTCTTTCGCACACATGCTCCATTTGGGCCCTAGTTGTGTCCCGAAACTTTGCAGCCCGATCGGAATATACCCAGGGTCGTTATGAGTCAAAATGGGTATACAAATCGGCCTTTTTTGTGTTTTAGTAACAATCATGAGCTTTTGAGGTATCGTTTTCCATGTTTTTTGGGACGAGAAGACCGAATATGAAGTCGATTTGGACCGAACAGTGAAGATCTGAGGTTGTAACGAAGGTTAAGCACCCGAAATCAATTGTTTATGAGTCAAAAACCTGGGAAATTGTCTGAAAACACCGTAAATTTGTAAAATAACACTGGAAGTTTCAGCCTTAAATTTACGTCAAGTAATGATCTAAAATCGCCATTCTTCCGCACTCAGTTTGGGTCCCCATTTGGGAACACATTTGGGTCCTGTTGTGCTCCGAAGTTCGGCCGCCCGATCGGAATACACCGAGAGGTGTTGTGGGAGAAAAATCGAGGGGTTTTTGAGGTTATAGTGAACATGAGTTTTTGAGGTATCGTTTTACATGTTTTTTGGGGCGAGAAGACCGAATATTAAGGTGATTTTGACCGAAGAGTGAAGAACTGAGGTTGTAACGAAGGTTAAGCACCCAAAATTAATTTTTTATGAGTCAAAAACCTGGGAAATTGTCTGAAATCACCATGAATTTGTATAATAACACAGGAAGTGACAGGTGAGTCAAGACACTTTCAGTTATCAAAGACGATTTGTCAAAGATGGGAGCCTAATTCGAGTGTTAGGGGGCCAAAATTGGTGGAAACCGTCAAAAATAGCCATTTAAATTATTGCACATGGAAGAAACAATAAATGAACAGCCAACATTTCTGTAAGTGTGTCCAGTAGAATAATAAACCCATGTGACAAGGACTTTGCAGCGTTTTTCTTGTTTAAATCGGTTACCCAACGGCTTCGGCTCTAGTGAACCAGCCGATACGACACACAAGGCCTACGACAGACCTGTGCCCCATCAGATGCCGCGGGAGCCCAGAAAACCTTGAGGAAGTGAGTCAGGACGTTTCAGTATGCCGAGGCGGCGGCAGGCGCGTGCTCCTGTGGACTTGCAGTCCCACGACGCTCTCTGGTTACCGAACGCTTCTCAATAAAAGGCGACTCCCGGGCTTTTACAACGTCTCGTTGCGAACGCTGTGCGGGTGTACAATGAACGACCCGCTCAGCTGATGCCACAGGTGGACGCAGAGCACTGTGGGCTAACAGTAGGTGATTTTTGACAGGTTCTAACGCATTCCAATTGGTCCACCGTCGAAAAAGCTGCAAATTATTACACAACGGTTTGCTATTTACCTGTGTAGACGCCCCTTCTACGTAGATCACTGTTTTCTGTGGTCAGTACCCTCGAGCTCCCCCTGGAAAGCCCTAAATCGAGTAAAGGAGCCACCCGGGCAATATTAAAGTTTCATAAATATGCGGTGGATTCATGAACTATATCGTAAATTAATCATTTCTTGTTATTTATGAAGCACAACGTTTACTGATGTTGCAAAAGTACCTATCAGCAAAATCCAAAAGAGCCATCATTCTTCAAATGAAACAATATCACAGGATAACCAACTCGACTTCATACAGCCATCCTTGATTATAATCAGGTGTTCCCTAGCAATGATATCTGGGCTGGGTTTATACCGTTTCAATCACGATCATGTTGAGGAAGCTTTTCGGTGCAAACGAAGAACAGTGCTCCGGGTGGTCTCTAAAAGTTCTTTAATTCGAGATCATTTTAAAAACGCTGCAAGTTATTACACAACAGTTTATTATTTACCTGCATAGATGCCCCTTCTGCGTAGATCACTGTTTTCTGTGGTCAATACCCTCGAGCTCTCCCCAGGAAAGCCCTAAATCGAGTAGGCTGGAGCCGGCTCCGGAATTAAATTTTCCTACAAATGCTCGGAATTCAATAATTAAATTATTAATTATTTGTAGTTATTCATGAAGCATAAGGCAGATAATAAACCGCTGCGTAATAATTTACCGTTTTGTAATATTTTGCCCATCAATAATACTTCAACGGTTGTTCAAATTGCAAAAGTACCTATCAACAAAATCCAGCCCCTTCTACGTAGATGGTTTAACGAACCGTTGTGTAATAATTTACCATTTTGCAATAATTTATCGATCAATAATACTTCAACGTTTGTTCAAGTTTCAAAAGTACCTACCTAACAACAAAATCCAATAGATTCATCATTTTTCGAATGAAATAATATCACAAAACAACCAACTCGACTTCATAGGGCCATCCTTGATTATAATCAGGTGATCCCTGCTAGGAATGATATCTGGGCTGGATTTATACCGTTTCATTCACGATCATGTTGACGAAGCTTTTCGGTGCAAACGAACGGCTGATCGTACAATGCTCCGGGTGGTCTCCAAATATTCTCAAGTTCGAGATCAATTTAAAAACTTTAAAAAAACCATACCCTTCTATTGAAAGTTTTCGAGCTACGGCGTTCTAGGAAATGTCAACCCCTATTTTTCACCCCTTAGAGATGACTGAGAGTAACGCCGAACTTCGCAGACCAACTAGACCCCAAGAGGGACCTACAAACCAAATTTCATTAATTTTGGTTCATGGTAACTGAGAAATTTGCAAAGTACCTACGGCGTACGGAAATTTTTTTCGAAAATTCTATTTTCGGATTCTACACACCTTGGAAAGAAACCATCAAATTTTGATGGGCGGGGGGGGGGGGGGGTTAATTTTTAGTTTATTTCATGCTCGATTCCAAAGGTTTATTATTCAAAATATAAACCAACAGCAACGAACAAAATCACATGGCTGTGCGTTCAATTTTGCAAGTCCAAAAATTCGCATTTCCAAAACCCGCATACAACTGGGCTACACACACAGATACTGCCTACCACCGGCCGCTATTTTCACAAAACCCTCCCCAGTTATCTTCGAAAATATCAGAGGAACAAAGAACTTCCCAGTATTAATCAACCGCACTTTCCTAATGTTTTTTAAAAACATTCCCGAGAAGGCTGAATATAATTTATTGGGAATTAATCAACGTCTTGAGATAACTAAAACAGTTCGGTTGAAATATTTTTTGTTATAGACGTGATTTGAGAGAGCAGCTATTTCTAGGAGATTGGGGTCAGATGTCGCTCGTTCCGTGGTTAATTATAATCTGCCCAATGTGTTTTTAAATGGCTCTTCAAACGTTCAGTTGATAACACAAAAACCATTAATCGTGCGTGTATCTTGTATCTGGCGATGGTTTTTATCTAAATACATTCCAAGAACACAGGTACTACTTATTGCAATCAAATAAAAATTTGGGTCATTCAGTATAAATAGAGTTTCGGATTGGATGTCCGTTCAAGTGTGTTCTGATCACCTCTAACGGTCGCGTCACACATCTCTTTTGAGTGCTCGAGTTGGGAGAATCACAGCTCCAGGAGAGCAACAGGTGATTCAGAATTTCAAATTTGTGTTTCCGATCAGTTTAAAATCGTTTTGATCACCAGTGAACCTCACTGATCGCGTTATATATGTTTTCACCACTGAACTACAATTATTGCGAATCCAGATTATTCAACTCCAAATCCTTTCTGATTTTAATAAGGTACCTACCTATGTAAAATGAACTTAATTCTTTCACACATTGGATTCGATTTTTTTACTTCGATGCCCAGTTTCTAGGGACGTATTGCGATACTGTACGTCTATCAGCGTTTTCAGAAGGTGAAAAACTATATCCATCTCGAGCCTAACTCTTTTCGATTAGTTGGTAGTTGAATCAGTCTTCGCCCTGGGCAGGTCATAGCCCCCTCCTTTTTCAGTTCCCCCAAAAATCATACAATTTTAAAAATTGAAGCTTATTTCTTATCAGTTTTGCAGCACAATGCAATTTTTTTATTATTTTTTGTTATACATATAAGGCAACCCTGTTCGTCTTTTTTCTCATTTAATAAATAATGGTTGTTGCAAGTTTGATACGGCTGTTATAACTACCGTTAATGAAACATGAGTTACAGAGTACTGAATATTATGGTTAAACGAGTTTTAAATAAATCTACACCTCAAGTGTTTGGTCTGAGGCCAAATATTTTTAAGTGCACCGCAATAGCTCGTATAAATCAACATTTCCCCCTTGAATCTGTATACATGGCGAAAACAAATTCCATTTTTTACAACAACAACAAAAAAACAGAAAACCAAATAATAAAATAAAATGAAATAAAAATAGGAAAGCAAGTTTGTTTGCCTATGCAAATATAGGTAAATGTTTTCAATATCCAAGATATAAAAGTTATTTGTTTAAAACACTGAACACCCGTAAAAATAGGACAAGTTCTGTAGGTGTGTACAAAACCAAATATAGAAATAATAGGTATTTATTTATAAAGTATAAAACTAAAATATAAAATAAAGTACTATACAAAGTGTTCTATATTTGTTTTAGTTTAAATAGCCTGGCACACCCCGGCCACCTTACTCCCTTCACCGCTCCCTCACATTACAAATAATGAGGACAATCAACAGTGTTTCTATTACGGGAAGCGCGGTGATATTACACGTATTTATATTTTTTCAAATTGTAGGATTCGACCTGTATTTTTGAAAATCAAATTACTACCGTACCTAACTTGAAAAACGCTGCAAATTATTACACAACAATTCATTATTTACCTGTATAGACCCCTTCTGCGTAGAGCACTGCTGTCTGTGGTCAGTACCCTCGAGCTCCCTACAGGGAAGCCCCGAATGGAGTACTGGAGCCGGCCCGGGAACTAGAGTTTCATACAAATTCGCAGGATTCAACAATTCAGTCATTAATAATTACTTGTTGTTATTCATGAAGCGTAAGGTAAATAATAACCTTTGTGAAATAATTTACCTGTATAGGTGCCCCTTCTGCGTAGATAGTATCAAAAACCGTTGTTTAATAATCTACACAATACTTGAACGTTTGTTCAAGTTGCAAAATCCAAAACTCGTAATTTTTCAAATGGAATAATATCACTGAAGAACCACTCTACTTCATACAGCCATCCATGATTATAATCAGGTGCTCCCTAGCGATGATATCTGGGCTGGATTTGTAGTGTTTGATTCACGATCCCGTTGACGAAGCTTTTCGATGCAAACGAACGGCGGATCGTACAATGGTCAGGGGTGGTCTCAAAAAACTCCTTAGTTCAAGATCAATTTAAACACGTAAAAAAAAACCATACTCTTCTATTGAAAGTTTTCGAGCTACGGCGTTCTGAAAATTTCAACCCCTATTTTTCACCCCTTTGAGATGACTGACAGTAACGCCGAGCTTCGCGGACCAACTAGACCCCGAACGGGACCTACAAACCAAATTTCATTAATTTTGGTTCGTGGTAACTAAGAAAATATAGCATTTTCAAGTTGCATTTTCGGATTCTACGTACCTTGAAACGTATACCATCAAATTTTGAGGGTGGGTGGGGGTTAAAAAAATTTTGTTTTCATAGTCGATTCCAAAGGTTCATTATAATGCACCTCCCAATCGTCGGTATCATAGATAAACCTACTTTTGAAGATCTCCACGTCACGACTGAATGTTTGTTCGCAGTATTGATTCAGCTCAGGCCCCGATTTAAAAACGGAAAAACTGGGCATTTTGCTCAAAGTGCCACTTTTCGAGGGGCGGATGAATTTGAGGTGTTGAAAAAATATAAGGACAACAATAAACCTTCAATATATTCAATATTGAATGTAATAAACTAAAAACGTATTCTGGTAGCCCCTCAGATTTGTTGTCCTTATATTTTTTCGACACCTCAAATTCATCCGCCCCTCGAAAAGTGGCACGCTGAGCAAAATGTCCAGTTTTTCCGTTTGTAAATCGGGGTCCGAGTTGAACCAGTACTTAATGCGAATAAACATTCAGTCGTGACGTGGAGATCTTCAAAAGTAGGTTTATCTATGATACCGACGATTGGGAGGGAGCACAGCCTGTATAAGGGCATCGTCTTCAGCGGGATTTGTTCCTCATCTGCTACCGCGGCCACGTCCTGCCATTGTCCGCCTTATGGGGAGCCAACTTTCCTTTTTCATCCGCCGAGTACGAGTCGCCAACAAGCTCTCCACGACATCGCGGTGCCAGACACAATGTCGCGGTATCAAAAAGAAAAATTTCCGAATTATCATCAAACTCACCACACCAACGTTAATCATACTGTAACCCACAACGAATCCAAACATCGAGCCGTGGCCACGTATCGAGCGAAAAAACGTTTTGGCACACGTGCCGCTAACAGCCTAATGGGTGGGTTAGCTTGAAATCGATTTCGAAAAAGCTTCCCTCGTTTGTACCTGCTATTAAAAGATTCTTACACCAGTAGGTGTTTCATCCCGGCTCCGTCTTTGCCCAATTACGCTCTGAGCTCGCCCTAATTCTTTTGGATCACGCGAAGACAGAACGCGCGTGTGAAATCGTGAGTTTGTAAAACTGTACCGTTCTGTGTGCTATAATTGTCTCATTTCGTCTTAATGATGGTCACATAATTATTCGATCAACGCGACGAAATCAAAACAGATCAGAACAGAGCAGGAGAAGAAAAGTTGTATAGCATCCGATACCCAGCGTCACCTGTATGATTCCACATAAAACTGTTCACAATTCGAGAATTTCCCGACGGTGCAGAAGTCAGAATCGCAGGGGTTCAGGAATAGCGGTGACTCCTCTGCTAAATTCGTCCCAAATGTTCAATTCAACGAATAAACAAATGTCATGGAAACAGGTTTCAGGCTGTTTTACCCATCATCAGCCCCACAAAAATAATTAATACATTCGTAAAGGTTGCTAAATAGGTATGTAGGTAAACCAGAGACGGACCTTTTTTAATTTTAATTTTTGTAAAACCTTTATTTAGCTGAATAAAACAATAAATATTTAATTAAGATCAAAATTAACTTGTGAGATACATAAGAGTATAACGATTTTTTGGAAAATTGTACAAAAATGACAAATTTATGAAGGGCTGAATTTCAAATTGTTGCCAGATGGGCGAAATATTAGGTAGTTACCAATAACTTGATTTTGGCGTATCATTTTCAATAAAGAAACTTTGGGTCGAGAATGGGAAAAAAATTGAACCCTCAAAATTTGATGGTTTCCGTTCAAGGAACAGAGAATCCGAAAGTGGAATAAAAAAAATTTCTGTCCGTCCGCCGTAGGCTGACCAAAATTAATGAAATTTGGTTTGTAGGTCTCATTTGGGGTCTAGTTGGTCTGCGAAGCTCGGCGTTACGGTCAGCCATCTCTAAGGGGTGAAAAATAGGGGTTGAAATGTTCAGAACGCCGTAGCTCCAAAACTTTCAATAGAAAGGTACTTTTTTTAACGTTTTTAAATTGTTCTTGAACTAAAGAATTTTTTGAGACCACAGTTCCTTTGCACCGAAAAATTTCGTCAACATGATCGTGAATGAAACGGTATAAATCCGGCCCAGAATGATAACATTGCTAGGGAGCACCTGATTATAATCACGGATGGCTGTATGAACTCGAGTTGGTTGTTCCAGATATTATTTCATTGAAAATGTAATTCCCTGGCTGGCTGCAGTACCCGATTTAGGGCTTTCCTGGTGGGAGCTCGAGGGTAGGTATTCCAACATCCAACTACATTCAACTCACCTCGGGATTACGAAAATGAAGCAGCTCGCTCGGCGGTATTGTACTTGGCAAAATATCGACAGGGACATAGAAAGATTAGTACGAGCATGTGAAGAGTGTTCGAAAGTAAAAAGCAGTCCAGCCAAAGCCCCACTGCATCACTGGGAGGAACCTGAAGAGAACTGGAGCCGTGTTCATGTAGATTTCGCGGGGCCATTCCAAGGACATCACTTTCTTGTGATGGTTGATGCAAAATCGCGTTGGGCAGAAATCGAACCAATCCAGGAGCCGCCTACTTCGATAAGTACGATCAAACTCCTTAACAAAATTTTTTCTAGCCATGGCTATCCATTCGTAATGGTATCTGACAATGCCAGTATATTCACAAGTGATAGTTTTCAGAACTACTGTCGAACGAATGGAATTGAACAAAAATTCATTGCCCCTCATCATCCTGCTACAAATGGGTTGGCAGAAAGGAACGTTCAAACGCTCAAGCAACGCCTGAAAGCCATGGCATCGGAGGCTATGCCACTTCCACAGAAAATACAGAAGATTCTTCTCCGTTACCGAGCCACCCCTCTAAACTGTGGGAAATCTCCGGCAGAATTGTACCTGAATCGACAAATTCGGATAAAGCTCGACGCATTGCGACCTTTCAAAGAAGTTCCGACACGAGGACAAGACGTCACAATAAAGACTCGCTCGGTACGAGAGGGGGAGAGGGTACGGACGAGCTTTGTCAACAATAATTCGACCGTATGGAAGTTTGGGGTAATCAAGAAGAAACTGGGGCAGCTCCACTACATGGTGGAACTCGATGGTGGACGAACCGTAAAACGACACATCGACCAAATCCAGCGATCTGACGTTCCCGGCCCACCGCGGATGATGCCTTCGGAAGAGGGGATGCATGCGAATTCAGGTCATTTGGATTTGGAACTCCTACAGTACCAGGCCACATATCCCGGACCCTCAATTCGGGCCGAGAGCATGCATCCGAGCACTCCTTACAGACCGCTGCAAGATCCTGAAATAGCCGGGCCGCCTAGCATGCATCCACCAGACCCTCAGGCAGACGGCCAGCCCTCACCACTGCAAGTTCGGAGATCGTCAAGGAACAGACGGCCACCGCTCCACTTACAAGACTACGTGCTTCACTAAGTGGGGGAGATTGTTGCGTCGTCATACTCGTATATCAATCATTGTCGCGTTCACAATTACCATGACCCTTTCCATATGACGATTTCTTGTTCCCGTGTTACTTGAGACACAATTGTGCCATTATTCATTCTTGTAAAATATTCGTGCGATTTTCACGGAAATATAAAAGCGCTCTTCGTTCTTGGTCCGCGTGCTGCTCAATTTAGGATAGAACAGTATGGACCACAAAGAACAGTGATTATACAAAAGGGACATCTATACAGGTTAATAACAAACCGTTGTGTAATAATTTGCAGCATTTTTAGAATGAGGTTCATCGATTTCACTGCGAGTGATTTCGCTCGCTTAAAAATACTCATATTCATCAATTGAATTCTCATGTTGAATTGAATACTCATATTGAAGCATTCACTAAAAGTAAGAGTACAGGATTGATATCATTCGCTGACAAGTATCCAATTCACGGTTCATTTTGGTTGTACGTGCAGATACTTGCTCAGCGTTCGAGTCAGTTGAGAAGTCACTTTGGCTGCATCTTCATCAAACTAATTTTGAACGATGGATATAATGCAAAACTGTATGGCTGGTTGTTCCTGAAAACTGTCGCGGCCGCAGACTTTTGGCCTTGTTCGGCCAACTGTAAAAATCAGAGTAAAACATTACCTGAGTGACTTTTGATGCAATGGAGAAAGTTCAAGTTTTATGATGCGCCGAACGCGTCTGACGTTTCCACGCACTGTTTACTCAGGTCATTCCCTACATGCGCCTTCATGCAATCGAGAACTGTCGCCATTCAGCGACACTGTGACGAAGGCGACCAATCAGCTTCGAGCGAGTTATCACCAGAGCCCTTCACAATATGGCACTTATTTTTGTGAAATAGGGCCCTAAAAAATATGGCAATTATTTTGGTCCAAGTATGGCACTTATTTCTCTCAATATGGCACTTATTTTTCAACCCTCTGCGACCACCCCAGCTATTCTGAGACGATAATATCACAACATACAAGTTATTTATGCTAAATAATTTATTTTATTTACAAAGCTTTATACAAATAATTAATTATTATTATTAGGTATTATTATTATTATTATTATTATTATTATTATTATTATTATTATTATTATTATTATCAAATAACAACATCAGGTGTGCTGCAACGCTTTCAATTGAAAATCCCAGCCGTCGATCACTCAGAAGGTATTTCATTTTTGAGAATGTCCTCTCCACATCAGCTGATGTTGCCGAGGCGTATTTCACAGAGAGGACATCAACAGGTTCCCAGCCTTCCTTCAGAGTGTCTTCCTCACCAGACAGTGGCGACCCGTGGAAGTACTCCATTCCAAAAGGGTTAGAGGCATTAGTAATCCCTGTACACTAATGGCCTCAGGGTTCGAGAAACCTCATGTCATTCAGAAATTTTCACTTCAAATTTTTTTTTAAATTTTTTTGAAGGAGTTTGGCGGAAAAAAGGCAAAACATGGCACAAACATGGCATTTTCCCAAAAATCGGCCGAATATGACATTTTACAAAAAAATCTGCAGAATATGGGATTTTTGTATGGCGCCATGGCAATATGGCATTTGAGGCTCTGGTTATCACTGATATCTCTTGTCTGCGTGGATTATAATGAAGTGGATTATACTAAAAATACCGCTCCAGGCGTTCGTGAGAGAATGAGTTTGGAACCCCGAATCCCACGGAGACGGAATCGATACAATCCAGCCGTATGAGGGTTACTGTTGAACCTCAGCAGCCTCCTGCCGTCAGTGTCTTTCAACAATGAGACCCCAACTCGTATAACACTCGGCGGGATTAGCTTATACACTGTTAAATATTTGTCGGGACGGCCGAGTTCACCAACCCGGTCTGGCTACATATATAAAGATTATCCCTTTTTGTCACGCCTGCCTGTGGAGTGGCCTCCCTCCAGTATTATAACTCCGGCTCTACTTCTTCAACCCCTCTCCCCCACAGACCCTCACGCACCCCTATATCGACCACGCATTTTTCTCACTTCACATAAACGGTTTATTCAAGTCTTCCCCAAGTGATATTTTCACACTACGTACGTATAATATTACGAAAAAGAGCACCAAAACTGGTGTAGGTAAAGATCCCAGTTTCTGATGTTGAGCGATTACACTGGTCTAGAACGTCAGGTTTTATTTCGCATCTTATCGTATTTCAGCACAAAGCGCATCCTATTCATCCATTCAGGTCAAAAGTTTTTCAGTTTTTGTTATGGCAACAACGTAACTCCTTGCGTGCGTGTATATCCAAGCTTCAAAGGCCACAAATACTCGTGCACGGACTTTGGTATGAACATCGGCTGCTCCAAATCAGACAGAACACAATCATGACACATAGATACACAAATAGATAAGTGCGTTTACTGACAAAATTTGTCAGTGAACAAATTTTGAACGTTTTAACGGTTTTGGGACGGTTTTTGGTTTTATGAACGTGATTTAATCACGTTGAGACAAATTCCTAATGTCGAAAAACACGCCGTGGGTAAATAACCGTCTGCCTGAAGAGACTTAAGTTGGTAATGGTGTTCAGTTACCATACACACTATACCTATTAATATAACAACACACAATGTCATACCTATCGATTATAATGATACAAACAAGGTAGTCTTAAATAAACGGCACATGCGTTCAAAGGCCCCATTCAACATACCCTACTATGTACCCTACAACAAACCAAGTGCCCTCTGTAAGAATTACCTACATGTGTAAAAAACCGTCAAACATGTGCGATTAATGAAATTTGAAAATAATCATATAAACAATAACTGTCAAAACTGTGGCCAAAAAATTATGGTTGTATGGTTTATACAGTAGATGGAATTGGCCGTTCAACATTCTTTTTCTCATATCCAGTTGGATGACGGCGATTTTTTCACGAGGTTCCGCCTTCCCAAGGAAGGGATGAGCTCAGTGCTCGATGCAATAGAAAGACTACTAGTTTTCGAAACAGAAATGTGAGTCGAACCAAAAATGTGTAATAAATATAATTTTACACCAAACCAGAGAGGCAACAACGTCGGACCCATCATTATTTATTTCGTCGAGTAGGTAGACAAACCTTCATAGTATGTGGTGGGTACTTGCAGGCTGCGTTAATAAGTACGTATAACTTCTTCTGGATACAGCGAATTATTGTAAAAAAGTAGATACCTTTTATACAAGAGCCTAGATAGGCTCTCTATAATTTATTACAAGAGCAGTAAGTAGAATGGCAATCAGCTAGAATGGCTTAGTAGTAATGACAGAGTGGAGTGGAGAGGAAGTTCTCAGAATGACAGAGGCATAAGTGAGAAAAAATCGCGAAACTTCCACACTTGGTTACTATTATACAGTTTAATGTCTCCACAACAATGGATGGCGGACAAAACGTAAGTATCCACAGAAGAAATATCAGAGATCCACCACTCATGGATGAGCATCTCTCCTCCATGTCATCTGCAGTACGGGATTGGCGTTTCTGGGGAAACCGCGGGTCAAAAACGTTGGTGAAACTGTCGAAGCTCTGAACCGGAGATCAAATTTGAATCCAGGATTTATTGATACGAGGTTTAAGCTGCGTTGGTGAAACCGGCCCTTAATGTACTTGGCATTCAAGCGAATTGTGAGCAGGCAGAGGAGCTCAGCGCCCAACTCCAGGTACCGAACACGATTCGGTTTGGTTTTTTTGGCACGTTAAATACCTGGATTTTTCAAGAAAACACTTTGGATGATCTCCAGCTGGTCATAACCAGAACAACTCCACACCTGAGCCGCGTGGGAACACGCAATCATGAATTCAATGATCAATCACTTACTGCGTGAAACTCTTCTTGAATGTTTCTTGAACGGATGTTACCATTCCAAAAGTTCCTTCTGCCTCACTGTCTAATTAAAACAAAGAATTTCTTGGATTCACACTCCGTGTCCAAAAACAATGTAAAACCTGCCGTTCGTCCGGTGTCAGTTATACAGCTCTAACATCAACACATACCAAGCATTAAATATTCAACAATAAACAGGAAGTCGTACGGGGACCATATCCATATATTAAGTCATAAAAAACCTCAAGTTAACAAAGAGGACGAGTTTCTCATTAAAAAAACACTCTGTAAATGAATTAAAAAAGAAACAATGATACAGAAAATCGGAAATGTCTGGGTAATTGATCTTGGCGATTTCTATTTTAGGTTCGATGTTATAATTTTCCATTTTTTCGGAGGCTGTTACGAGTTTTAATCGATCATTTATAGGATAATCGAGCAGAGGGGATCGTCTAATTGAAATGTTTTGCCTCATTGTGAGGTCGCTCGAGTGTGAACAGCTATCGCGTGTTGGGTCCTCGAAAGCAGCTGGTTTTTCAAGGAAGCAATTACCGTCGGTGCAACGGGTTTTGGGACGAAAAAGGCGTTTGGTGTTGGGGTAGCGACAGATACCCGGATTCAGGTGCGAGGCTCAGCCTTTACGGAGAGCCAAATATACGTATAATAGTGATAGGACAAAATGGAGAATTGAAATAAGAAGCGAATGACCCGAACAGCGACTGCCATCAACTATTACCAGGCAAAGAGTTGAACGGTTTCACTTGAATTAGTTCTGCTCTCGATTTGATTGAAGAAGAGCAATTTATTATAATACTCCGGAAGAAGCTTCTGAAGAAAAATCGTTTCTAGAACCACCCTTGATGGTGAACCATCATTAGTGACTCATAGAGAGAGAGAGAGAGAGAGAGAGAGAGAGAGAGAGAGAGAGAGAGAGAGAGAGAGAGAGAGAGAGAGAGAGAGAGAGAAACCTGCATTTATTTGAATGTAACATATTTAGAAATTTTAAATTATATATGTATATATACATGGATGTTGACTATGGGCTATGCCCGTCTATCAGAGTATACGCATTTTTTTACATGATATTTTTGAATTACTGCGACTTTAATATTATTTATTCCATACTTATTGGTCACCTTCGCTAATTTTCCTGTATTATTAAGCTGCCGGACGTAAACTATTGTGAAATAGTGCCAGAGACAGTTCGACATTAAGGTACCCCGGCCCCAAGGAACAATCAAGGCAGCAATGGAGGGATGCCATAGCACACGGAACTTGATCGAACTAATCGTTGTCCCAGTTAAAGTGCCGGATTAATTCTGCTCTGCATCCCCAAGCCCTTTGGCAGTATCTAGCCAGTGGCAGCCGGTTTTCACCATTTAAAACATTCAGAAGAGCGTCCCGAGTCGGCTGAGGTGTACCAAAATTGGGCACACGAAATTCCTCAAGAACTGGGCAGACTGCCACGAAATGCTCGAGGTCCTCAGGCACACCCATGTGGATGGAGAGTGAGCAGATTTCTGTGTGTCCGCCTTCTGGCATATGCGGTCGACTGTTGAGCATAGGTCGCCCCGAACTCTGCAAACCCATCTCTAGACGAACATTGACGCTTTCTGCTCCTTCTCTGTCAAGTCTATGCAACGAACACCCATGTCCAAGAAACTGTACAGGCGCCTGGATGAAGCATGTGCTCTTGCTCCTTCCCATCCATGATTCCTTCACTTTCCCCTGCACTTCATCCAGCCGACTCCTCCATTCACTCCTGTCCCCAAAGCGTTCACTCAGCGTGCTGCCCACATAACACTTTCAGCCCTTTGTACCAAAACAATCCACGATTCACTGCTTCATGGGCCACCACTTTGGGAAATCGACTTTCCGGCATCTGCAATACTTTGAGCAGATACTCAGCATGTAGGCTGAGGGTAAACAGGAACAGGGGCAAAACTGCAGTCTCAAGATATATAATATAATCCGGAGTGTTTCGAGGTAGGTAGTGACTCATAGTGAATAATAATAATGATGTGCCCATCGACATAATGTTGATTGCCGTTGATTCAATCAATCGTTACGCCGTCTTCTGAAGCTGAAACACAGGGATGCCCAATGCTCATATTCAAATCGTTCATCTCCAAACACGTATCCACCACTCGTATAAGTCCTGACCATTTGTCAGAATCCTCATACACTCGTAATGATAACAGTTCTCAGATTACCATTCCAAAAATAAGCGCAGAGTTGTACTGGAGAAATTCTCAAGTTACTACGCTTCGATTATTACGTCACAAAGATACAAATATTTTTTCAGTTGGTAATACCAAAGTCCTGAAAAAATTGAGCAAAATTTATCATTTTTATGCCTCATTTCACAGAATTATTCATACACAATTATTATTTTATTTATTTATTTATTTTTGTTAATATAATTGAGCACGAGCTATAGGTAGGTACTTTTATTTTTTTTTCGTGAGTTACCGGAACTCCTTCGTGGAACACAAGTTCCAAGGAACTTATTCTTCGGTGGGCAGTTGTAAACCGAATTATTTGCTATTATTTTAGTTAGTTTTGGTATATTTTTCTCTGTCAGTATTTTACGTTTATTCTCCTAAATTGCCAATAAACGTCTTGAATCTTGATATTGCTGTGGCTAGGTTGATTAGCTTGTTCGGGTGCTAAGTAGATCATTTAAGACTGATTGCCAAGTTAGTAAAAGTCCTGTTTCGTCAACTGGTTGGTTGTTAAACCTAAATAAATAGGCAGGTCCACTTGCCCTGAAAATAAACTGCCCTGGTCAAACATATTGACTGTGTGCTTGATTGATTTTTGGGTTTTGGTTTTCGTCGACTATAAGTAGCTGCTAATGGTTACTTTTCTGCACTTGTGACCATCCTTTTACAAGTGCGATTTTCCTTCCGACATTAAAGGGTTCGAATCGAGCAGCTCACAACGATAACTGGGTAGTTTTTTTAATCAGTTAACGAGATGATGAACGAGTGTACGTTGCATGTCTTTTTCGGTGCTTCCGACAACGGAATAATTCGAGCGATCAGGTGATATCGCATGGTGGCCGGGCGGGCTGCAGTGGAGATACGACGGCCTTGTTAATTAAAAGCGTATCCACGGATTTTCCGTAGAGGACAAACCAACAGAGCCATCGATTGCGCCCGAAATGGGGTTTCAGCTAATAATTATTTTTTCAATGAAATGTTCGGTCGTTTTTCAGGTAATGCGTTCAAATTAAAAAAAAAAAATTCAGTAAAATAGGATGCACGAAGTAATTTTAAGATGTTTCTAAAATGGAAAATACCGTCAAAGCGATATCCAGGAAGCAATATAAAGGGTTTGCCATGAGTAAACTACAGAAATTTTGGCCGTTCATTTATTGTTTCATTCTTGTGCAATACTTGAAATAGCTATTTTTGACGGTGTCCACCAACTTTGGCCCCCCAAAACACGAATTAGGCTCCTACCTTTTTTCAAATCTTTTTTTACAAATTATCTTTGATCATTGTTAGTGCCATTTAATTGTCTGGATTCACCTGATGATACGACTTCTGGTGATTCCAGACAGTTTCCCAGGTTTTTGACTTATAAAAAAAAGAATTTTGGGAGCTGAACCTTCGTTGCAACCTCAATTCGTCAGTATTTGGTGAAAATCAACTTCATATTCGGTATTATCGCCTTAAAAAACGTGGAAAACAATACCTAATAAGCTAATGTTCACTAAAATCTTTTAAAAAATGTCGAAAACCTCTCTTTCTACACCCCCCCCCCCCCAGGCACCCCTGGGTGTTTTCCTATTGGGCTGCCGCGCTTCGAAGCACAACTAGGACCCAAATGTGTTCCCAAATGTGTTCCCAAATGGGGACCCAAACGGTGTGTGGGAAGAACGACGATTTTATACCAAAATTTTGAGGCTGAAATTTCGTTAGAACCTCAATTGTCCACTATTTGGTCAATATCGACTTCATATTCGGTCTCCTTGTCCTAAAAAACACGGAAAACGATACCTCACAAGTTCATGTCACTAAAACACCAAAAAACCCTATTTTACAACCACAACACCCTTAGGAATATTCCGATCGGGCTGCAATGTTTCGGGACACAACTAAGACCAAAATGGAGCCTGTGTGCGAAATAACGAATTTTTTATACCGAAATTAGGTAGATATGGATGATACGGCGGACAGAAATTTTTGGAATCTACTCTTCTTGAAACGTAAAAGAAAAAATTTTGAGGGGGTGTTACACTTTTTTTTTGCTGAGCGAATACTTAGGTGTATATTATATTCAAAGAATAATAAAACCAAATGGGTGTTGGAACCAAGAAGTTGTGACGTCACCTTTTGCCTTGGATGGGACCGCAGCACCGTAAAATTATTGACGTAAAGCACACATTTCCGTTCAAAACATTAATACTGAACGCCTTAACTACTCATTCACACCCGCCAGAACTCCAGTTGGTACACTTGTAAATATATCGAACTTCTGAACCGTTGAATACTCCAGTCTGAAAGGTTTCTGGCCAGGTCATATTGATGTCACAGTTTTAAGTGGGATTTGATCGTAGTATTATTATTCTCGCTGTTAAAATGGAATTAGACACAACTAATTTCGATGGAGAAAATCGAAGACAGGACCGCTAAATTTACATTATTCAACTACAGATTATTAGAATTAATTAGCTTCAACGAAGCTTTAGAACTTTCCAGATGCTCTCGTTGATATTCAAACTCCTGCTGTGCCGGAAGCCCAAGTCTTCGCTACTCCTGGAGTGTCAACCGTCTTCAGTGGCGTTTTAGAACTCCAACACGAGAAAAACGTCACCGAAAACAGAATCAACTTTAATAATAATAATAAGGCCGTTAATTAAGTGAAGATCACAGTTGTGTCCTGTAGGTGCGTGAACAGAAGGATGAGCGGCGGGAGGGCGAGGGTGGAAGGAAAGGTGTTGACCTGCATATTCATAAGGCCCTCGTCCGCAGTGAGTATACTAGCTCTACTTATGGTAATTCCCGTGGGTACCGCCATCCTTACGGGAGCTTTTGTGGAGGAGGTTCGTTGAGCACAACCCTAGTCGATACGATACGACAAATGGTACTCGATTTATATTGATAAACAAGACAAATCGGTATTAAGGTACCTATGATTGGTTCATAAACGAGTTAGGATGCGCAAGGTAGGAATTTTAGCATTTTGGTTTATCATTTTCAATAACGAACCTTAAGAATCGAGCTCAAAAAAATTGGGGGGGGGGGGGGGGGGGTTTAACTTTTTTGAGCTCGATTCCAAAGGTTCGTTATTGAAAATAATAAACCAAAATGCTAAAATTCCTTATTTTTAGTTTATTATTTTGAATAACGAACCTTTGGAATCGAGCTCAAAAAAATTTAACCCCCCCCCCCCCCCTCCGACCAAAGTTTTTTGTTTTGTTAAGCGTTTATTTTTCATATAACAACTAGTTACACAAATGTAATTTTACAAGTAACTATCTAGTTACTTCAAACATCTTATTGTTTTTATGGTGAATGTTCACAAGCAGGCACCACACTATAGTTTTTACGCTACAACGTCAGCATCCAAGATCCAGGGGTTTGGTTCTTTTCAGACGCCGGACTTGTTGCGAACTGTCCATTCGCTGAAGAGCTTCTATATTTGAGTGCACGTGAAGTCAGTTCTCGTAATGTCGTGCTGTTTTTTGAACATCTGTAACGCTCTTCACGCGCAAGTCTCTGCGAAGGTCGTCGTTACTAATGTACCAGGGAGCATTTACAATACTTCTGAACAATTAATTCTGAAATGTTTGAATTATTTGCACATTTGTTTTGGCTGTACAGCCCCATAGTCCTAAAAATTTGAATGTTTCCGTTTCAAGGTAGGTACGTAGAATCCAAAAATTGTATACAAAATTTTCTGCCCGTCCGCCGTACGCCGAAGGAGCATTTATACAGGTGAATAATAAACCTTTGTGTAATAATTTGCAGCGTTTTTTGTCTCGAAATTGGATTTATTGTCCTTGAAAACCCTTAATAAGTACCTACATTTATTTTTGGCTTTGACTCGGCTTTGAAAAAGAGAAAAAAGGTGGGCTGTGATAGCTTAACACAAAACGACAGATATTTAGGCATGTAGGCACACTAGCAAGGAACTAAGTGGCGTCAACAAGAAAAAAAAACAGCAACAAATAGGTTACAAATTCCACCGTACAACAACTTCCGATGAATAAGAATTAGCTGATATAAAAAAAACATCATATAAACAACAGACGACTAGTTGAAACTCTGAAGTACCTAACATCACATCACACTATCGCAGAAAAATGACAAGACAAAAGTAAACCAAAATAGTAAAATATTAGCACAACTGATCTGAATAGGTACTCTTATAAAAAATGTTTCATTGTCAGGTACACGTCATTAAATAATATATATCACAGTATTTTCAGGTATGAGACCCTGATTTTATCAAAATACTCGTCAAAGTCATATGGAGCCATGGAAAGGAGGATTCTTACAAAATTTTTGAAGGGTCTTCAAAGCGTTTTCAAACGTCTCAGTCGTTAGCAGCACGAAAGATAGTTGTATGTACCTATTGAATGTTGCCAGGCGGTTGTAACAGACTTTTTGTTCCAAATTTACTGGAATATTGATTTTGGAACACATCTCACTGCAGCAATGGTTGAAGGAAACTTGAGAGCTTGCAGGTTAAGTTCCATGTTCCCACTGAACCCGATTGTCAGGCAGTTTGGGAAGTCATTGCAAACGGTTCGGTTCAAGAAATGAACTTGCGCACCGGGGTTAACGGTTGGAACATAATTATGTTACCGACTTCCGGTTTCCAAGCAACACGCCTCGAGCCATCAAGACAAATACCGCCCAAGTAAATCGTACGGGCGTCAGATCTGTTCCAGCCGGTCAGTCACAGAGATAAATTTACCCCTTAACGAGGTAATCGGAGGTGCCTGAGAAAACTGCTACTGCAACCGGCAACAAGGTGTTGGTTTTATTCTCAGCTCCCCCCCAATTAGCATCAATGCGATGCCCAGCGGGTTGTGACGATCCGCCTTTTTCCCTCGGCCTCCGACTGGTTCTTTTCGAAATTAAATTAAACGAAACGCCGCACGCTCTACACGACAGTGTCTCGAATATCGAAGTATCCACTCAGGAAACATGCGATAGCCTGAGGTTCTGCATCAGTCAAACCACTCACAGGGTTTTCGATGAATCGAAATGAACGATTGTAATCAGGAAAATATGAATTATTTTTCTATTTATTTCCAATGTACAAAGATGAACAGATGTAGTAAATTTAGGTACTTATGACTGCCCATCGCATCAGCACTCCACTTTGAATACGGTTTCCACTGTATGATTTCAGTTAGGGCCAAATTAAACAGGAGGAACGAGTGCATTGGCTGGGGATTCGTTTGCCTTCATCCTAAGTTTCATTGATTATACGAAGTGTTATGTATGTATTTGCGTTCAAGGTTTCATAAAAACAAGAACAATGAGCTATAATCGAGAGAATGTTGTAACATACAAACGAATGGACGGAATTGATTCATAAATGATGTGGTTGTATATAAGACTCATAATAAGTAAAGGTCTAATAATTATATTATTAGCTAAACTGACTATAAGCATAGGTATACGCGTATAAATACTTACAGGTATTAAAGTAGTTATAGGTACCTAATTACAATAAGTATTATGCTATTATATGTATGGGTATTTAAATATATGTATACTAAACTGAACGGATCATAATTAGAAATGTACACCAATCTTTTCTCATTTGCCTTCGAGAAGGGCCATTTCGAAAGATTTAGCACTTACTTTTATCTCACAAACAGGCTGGATAATTCCAGCTGACGTAAACATTTTGTATAAATCTGCACATCAACTTATCTATTTGATCAACATCGCAATACGGTATGCGCAAGTATTAATTTTATTTTATTTTTAAATTAAATAAAAACATTTTTTAAATGAAAGTAGATTCTATCCTGAGAATATTGACACCAACCGCACTGTCCTAAGATAAATATAGTTTCTTTTTCTATGGTTTTTAAATGAATTTTATTTTTAAATGAAATTAATTTTTTTTTAAATTTATAGTTCCATTTTATAAAAAAGTTTTATTTATTAAAAAAATAAGTTTTCTTTGTATTTTCTTTGTTTTTTTATTAATTTTATTTTAAATGAAATAAATTTTTTTTAAAATGAAAGTAGATTCTATCTGAGAATATTGACACAAACCGCACAGTCCTAAGATAAATATATTCATTTTTCTATGATTTTTCAGAGTTCAGAAGTTCTGACGTCATTGCACCCTCTCTCCTGGGCGGGACTCCCCTGCCTGCTGTGACGTCATAACTTCTGGTAACTTTGAAAAATCATAGAAAAAGAAATACTGATCGTAGAACTGTGCGGTTGGTGTCAAAATTCTCAGAATGGAACCTAGTTTCATAAAATAATAATAATAATAATAATAAAAATTATTAAATAAATTAACTTAAAAATATATAAAAATATAAAATAAAAATTCACTTAAAAATATATGTATATATAGCATTTACAAATGTATTTAGACCCTTTACAAAATAATTTCAACCTTTTACAAGCTTATAACCAATACCTTCTCCCACGTACCTTATGTCAGTGAGCTTCCAATCTTCCTGATTAGAGCCTCCATATTCTCCTATGCTGAACCCTGTGGAATAGGCGTTCTCAAAAATAAAGACGAAAGAGAGAGTTGTTAAGCAGCCAAGGTGAGCACCAGCTTCCAGAAGTTATCCAGCAGTTTGCTTTCAATCACACCTCAAGATTGTGCGAATTATGTAATGGACATGATTTTATTATTGCCCGACGCAGCAGCAGGCCATCCACTTCATTAGTACCTATGTTAGAACTACTTTCATATTAAAGCACATCCTTCAGATGTTCAGACTTCAGTAGTTAAATTTTCTTTATTGCTTATTGCAAATACCACTGTATTTACTGAATAAGTTTAAATAAATTTGTGAAAGGTTTAAATAATTACGTAAAAGGTTTAAATAATTATGTAAAAGGTTGTAATAATTTGGTAAAAGGTTTAAATAAATTTGTCAAATGTTGAAATTATTTTGTAAAGGGTTTAAATTATTTTGTAAGGGTTTAAATTATTTTAATAAATTTGTAAATGCTATATATTATACCGCTTTTATGATACATCCGCATATCCCATTCCTAAACCTGCAAATTTGGAGCTTCGGTAGCGGTGGTTCGAAAAGCGCTTACGCTGTGGTGGTAGACTTCCTACGCTGTTCTCTCAATGCCCCCTCGTTTGGGAACCGGGTTATCGGTGTAACCGGCGATTCTTTCTGACGCAATCGGACTCGTAAAAAGTCCTGTGTTTCCAAGGGAGTTCGCGTGTCAAAATCGAAACCGCAAAAATCGTGTGAAAATCACTTTGTTTCTCGCTCAACAAGGAGCGTTTTGGTCGAGATGTGAATATCTCATCAATCCCACCATATTGTTGAGTCGTGTGAGAGTCGGGTAGCGTCTCGTAAATTAACACTGTGGATCACGGTTCTGAAAATTACTCGCAGCTCAGAATTCAACATGTGCTTAATCGTTTTGTCTTCAGAAGTGATAACAAAAATAAAATACACTGCCAAGAACATGGCACAGAAGCTTCCTTGTGGCCTTCACAGTATGTCACCATTAAATTTTCATAGATAGAGATTCAGATTAATTAACATAAAGATTCAGATTAATCAACGGAATTATTTAACTGTTATTTAATAATAAGGGTACCTAATTCGAAGTTAGTATTCATGCTTTAAGATTAGTCCACGCAACTAGTCCATGAAGTAATTAGTCCACGTATAGAACTGAGAATGCAAAGAGTCCCTATCAAATTTCAACTTCCTAGGGTGAACAGGAGAGAATTTAGCCCATCAGCTGAGCAGGTTGCGGAGCCCTTCATTTCATTAGTCAACGCAGAGGCACTTCCAGGTTTAAAGTTCAATGGTCTGGGACGCTCGACGTTTGGAATGTACGCGGTGCCACTGCCACCGCTGATTCAATCACGATGAATATCGTATGGCATCTCAAGGACCCTTACCCGCACCATCCCCGAAAATCTGACCAAAATCCGTTCAAAATTGATGGAGTTATGACCGTAACAAGAAAATCTCGTTAGCGCCTGCGCAGAGGCTACCGTTGATTTGATCATGATGAAACTGATAGGGGACCATCTAGCGCTAAACCCACACAATTCCTGAAAATTTGATTGAAATCGGATCAAAATTGTGGAAGTTATGGCTGTGGCAAGGAAATGTGGACAGATAGACACGAAACCAAATTTGTTCAGGAGGCCCTGAAACGCAAAATAGAAATTTTGATTTTGGAGCACAAAACATTTTTCATTTCGAAAGTGAAAACAAAGCTTCCGCTACCTTGCAGACTCGGAAGCAATTAATGCACCATCGAATTAAACGGTTATTTTGACTGTAAGTTGAGTTAACCAGGTCCTACGAGGTATCTGAGGTAAACCAAAAACCAAAGGAACATGCCAAACGTCGTCGGATGTCCGGAGACCACAATTATCACTGTCTCCCTTTCCAACCGTTTCTTGATTATACGTTAGTAAAGAACGCGATAAATTTAATGGTTAAAAATGCAAAACCTTGAACCTACCGAATTCATACCTTGGACAACAAGCGCTGCTAATACAGATATCTATTACAGTGAAGCCCAAAATGCACGAGCTAACTACCAACACGATAAGACGGTACGGTAAAGTAAACGATTAACCGTCTATTTGCCAAAAAAACTGATTAGACTTATCAGCGGGTTTTTAAGTTTTTCGGGAAGTGTCACAATTTCTACACTGTTAATGAGGGCTCGCGGTCATTATTCACTGTTAAGATAGTACCCATATGTTCAGAAACAGCACAGTTTTTCGAGTTAATATTTTTTGCGACTAAAAAAAAAGCCAATTTTTGAAGTTGACGAAACACGATTGCCCGTATGGTGTGACGGGCGCTATTTCAGGCAGGTGTTGTGTAACTAGCGAATTTCACTTTAAAACTGAAGTGTGGTACCACATGTTGTTTGGTCGATCAATTCACACTGGCCGATTAATAATCAATTTATAAACCAGATACAATTCCGGCGTTCAAATCGTGTAAATAACATTCCAGTCATGCAGTATGGCAATAAGAGCGAATTTTCAAACAAATATTCGTACTATTGTGTAAAAAGATGATATAGCGAGAAACCGTACCATTTCCGTGAAACTATACAATTTTTTTCGAAATCTTAGTCATTTTTGCTGATTTCTGACTCTTACCAATTCAAATTTGACCCGATTTTTGCTGATTTCTGAATCTTACCAATTCAAATTTGACCCAATCATTTTGAAAGAAAAATATTTTTGTCATTGTAATATAGCCCCTTGTACTGTAGTGAATCATCATCCCACGCAACGTCAGGTGAATTAATATTGAATTTGGCCCTTTGACCCAAAAAAAAATCAAAATTTGACCCTTACTATGTACGAAAAACAACTTAAATATTCGTTTTCCGTCCCTTTTCCATACCTCTTTCAGTAATTTAATATCAAATGTTCGCAATTTTCGCCGTTTTGCGGCATTTCTGGTACCTAAAAACTAAAATTTGATCTCCTTAGAATTTTTGAAAATTGCTCATCTTCGAACTCATTGGCACCGTTTGGCAATACGAAAGTTTTGACGAAATTTTGAATTTTTATCATGTACCTACTCAAGGTCAGATTGATATTGTCTGGAGTGACACATAAGTATACTTATATATACCTATACATATACATTTTTTGTTAAAATCGGGATGAATTCAGGATGCTCTGAAACGGATTTGCCTATTTTAAAAAATTTCAAAAATCCATGAAAATTTGGGACCCACTGCAGTAGCTTCATTTTCTTTAAATGTTTGCTAAATGAAAAAAATTACACACATATATATAGATATATAGGTGTATATTTAAATTGTGAATTTTTTAATAATATAGATACTTATTGTTTAACTTTGGAGGAACTGACTTCAACCAAATAGGAACCTGTCATGTTCAATCTTCCTATTCATTTTCCACCTATTTCTTATCCGTTATTGAAGAAATAACGACAGCGGATTGGATAGTGTGAAGCACTTGGAACCGCGGCGTTGCCAACAGAATTAAACGAAAACGTAGGCTAACAAAAATTCCTTCCGTCGGTCATGCGCGTCACCACCTGCGTCTCGTATTTTGAATGTTACTTGAACAAATCGCCAACTCGGTTCGACCTGACTATCGCTTCCCCCTTGCAAAACAGGCTCTCAACACAGTTTTACCTCCTGGAACAAGGCGTTGCGTTCATGCCAACCATCCCACTCACTGGAGATTTCATCGGCCCTAATGTGGGACCCGCGGGTGCGAACTTGGAAAACCATTATGCTAAATGCATACGAATTAACGGCTGTACGACCACCCAGATAATTTATTACGGGAGTGCTGAATGCGTTGCATTTAATTGTCTTGAAAAAAAAGGGAGGGGCCCCCTAAACAGAAAACGGGAGCCCAAAGCTTTCACTATTGTTCGCATCGCTTCCCTCTTCGAGGCAACGAAACAGCCTACTTTTAACGAACACCAACAAAGAAATAAATATTTATTCCTTTTTTAAACTTTTAATTAATTTTTTTTTTCAAGAATAATCTCATTTTTTTATAAGGCGCCACCATAATAATTATGATTCTTTACGCGTGGGCGACTGTCTCACTTTTCTGTAAGTTTACACTTTTTACTTCCATGTTCCTGTTACATAGGAACGGAAGTGTGGTGATACCGTCAAAAACAGGTTTGAGAAAACTGTGGAATCTTATTCTGAAGTGTTCGAAACGTGTTCCTAGACGGGCTGGATACGTGTGGAGAACATCAGTAGGAATGATTTCTGGGTGTTTAAAATAGTACAGCAATAAATTTGTTATGAACAGCTGCAGCTGCCTAACTGAAAAGTTCTTACTTAAGTTGAACACATTCCTCTGAGCTAAACGTTTTAGGATTATTTAAGCGCACTTTAAGTATACATTTCTGTAAAACAGTGAGTGGTTTGAATAATAAGGAATCGACCCGCGTTCCTTGATATGTAACGTACATATGAATATTTTAATTTAATTTTTTATTTATCCCATAGGCCAATAATAATTAATGCGCCATATGCCAATTTAAAGAAAAGTACAAGAAGAGTTATTACATACAAAACAGGTCTGCCAATTCGAGTATACGCCGTAGCTTCCTCACTTGAATCATATGAATGTATAGAATAGTTGGGTAGGTTCATTCAGTGGACAGGTGGAGTATCCATGCTTGGGTTAATGACCAAACGACTCATGTCACATGGACTTACAGAATTAGCTGGGGAGGCTCAGCTCTAAGACTACTTTACGCGTAGTTGGAACCGTTACAAGGAAATGGTCAACACTTCGCGCATGCGCAGACGAAAGTTAAAATAACTTGTCAATGAAATTCCTATGGAACTATCAGGGTGTTGTTCCTGATCGACCCTCCAAGTTTGAACTCATTTCAACGATACCTAGGGTAGTTATGGGCGTTTCAAGTAGTTCACGTTTGCGCAAGCGCAGACGGCAGTAACAATAATTCTTCAATGATTATGGTATCGGACCCAAGCCACGCCTACCATCAAATTTCAGCTCATGTCGACTATTATTGCGGGTAGTTATGGGCGTTACAAGAATTGACCACAGACACGGAACCAAAAATGTTCCTCGAAGTCTGAAACACAAAATGGCAGTGGAAATTATCATTTTGGAGGAAATTTTTTTTCACTCAATCACGAATCCAAGATTTCCCTACCTTATAGTAAAGTAAAGCAGTAAATCAATAAGATTACAACAGTACTAGTAAAATACTGATAGGTATCACTGGCACAAAAATTCAAACGCATATAATGGGAATATAACGGAATAATAGGTTTGTTCGCACTGGCTTTTTCTGATGGTTAGCTGACTTCGAAAACTGTAGGAAACCATCCATGATATAATTCCATCCTGATGAGCGTTTGAGTTTGACAATGGGTGGGAATCGAGAAGGCAGAGCGTGGTCAGTTTCTCATCCGCCCTATTTAATGTGTACTGCAATGATGATCAGAAAACTAAAATGAAATGAAATCTTTATTTCCCCTCTTTTTCCGAACAAGAATGTAAGTAAAATGGACCATTTTGGTTTATTATTTTCAATAATGAACCTTTGGAATCGAGCATGAAAAAAAAAAATTGAAAAAATAAAAATTTAACCCCCCCATCCCGTCAAAATTTGATGATTTACGTTTCAAGGTACGTGAAATCCGAAAATGCAATAAGAAATTTTCTGTCCGTCCGCTACTTTGCACTTTTCTTAGTAACCACGAACAAAAATTAATGAAATTTGGTTGTCCGGGGTCTAGTTGGTCCTCGAAGCTCGGCGTTAGTGTCAGTCATCTCTAAGGGGTTCAAAATAGGGGTTGAAATTCTCAGAACGCCGTAGCTCGAAAGCTTCCAGTAGAAGGGTATGGTTTTTTTCACGTTTATAAATTGATCTCACCCAGAGCATTGTACGACCAGCCGTTCGTCTGCACCGATCAAGCGGTCTAAATCTGGCCCGGATTTCATCGCTAGGGAGCACCTGATTATAATCAAGGATGGCTGTATAATTATGAAGTCGAGTTCGTTGGTTTGTGATATTATTTCATTTGAGAAATGATGGATCTTTTGGATTTTGTTGATGGGCACTTTTGCAACTTGAACAAACGTTGAAGTATTATTGGGTGAATTATTGCACAACGGTAAATTATTACACATCAGTTTATTATACTATCTACGCAGAAGGGGCATCCATACGGGTAAATTATTACACAACGGTTTATTGTTTACCGTTTATTGTTTATGTTTATGCTTTATGTTGTTTACCGTTTGTTTATTGTTTATGCTTCAGAATAACTACAAATAATTAATGATTGAATTATTGAATCCCGCGCGTTTGCATGATACTTTAATTCCCGGGCCGGCTCCAGTACTCAATTTAGGGCTTTCCTAGGGGGAGGTCGAGGGTACTGACCACAGAAAACAGTGAAACATCTCTACAGGTAAATAATAAACCTTTGTGTAATAATTTGCATCGTTTCACTAGCTGGAACTGGCTTTGGATAGTCAGGAAAACACTGCGAACAGCCGGTCATGGATACTATACAGCCCAGAAAAGAGACCGAGAATCACCGCGACCGGCTCAAACGCCTTTCTGACGGTCAGATAAACAACCGTCATAGATGGTCACTGCGAACAAACCTACCTAATGTTTATAATTAAAGAAGGAATAACCTCAAGCCTTTGCGTACGGTGCAAAACAGCATAGTTCGGGCGATGTGCATGGTCGGTCCGCGTACGCATGCTACCCCTCTGAGAGGTTAGGATTGCTTGATCTCTCGGGTTTATGGTTAAAGGAGACATTAACGTTATGTGCAAAGTTCCCCTTTCTACCATGAGGACACTGGGAAGTGGTGGTGGTAGGGTAACGAGATTTGAAACCATGCAGAGACCTCCCTTGAGACTTACTGTACTTGGGCAAAGGCATGTGCATGGGGCCAAAGTTTTTTAATCTTTTGACCCGGGACACCGAAACCGCCATTCTCGAAGCAGCCCAATAAATATGGGCTAATTCTGAGAAAGGTGCTAGGCAAAGGAGGCCCAATTCTGGAGCGCTGTGAACGCATTTTGAAATCTACTGCGATGTAGAAATTTGTCTGTGTTCAAGATTTACGCATAAAATAACTCATCTAGCATCATTCTCGATTTGATTTCCGTTGAGGAACTTTTATTTTATATTCTTTTAGGAGTAGCTGATGTATGTTCTTTTGTTACGTTTTTCGCTTGTGAATGGGCTATTATAAACTGACCTCTGACCTCACACGCGGGCATGTGCCCAAGTGAAGTCAGAATTTCCAAGATATATTTGTTTTACGCTTAAGGGATTTAATTTAATTTTGCTATATGATGTATTTCTACTTGTCAATTTGTGGAAATGAAAAAATTTAAAAAAAAAATTTCATTTTTGTTGTAATGGGATGTTATTGTCCATAGGGTAGCCCCGGACGGGATAGCGGCTCACCGAGATCCCCCGGACCGCCGAGCGGGCCGCCACCGCCCGGACGTTGCTGCGAAACGGGTCGCCCGATCTTCACCGACCCACTGACGGGCCACACCGTCTGCTCCTGCCAGTACGACATGCTCGCCTACCAGAGGCTACCGCCCCTCGGCGTCTACCCGGCGCCGTATCCGCCGGAGGCCGTCGCCGCGTACTTCCCGGCCGCCGCCGCCGCCGCCGCTGCGTCGCTCAACCCCACCGACCAACCGCCTTTCTACCAAGTGAGTATCCAATCAAAGTCGGTAATAGCCCGTACAACTTACGTCCAAGTTCCTACCACTCAATTTCTCAATGAATGGCCTGCTGTTGATCAAATTCAAAGGGTAGTTGGGGCGTAGCTCCTAGATGGTCCCCTATAAATTTCAGAACAACTGAACCATTTTTAAGGCCACTAAACACGGGAAAAAGCGAATCTGAGGTACTCAATTTCTGACGAATAAATGTCCCGATTTTGCTCAAATTTGGTGGGTAGCTCCTAGATGGTTCCCTATAAATGTCAGAACAATTGAACCATTTGTATGGCCACTACGCCCGGGAAAAAGCGACTCTGAGGTACTCAATTTCTAAAGAATAAATGTCCTGATTTCGCTCAAATTCGTTGGGTAGTTGGGGCGTAGCTCCTAGATGGTCCCCTATAAATTTCAGAACGATTGAACCATCTGTATGACCACTAAGCATGCGGAAACGCGAATACGAGGTACTCAATTTTTGACAAACAAATGTCCCGATTTTGCACAAATTCGGTGGGTAGTTGGGGCGTAGCTCCTAGATGGTTCCCTACAAATTTCAGAACGATTGAATAATCTGTATGGGCACTAAGCATGCGGAAACGCGAATACGAGGTACTAAATTTTTGACAAACAAATGTCCCGATTTTGCACAAACTCGGTGGGTAGTTGGGGCGTAGCTCCTAGATGTTCCCCTATACATTTCAGAACGACTGAATCATTTGTATAGCCGCTACGCATTCGGAAACGCGAATCCGAGGTACTCAATTTTTGGCATACAAATGTCCCGATTTCGCTCGGGGGGTGGTTGGGGCGTAGCTCCTAGATGGCCCCCTGTAAATTTCAGAAAGATTGATTCATTTGCATGGCCACTACGCATGCGAAAACGCGAATCCGAGGTACTCAATTTTTGACAAACTAATGTCCCAATTTTTCTCAAATTCGGCGGGTAGTTGGGGCGTAGCTTCTTGACGGTCCCATACCAATTTCAGAACAATTGAATCATTTGTGCGGCCACTACGCATGGGAAAACGCGAATCTGAGGTACTCAGTTTCTAACGAATAAATTTCCCGATATTACTCAAATTCGGTGTGTAGTTGGTGAATAGCTCTTAAGTGGTCCGCAATCAATTTCAGAACAATTGAATAATTTGTATGGCCACTATGTATGCGGAAATGCGAATCACAGGTACTCAATATCTGATGAATAAATTTCCCGATTTCACTCATATTCGGTGGGTAGTTGGGGCGCAGCCCCTAGACGGTCCGTATAAATTTCAGAACAATTGAATCATTCGTATGGACAATACGCATGAGGAAAAGCGAATGAATCTCGCTGTATCATCTTTTTACACAGTCGTTTTAAATAAACGCCTAAATAGTACAATGTAAATTGATAGGTAGTTCAGATGGTGAAGATACTCGTTTCGCCTCTCAACCCAAAGATTCCACAGGAAATCAAATGTGGAGCAGATATCGAGCGTAAAAGGGGAAACAGTTACTGTCACCAACTTCAAAGAGATGATCCAAAATGATGTCATAAACAAAAACAAAAAACAAAAAAATGGCCCAACAGATTTCCACGTTGAAAGCCGATGGCTCTATTAGCTTTTCATTTATAGACGATAAATCACCCTAAAGTTAAAGGAGAGCTTTAAACGGGCGGGCGGAGAGTTCGGATGTGTTCCCTGGAACGGGGCCAACCCCGGGGCGAGCCCGTGGGCGGGTTTTTCTTGTTGAATTGACTTATTGACTTCATCCCAAAGGCTTTGAGGCTTATTCAAAACAGGATACAGTCACAATACGAGTTTTTTTTACTGTTTGAAACAAAATTCATAGCCCAGTGGGCGTCGCGGGGACTGAAAACATCGGAACCCTTTTAAATTTAAACGTCGCGGATGGAGGGGGGAGGGGGGAAGACGTGAAGAGACAAGTTTGTGTTCGACATCATCAGTACGCAAAGGCACAGATCACCACAACGTTGAATAGTAAATACCTAGTTGATGGTCGTAATTTTCTCCAAATGTGATTTGAACTGATAACGCGCGACTTCTTAGAGCTAAATATATTGGCACGATTCAAGAAACGCCATCATCGACTGATTTTACAATAACTGACGATTTTTTCGCGCACACTGGGTTGGTATTTAGTTAACACTCGGATGGTCTCACCCCTAAAAGTCACAAAGTAAAAAGAAAGAAAAACGGAGTTATTGAAATGTTGTCCATTTTCCACTAATACACGAAAAAACGCGAAAAATACACTGTTATACCGGTTTCGGTACTCAAACCATCGACAGTAACAAACAATAACAATAAGTTGTTGAGTTGTTGTACTCAACAACAACAAGTTATATTTGTTACTGACGATGGTTTGATCACCGAAACCGGTATAACAGTGTATTTTTAGCGTTTTTCATGTATTAGTGGAAATAGACAACTTTTCATTAAATCCGTTTTTCTTTGAAACGGGTTTCCACGATTTCTTCGCGAGTGATTTAGTTCGTGTCAGATGGAAGGTAGGTAACTGTGGATATCTGAGAGACACAAATGATCGAAATTATTCTTTTTTTTTAAATATACCAGTGAATTTATCATGCAGGTGGACCAAGATAAACCAAGATAAAGATAGATCTCTCGGTGTATTTATGAAAGAAATAATTAAACTAAAAATTTAGACTTAACGAAACTAAATTTTTTTCAGTGAAAATGAATAGGAAAAAATGAACTAAAAATTTTGATTTAAAGAACGTCATCGTTTAAAAAAAATTATAAATAGAACTAGACCTAGACCTAGGACTAGACCTTGGGTACTCAAATATCACAATGTGTGAATGAATCGCTATTTTACACAAAACATGGTCAGGTATTACTGGTGGGTCCGCTGACCAGGTACCTCACTCAGTTTTGAAAATGAGCTCAAATTCTGCGTACCATCCTAGTTTTCTTAACGTTTTATGGCTATATATTTATCAATTTATCAATTTTGATGGAGGTTTGAAAGTTATTCCATTCGATTCAGCATGCTCAAAGAAAGCATGAAAAACTATACCGAACACGTATTTTTCTGAAACATGGCACCACTGGCGCCGTTACCGTGGCAAATTCTGGAGGCACAAGACATACTGTCAACACTTTAAGTCGAAATACCCACCCAAAATGGCGGCTTATAGCGCATTACCGACATACATATATACAACACACATCCCGGATATTACATACATTATATAATATATCGTTACCACAATGCCAAAAACGCTCAAGTGCCATTTTGGCCAGTTTCGCCTAATTGAATTTTTGGAGTCACTTTATCATTTTCTATACGGCGAGAATCCCTGTTTCAAACATGTTATAACATGTACCTATAGGTTCCTACCATACTTATCCTATCCAACATCTTAGCGATTTCGCCCGGAGTGGATTCCTACATTTATCAATACCAAAGGGGGGTTCTAATGACAGAAATATGTACAACAAGTCGGAATGAGGTAGAAGAACCTTCCTATATAGGTTTTATTACAAAATGTTGTAGCATAATTACAGATTTGTACATTAAAATAAAAAGTCATTCTCCAAATTCCCCAAATTAGTCGTGATTTCGTCGTGGAGAGGTCGCCAGGACGTCATCACTCGACGTCGGATCGCAATTCCCAACGTCGCACCGATCTGTACCTGTCTGTGCTAGTTGGGTGGTTACAGTGTAACAAATTAGTATCGCCTGTCTCCAGAAATGAAAAATCCGACCGTGCCAAATTCGCCCAAGTTGCATACTATGCGTAGTAATTTCGCCTGTCTTCAGAAATGGACAATCTGACCATGCGCGTAAGTGCCTCCTTCCGATCTTCCACAGTCAGCAAGTGTCCTTAAAACTATTACAGTGGTGCCCATAAACATTAATGGAGACAAAAGTAGATCAAAATATTGTTCCTTGTTGAAAAGATCTTAACATGAAATTGCGATTTAATCTAAAGTGCGCAAGGCCAAAATCGCATAGTACCCTACAGTCTCCCCTGTTAGTTCGAAATGGCTTTTTGATAGTGGAGTGTTGCGAGTGACAACCAATGTCATAATTATGGTAGTTCCGTCGCTTTATAGCCATTTTTCGATTTACACTGTAGCACCAAAACTCTGAACGCGTTTTTCTCGAAACTATTAAAAAGCACTTAATAGGCTGTTTTGGCGTTGGGGTAACGATACAGTCGCCAAATGTCGCTCGATCCTAAGTAACAGCCTCATAGACGTTCGGCAAAAATTCTGCCAGTGGTGTCTAAGTGAAATATCAATCGCAAATTTGCAGATTGTGGCGATGGCTAGGGTATGTGGTGATCCCTATGGAGAGTAGGTTTGGGTAGGAAGGAAACTAATACCTTATCACCACAGCGAGTATTAGGTGCTCCTTGGGAGTCTTTTGCTAGCACCCCGCGGTTACCACCACAGCACGTGCCAGATGAAAGAGAGGTAGTGCTCCTTGAGAGTCATGAAAAGTCATGAGGACACTGGGAGGAATACTGCCCTGCTCCAAATCACTAGCGCTACACGGTAAAAAATGCAACTTATGGATCTGACAGGTCCAGCGCGACCTTCCGAGTTAAACGAAGATATTTTTGAAGGTTGAAGGTATTTCAAAGCCTTTTTGTCTGCCTTTTCGAAAATGCGTCTTCAACACATTTGTTTTGGTGATCGGAAATTCAAACTACTGGGAGAATAATTTTATTCTACAATGGCGTCGTGCCAACACCAATTTTCAACATGAACCCTTCGTGTTCTTTTTGAAATTGGGGGAGGAAAAAGTTGTGTTCGAAGGGAAATGGGACGAGTTCCAAAACGGGATTTTCGAAACTAAACGATAGGAAACTGGAGACGCCGAATGGTTGAATTTCATCGTCATTCAGGGCCCTTTCACGAATGAATTAACACGCGCATGTTATGAATGTCAAGCGGCGCTGGGGAGGACGGCAGTTCTTCGGACAAAACAACGAAGCGACATCTTGTGATTTGAAATGTTAATAGGATTATTGGATGCATAATTCACCGCTGCGGCGTCCGTCCTCGCGTCCTTTGGTGGAAGGAGGTTTTAGAATGTTGTGATGCACTGGAGGTTGTCGATAATCGTTGTATGGAGTTGGCCTTCGTGTTTTTGACGTTGGCTGCTCGCGTCATCCGATGAGTTCCGCGCGATTTTGGTCGAGGGAGTTTAATTTGTTCTCCTGAAGGAGGAACAGATGTCTAACATTCAGCTGAACTGCAATATCAGATTTGCTGCAAATAAATAGATAAAATAAATAAGGCTTGAATCCGTGTGACGTCTTCAAAACATATCAAAGAAAAAACCGAGTTATTTTAAAAATAGTCTATTTCCACTAATACACGAAAAAACGCGAAAAACACTGTTATACTGGTTTCGGTGATCAAACCATCGTCAGTAACAAACAATAACTGAAGGCACATTCTGGCTCGTCACGGTACCTGGTACCTGTACATTCTGGCTCGTCCAGAAAGAAAACACTGTAGAACGCTGTGCATTGTCTCATCAGCGTCTCGGTTGCAACTCACCTAATTGGTGAGCTGCTACCGCATAATGGCATTAACAGCAGGCCAACACGAACGAACTGTCGAGACAAACCGGTTATTCGATGAAGATGGCCACAAGTGTGAAGCAAGAGACTGCACCACTGGTGAGCTAAATCTTAGGTCAAGGGCGTCCGTCATAGAGTCATATTCTTTCCATTCGGCTCTGTTTTGCATTGGTGATTTGCAGATATAGCAAACCTATGGGCACTGAAGATTATGTAAGGTAGCTAGAAGCTTTGTAATCAAGAGCCAACCACTTTGAAACCAAAATGGCTGCATCTTTTTTCGAGCACATTAGCACAAGGTATCTATATCAATATTGAAGTGAAGCTGTTATTTTGTATTGTCTTGTTTTTGCCCAGATGCAATGGGTTTACCTGAATTGGGGAATTCTTAGGTTACATATTAGTCAGTTAGGAATGTTCGACCACCTTGCACTCGATAGTTATATATTAATAGTGGATTTATTATTATTATTATTATTATTTTTTAATTTCTCTTGTAAACTGAGTATAGGCCCATGCACTGAATAGGCTTCTACCCTTGTCACTAAAGACTTCATTCATTAGTTCATTCATTCATTCATTCACTGAAGGCTATTAAGGCTATTTAAACTGAACCCGTTTATTGCGCCAATTCCAACATTACGCGTATTAACACTAATGGTTGTTGACGCCACATGTACCTACAATAGAATTACCAAGACAGAACTGCCTTAAACAGCACTGAATAAGTTAAAACCTTCACACCAAGATTGTACAATAGAAGTATTAATTCGAATCCACCGTAGGAACTACGATATTTCATGTTTTCTGGCGTTCGATGGAACGCTGGTGGGAGGCGGTGTCACCTGGCTAAGCACCTGGCAACTCCCTTGTTTTACCAATTAGTGAATAACCCTTTTCAGTGGCCGAAGCTGACGAACGGCCACGACAAGTTGTTCGGTAGTTTTTCCTCCTTTGTTATCACAATTTTTCCGTCCCTCTCAACCAGTCCCAAATTGTTCATTATTTGGAATCCATTACTGCTCCTAATCATTTCCGATTTCCTTCAGCGAGCGCATTATATTATGACAATCGGTGACCGGCACCAAGCGCACGTTTTGAAAATAAGGGATCCATCAAACCGCAGTAGAATACATTAAAACAGCCCAACAACGGCTTTGCCACCTTCAGACTAAATGAAATCCATCGTTGCCTCATATTCCAGCTCTGTCTTGTTAACATCGTTAGTAAACAACTGGATACCAAGTTGTTCCTTAAGTAGTTCTTCCAAAGGTACAGTAGTGTAAATGAAACAATGTTAATTCAACAAGTCTCTCATACGGGCAATTATGATAATTGACTTTTTTTTTCATTAAGCCCTATTTCAGCTACCGTTTTCGAGACAGGGTGCAATTACAGTTCCCTGCTTTGAATAAATGGTAGTTTGGAACTTCATTAATTTTTCCCTCAGCTGCCTGATTATAATTTATGTTGGTATTCAATTTACAAAATTGGATTCGTATCAGTTCGGGTTAGCTGTTAGTGGTCATTTCGAGGTGTGACTGTTTTACACATGGTTTGGATCTTGAAACTGATGAAATCTGACCCTACATGACTGGTAGTATCGGTCCTTCAGTACTCGTTCCCGGTTTTCCGTACCGAATTGTGTCGACAAGCTGATGTAGTTCGCAAGGTAACGCAAGGCTTGGCAAATTGTTTTCTCTCAAATGAACCGAAACAGCTGGCTCGTCATCGTTCAATTCCGTTGAAAGCCTCCCTGGGGCGTACCTGGTCATCGATTTCGAAAGGTAAAGGAGGCCGAATGGCCGCGCTGAGGCGAGGTGAAGGGAGCATAGATAAGGCGGACTAAGATAGTGACGTGTTAGCACACCCATCTTCCCCGTTGACTTATCTTCCTCCCGTCCCAGTTTTATCTGGACAGAGACACATATCCACCCGTGGAAACCGACGGCGGTGTGGGCTTTGAAGGTTTTCATCTTGTCAGTCTTCCTCACCAGACTCTCCCACCAATATCAAAAGCAAGCACAGTACAGTGCAATAAAAATAATTAGACGTCCTGATCTGAACAGCACTGTCAAAACCTACGGAACAAAAGCAACGCAACGAGCAATTTCTGTTCCACATTCCAAAACTACATAAATACCAAAACTGTATTTAAAATATTCATGATTCCCCAAAAAACACCAGGTACAATTATTTCATGCAAAGATCCTCCTGATGTACACTCCAGTTCTCGTTCTACAAATGGGCTTATTTTTTCAGAGAGATGCTTTGACTCACAGCCTAATCCAAGATCTGAGATCTAACATTCAAGCTCTAGACCTGTCTGTGAGTACCGTTTCGATAAATTGTAGACTTAAAAATTCCGAAATCTCAAGTTTCTTGAATAATCGTAATAACCTGCTTATGAACCGTCAATGAGTCAAATTTCTGACATAAGGTGTTGAACAGTTTTGTGATCGAATTGAGCAGACTTGCGTTCCTTGAAACGCCCGCAACTAGTTGGGGGGGGGGGGGGGGGGGGAACAAACGAAAAGAGCTGAACTGAGGGTCTGTGCGGGCTAAATCCAGATGGTCAAATACGAATGAAATTAAATTCAGATTTTTAAGTTCTTCTGCACATCACTAAACGTGTTTTACTGGAAACCCCTAAAATTATATTCACTCCCTCTCGTACTACCAGGGGCGTAGCCAGGTGCGGGTTGACACAAAGATTGTCATATTTATTTGAAACATTTGGTCCAATTCCAAATACCAAGTTAACTGACGCGGGATGTGCTAATTTTGTCGACAATATATTTCGTTTTGATCGGGCAATTTGCGTGTTTTGGCTGAAACCAACCTATTTGTACCTGCGTGGTGCATCGTAACGTTTGAAAGGAAGCAGATAGTGAAGATGGCGTTGAGAAATAAAAGAGGTAGAGGAAAGAAGCGGAATACTCAACCTATTAGTTGTATACTTTGGCTTTCCGCCCAGAAGGAATTTGCAATTTAAAATTGAACAGGACTCGCCGGGGTACCAGCTCTCTCTCAGTTGTTTAGCAAATGACCGGAAAGAACGGGGGCGACTTCCCATTTTGAGCTTTAATCTAGTATCGCTTGTACCCTGTTTCCCATCGAGTTAATTTGAATACAGGCTAGTCGCACACCCCCTCCTCCTGTCGTGGGCGATAGCGAAAATTTTCAGTCGGCTCGAAAACGGGCGTTTGCGGGGGTTGGGGAAAACGCTTTGTATCTGTATGGTAATCCCGGTGCGAGCGACAAACCCGTGATAAAGCCTCCGAAAAAGGAAGCCATTCGGTATATAGTGTAGGAACAGGTAATAAAGTTGAAGCTATCACAGTTGTCAACAGCGTTTGTTCTGCGCGGCTCGTGACTCGTGGTTGTCTTTGTTTAGAACGTCCCCAAAAGGGATTCTGTTTGATGTATACGACATTGATAAACAATGAAGCGATAGTGCCTGTAGGAATAATTATTTCGGGCTTTTATTTGAACTTGAAACATAATTGAAAGCACGGCTGTGCATCCCTAGGGTTGTACTTTGCTCTCGGATAGGTATACCAATGGGTGCTAAATACAAGGATTGCCTAAATATAAGGTTTGTTCCAGCCAAAAAGAGTGGTCGAACCGCGGTCCACTGTCTTCTTGATTAGGGTTCAAACCCTGGTTCCAACTGGTTAAGGTTTGGCTGGAACACCTTCTGTCAACCCCGGTTGACCCCCACCTTCTCATGTGACTTTAAATTTTGTTTGAAACCCTACATTCACGCCAACAAGTTCTTGTAAAATTGGCTGGCCTCGAATTTAACTGCGAGGCATTCTGATGTTGCTCGGCTGACTCTGAAATGCTCCCGAAATTCAGTTTTGTTATACTTGGCCACTACATCGAAGTAATTTTGGTTTTTTTGGATGACACCTTTGTTCTTCTGCTAGCCACATTTCCAAGTCACAATCGCCGTCATCAATAAAAAATTTCCACCCTTCATCAAATTCAATGTCAACATCATCCATCAACAGCAATAACAAATCCATTGATCCAACCCACACAAAAAAATTCAGAGACAGAGAGCAAAATTAGATATTTTTTTCTTTTACCTACGCTTGAGGTAGGTTCAAATGTGGTTATAGCAACTGCCAACCAACCGCCCTGAACCCCAGGCAAGAGAGTGGTCGATCCGCGGTTCAACCTGACTGAACCGTGCTGGTGGGCTGGAACAGCGGTTGACGAGTAAATCACTACTGCGCATGCTCGCTTCAACCGCACTGACTGGCTGGAACAAAGCAATAGTAGTTTCGAGGTGGCTGGCAAAGCAGCATATTATGATGCATCGTTGTTGTCTGTTACTTTACAGTTTCCTGAAGTTATTGGACAATTTACTGGTGACCTGATGGAGTCGCAAAGGGGCAGTAAACAATGAAGCGATAGTGCCTGTAGGAATAATTATTTCGGGCTTTTATTTGAACTTGAAACATAATTGAAAGCACGACTGTGCATCACTAGGGTTGTACTTTGCTCTCGGATAGGTACCAATAGGTGCATAAGTACAAGGATTTCCTAAATATAGCAGTTTCGAGGTGGTTGGCGAAGCAGCATATTATGATATATCATTGTTGTCTGTTACTTTACAGTTTCCTGAAGTTATTGGACAATTTACTGGTGACCTGATGGTGCCGCAGAGGCAGAACTATGGAATTATGCTGTAGGGGCCAGTATAATGATGTTGGGAGAGCAGTAGACAAGATACCGACGGAACGAAGGAGAATAATAATTTTACAGAAACCGATGCAACTAACCCCAACTAATTTCTCGCAGCCCCATTCCAAAAGACTGGGCAACCTGCTGCAGTTCGTGTAGTGAGTTTCAAGATGAATTCTCATGGATTGGTTATAATTTCAGTTTTATGAGGTTCGAAAGCATCAGATTTTTCGCCCATTCATCTATCACCTCAATCGTGATAAAATCGTTGTATCTATCATCGACCAGCAGCCCGTAAAAACGACTGAATGGCATAAAACGTGAAACGGTGGGGGATGCTCCTTGAGCAAAAACGGGACAAAAAGGAACCCGCCGGGTTTTTTTTTCGTGTGACGGTAGGCCTTCAAAGGGGCTTGATAAATCAGGCGGATGGATGGTGGGGGTACGTCCAGATCGTGTGAGATACCGTCAGCGGTTGACCGGTTGATGCCGAACTGCTGACAAAAACTTCACCCCGCACCTCATCGTTCTTCTCTTTCCCAAACAGATAAGTCAGTTAAGCTTTCAATAGGGACGCGCTGGAGGCGTATTCATGAGCCTCAGGCACCGGGGAGGTCCTTTCGAGTTGATATATGCGAGGCAAATGAGGTCTTTCAGCCCAAATTTACCGGGCGATGGAGTGAAATATTCTCTTTTGTTCGGACGCGTCAGCACCCGCGTTGAACGGTTTGTCAGATGAGTGGTTTTCTTTGACGATCAATCGGCCACAATTCCAATCATTATCTTCCACGAATAGCAATGCCTCATTGCTTCTATGTTACCTTGGAGTCAGCTCAATTTTCCACACCTCAAACTCTGCTTTCAGATAATGCGTGACAATAACATTAACAACCTAGGTAGGTAATAATAATTTACTGTTATTTATGCCTACCTATTTATTATTATTTACTTATTTATTTATTATTAATAATCAATTATTTTGTAATAATTTATTATAAAGTGTAAAGGTTCGAAAAAAGAGTCAAAGAACATAAAGTTCCCTCAGAACGGCACTTGATTTATATTTTAATCAGGCCTTTCTTGAACGGAAAAAAATCGCCAGGCGGATGTATTTTACAACGCCTCACACCTTCGAAGGAGGCTCAAATGACACGGAATATTTATCTGTTACGGACCCGTATATTCCTCTACAGAATTACGGATTAGCTCTATTCACAGCAGGTTTATATTTTTTATTTAAGTTATTCAGTCGATTTGGTTGAAATTAATTCTTGAAGAAAATTCGAGAGACGGTGAGAGATTATATGTTAATGTGCGACCCTTTTGACTTAGCTTGCTGCACCTACTGGACATTTGCGAACCAAATGGATACAAATAGCATCCGTAATTCGTGTGGACATTTGTTTGAAATTAATTCTTGAAGAAAATTCGAGAGACTGTGAGAGATTATCTGTTAATGTGCGATCCGTTTGACTTAGCTTGACATTTGCGAACCAAATGGATACAAATAGCATCCGTAATTCGTGTGGACATTTGTTTGAAATTAATTCTTGAAGAAAATTCGAGAGACTGTGAGAGATTATCTGTTAATGTGCGATCCTTTTGACTTAGCTTGATGCACCTACTGGACATTTGCGTACCAAATGGATACAAATAGCATCCGTAATATTCGTGTGGACATTTGTTTGAAATTAATTCTTGAAGAAAATTCGAGAGACGGTGAGAGATTATATGTTAATGTGCGACCCTTTTGACTTAGCTTGCTGTACCTACTGGACATTTGCGAACCAAATGGATACAAATAGCATCCGTAATTCGTGTGGACATTTGTTTGAAATTAATTCTTGAAGAAAATTCGAGAGACTGTGAGAGATTATCTGTTAATGTGCGATCCTTTTGACTTAGTTTGATGCACCTATCGGACATTTGCGAACCAAATGGATACAAATAGCATCCATAATTCGTAAGGACACTTTATTGGCTACGGCAGATATTGTTTTGATATTAATGACTGCTCATAAAGCTTCTTGGGTATTTTACTTCTGGAAAGCATTTCTAAGTATCAACTACTGTAAGTTATTTAAATATGTACCGATGGGATGAAACCCTTCAAAGAGCATTTCGATCGGACAGGCGACACTCGATAGCGACCCGTTGTCAAGACAACGCTCGTGTCATTGCATCGATTGCCCACGTATGCACCGAAGGCCCCTTTTTCTGCATTTTGCCATTTTCACCGGCGGACAGACGTTACGCAACGCTCTAGGCCGCCCAATGCGACTGCTAAGAAGAGTCGAAGCCGTAAATCTGGCAGCGTGAGGCTGAAAGGGCAGTCACGTCGAGGTGGCTGATAGTAAATCAAAATAAATTGACAAATATCCTAGTCCGTTCGATATACCAGTATCGACGACTGGAAATGGTGCGAGAAATCGTGGAATCGTTCTGCCTGGAGAGGACAAATTATAACGATCTACTTCGCTTGCTTGTCCACAATACAATGACCTGCTTGGTGGATCGACCTAAATTTCATGACTTACAATTCACTAACTATAATATTTTTGAACTCTTTCTGAAAAATCAGAAAGAGTTCAAAACTCGTAAAATAAACGCCATGAATTATTTTTATTTTTGACGTGTGCTAACGCCCACACGGCTAAACTGATCCAAATTCGTGAATTTTCGGTTTGTACTAGGGATGGGCGTTTCTGTTCTTTTTGAGAATGAAACGAAACTATTTCGTCTATTCTATTGTATGAAACAGTTTCGGGAAAGCTGTTTCAAAATAACAGCTTCGGCAACAATAACGCTTCAAGAAATTTTGGCTCGCGGCCAAAACAACAAAAACACGAAACTGTTTCTTCGTTTTTCCAGCTGCGAAGCTGTCGGAAACGGTCACCCGTCTTTTTTTCCCCCTACAACAGAATTTCTGTTTTTTGGTTTATTATTTTCAATACTGAACCTTTTGGTATAGACCATGAAAATTGGCCTGTTGGACTATTGGCAACCTTGGGACCCGAAATGAAGACACTTCGTTTTGTCTGTGGCCGTTCTTTTGAAACATGTTTTGAGGAACTGTTTCGTCGTTTCTTTTGAAGAAACTGTTTCTTCGGAACAGTTCCACGTTTTTTTCCCATCCCTAGTTTGTACCTAAGGCTGAGAACGAATGTAGGGCATTCCGATTATTTATCAGATTTTGGGGTTCCCGGTTGATATTATCATCAGGCCGAAAGAATATAAAATGACATTTAAACGCAAAATTTGAACTTGAGCACTTTTAAGCTTGCATATTATGTAAAAGACCGCACGTTCCAACAAAAGCCGTTTTGCCACGTCGTTCCCCTGATCGTCAAAGGAGCCAACAAAAGCACGAGCGCGAGGTCTTACGAGCGACCATTCAAACCGGATGCGGACTTAAGTAGCGAGATATGGCTCTTAAGTCTGACCAAGCAGTTATTATACTGGAGAAATACGAGTCGAGAGCCCTGTTATATTCCATTACAAGAGGTTGAACGCCTCTACTGTCCCCACCAAGACGGCTCCTGGAATTCGACGTTTCACAGACAAAAGACCGGAGAAAAAAAAATACCGGAGAACATAAAAATGTGACATAAATAAGACGTGTTATAAGAGCTTAAGTGCAACTCTTTGCCTCCTCCGAAGAAGGGATATCCTGCGAGAGATTAGAAGAGCGTGAATCCCCCCGGGGTATTGTCCGAATCGACGATAAATCCGTAAGTTTGTCCACTCCCTGCTAAGTCGGCGAGATTAATGCCTCGTCTCCCATCCAGGGCTTACCACGCCTGGATTTTTCTTTCTTCTTCTCCAGACGTCTTAATGCTGTCAAACACTTCACCCGCGGCCTGGAGTGTGCGGGATTCATGAGAAGCTCCCCACTCCTCATATGGTTTGCTGGAACGGTGTCGATAATGGACGCCGCGAAGCTTGGGAACGCCATCACAGTCGGACAAAATCGCGATTTTCCGGCAGAAACTATCAAACACCGTATTCCTATCGGAAATTTAACGCTGATCACGAATATATTCCACATTTTGGTTCTAAAATGCTTTCCCTCCATTTTTCCGGCCAAAAACCTACCACAAACGTGGTTTTCCGTCATTTTTGTAGGCATTTTTCACTTAGTAAATAGGTGAGAATGTCGAAAATGGAAAAAAACGGCTCAACTTTGAAATTTATATTCACAACAGCGAAACATAATATAGCTATATATATACATTGCAAATTGTAAAAATAATAGAATTATATTCTATAAACCAAGTGATAGTTGTGATAAATTATAAGTGATATTTGAATCTGCCCACTTCTTCAGACAAAACGTGGCACTGGCACCGGCGTTGCAAACGACTGCAGCTGAAATTTTCACAGGATTTTCACTTGGTTACAAAGTTGGAAAATTGCTGAGCCGGACCGGACGAAAGCGGAGGAATTTCTAAAGGCTTCAGAAACCATAGTACCTTTCAATTGTAGAACTAGTATAATTGAAATGTCATTCCCATGAGATAAGTGTACATAAACAAAAGCGTTGTGGCGTTCAAATTGCACCCACGTATATGAGAATCATGCCAAAAAAGTCCAGACTTTTTCGAATGAAGATACAGGCCCACGAATAAAATTAAAGTTAGTGCTTTCAATCGGTATGTGCTTTTCCGACATTTCGAAAAGCAGGCCTCAAAGCAAGGTTGCGAACCCAGTTTTTTCGGAAAAGCACATCAAGGCTTTATTCTGCAACTATTCAACAGACGTAAATCATCGGAGAAAGTTCGCAAAACGCGTGTTCACTTTTTTGCGTTGCTTTTTAGTCATTTTGGAAATATCATTTCACAATGTGGATTTCAGTTTCCTAACAATTGAAGTGTGCCAAGTGAAACAGTTCCCTTCTTTGTCGGGTAGGCAACCGTTGAACTCGGCACCACTAATCCTCCATCATCTTGTGACAAAAATTAAGTACGAGTAAACAAGCATTTAGGGACTAGGCACAGCCTCGGTCCAGAAGGCAATGAGATCGATGAATTCGTCACCAAGCGAGTCAGGTAAACACTTCTGATAATCAGTTAGCCCGCGGAAGTGAACGCTAGTGGAAGCGCCTGGAAGATACCAGAACCGACCTTGACCTGTGACGTCTCAATTTTTTGAAAATATCTACGTTGTTTTGCATGTAATTTTCGTAGTTGTTAGCGTAGTTTTTAACCAGAATTTGTATTTCACCATGACCCATGTTTCTGATAAGATTAGTATACACCTACCAATACGTTTTTGTGCTGCCGACTGAATCGATGCTGAGGAATATCACACCTATCCTAGTTCCGAGTTCAATAATCTCAATCCTTTGCTCCTAGGACCACGGTGCCGAGTTCAATAACGGCAAACCCTTTGGTTACTGTCGTGGTTTGATCAGATGAGACGGGATGGTGAGGTACGGGACATGCCCAGTGGATATACCAGTCTGGGTTCTTTTCGGGATGTGCCCAGTGGATATACCAGTCTGGGTTTTTTTAGGACGTGCCCAGTGGAGTATACCGGTCTGGGTTCTTTTTGGACATGCCTAGTGGATAGACCAGTCTTGGATCTTTTAGGAGGTGCCCAGTGGATATACCAGTCAGGGATCTTTTGGTGCTCCAGTGGATATACCAGTCTGGGGATCTTTTAATGCTCCAGTGGATATTCCAGTCTGGGGATCTTTTAGGTGAGGAGGAGTGAGGCAAGGAGAGATAGAGATAAGTCGGCGACTTAAGGAGAGCGTAGAATGCCTTGGAAGGCGAGTTCTTATAGTCTGGGGACTATGCTCCCTTCCCACTCGACCCTTCCAGCTCCCTCGAGCTGCCTGCCCACGTCTACCAACTCATTCATAAGTTTATTTGCAAAACCTTTACATTACAAGGAGTGATATCACGACAGTTACGAAACTTGGTGTCGAATTCAATAATCTCGTCGGAGGCAAGAGTTTAAAATTGTGGAATTCAATGACGACCGTAGTGTAGACCATGAAATACGAAGGTTTTGAAAAATAATAAATGCAGTGATGATACTGTAGGGAAACCCTAATAGGGGGGTGCCCAACAAACGGCCATCCACCTGTACCGTTTGGTAGCAAGCCCACCTGTCACCAAAACATAGTTGCCAAAAACGTACAGCACATAGACACCTAAAAGTTGCAAAGTCTTACGTGTACCTCTCACCCGTTTGGCTCACATGAAGGTAAGCGGTGTTGAAAATTGGTACATGGTTCAAGATCCTCGAGGTAAACAGTGCAAATGCCGAACAATGGAGTCATTGAAGTATCGTTTATATAAATGGTTACAACGCCTACATAGCTTCGTATGTGACGGTGGAAGTTCTCGAGTCGTTTGTTATTACAGTGAAGACGGGGGCGGCCCGGCTGAAACCTAATCGATATGGTAGCATACCTATAACTATAGGTGCATGTTTTGAGAAACTTCGTATTGAATACCGGTCTCTCCCCCGACTCTCTTTCTATTGGTGTTGGATCTCTTAATGAGGAAAACCCTTGGGGGTAGAAAGAGGGGTATTCAATGGGGCCTGAGGGAGCGGGTTGAGGACCTTGACTACGCAGACGATGTGTGTATGCTGTCCCATCGACTGTGCGATATGAGTTTCAAGCTTGAGAAACTCAACGAGCTGGCAAACATGGCGGGTCTCAAGGTAAATGTGAAGAAGGCGAAGGAGATCCGAGTCGATGTAGCACTGAGGGACAGCCTTGAGGTGAATGCTGAAGTTGTGGAGCGGGTGGACTCTCCAGTACCTTGGCAGCACAGTGGACGCGCGATGAGGAGCCGAAGACGACGTGAAGAGCCGAATTAGAAAGGCCAATGGTGCGTTCGTTCAGCTGTACAGTAATATTTGCTGTGTAGTAATATTTCTCTCGGAACAAAGCTGCGTCTCTTCACCACTAATGCAAAGTCCGTCCTCCTCTATGGTTGCGAGACCTGGAAGGTAACAAGTTTGCTACCCAAAAGCTGCAGGTGTTCGTCAATCGCTGCTTGAGACGGATCCTTGACGTTATCCGGCCGGATGTCGTTTCCAACGATCAGCTCCTCGGCCACACACTTCGCAAGGGCGCGTCGTCCATTAAAAAGAGAACGCTGGACTGGAATCCCCAGGCTAACAGAATGAGAGGGCGACCGCGCGACTTGAAGGCGATCTGTGGAAGCATAAGCTGGACGAGGAAGTCGTGGCAGGAGGTTAAAGCTTTGGCGAACAACCGGGATGGATGGCGAGATTTCGTGGCTGCCCTATGCCCCTCTTAGGAGTTACAGGAAATAAGGTAAGGTAAGGAATAATGAATACAGTATTATTCAATTCTTACAGAATCTAGACTGAGTCACAAGATTGCTGTTTGCGCATTTGTTACTCGTCCATTATTACGTCTTGCTTATATTCACACTCATATCATAACTGCAGCAAACCTTGTCTGTGATGTGAATAAGTGTCAGATTCCTCGCAGTACTGCAGTATACTCATAATGTTAGTTTTGCTTGCTGGGAATCGAAAAATGCAAATACGACAACGAAGAAGGATGCCTCTCAAGCGTGAAGTGCAATAATGTTCTTTTGTTTAGCAATTTGTTTATAATTGAACCTTCGTAAAAGACCGGGTTCGCCTCGGAAAAAAAGGTCCCATGGCATACGTAATGCCCCACATCTGATTAACGCATGCGCCGTAGGTGGCCGTCATAATTACGCGTGTTCACCGTTTTATAAGGGCTATGATCGTTTCTCATGGAATGATGAACGATGCGTTGATTGTAGTTGATATGATTTATACATGGAGTATTAAGCGGATTGGTATAGGAAGGGTCCACTTTATGAAAACACATATACATATGTACTAATTCGAGCTTCAAAACAGCAAGCTGCGAGTATTTTCGGTACGGAGCCTAGGCATTTACACCTCAAACATGATGGTTTCATTCGAAGTCCTAACTTAACCATAGTTCAATCTTATGTGATCTCAATAGCACACGGTGCTATCTCTGTTTATTATTCCTATTGCCTTGGGTTCCTTGCCATGACTAGAGGCCGTTTAAGCCCCCACAATTTTCCGCTCTGTTATGATATACTTGTCCGATTATTCTTATTTCTCCAGATGTATTTTGGTTTATTATTTTCAATAATAAACCTTTGGAATGAAAAGCATAAAAATAAAAAAATAAAAATCAACTCCCCACCCCCCCCCCCCCCCTCAAAATTGGATGGTTTCGCATTTTCTTAGTTACCTACCACTAACCAAAATTGATGAAATTTGGTTTTTAGGTCCATTTGGGTTCTAGTTGGTCCGCCAAGCTCTGCGTTACTCTCAGCCACCTCTAGGGGGTGAAGAATGGGGAGTGCAATTTACAGAACTCCGCAGCTCGAAAACTTTCAATAGAAGGGTATGGTTTGTTTACGTTTTTAAATTGATTTCAAACTAAAGAATATTTTTAGACAACCCGGAGCATGGTACGGCTGCTCGTTTGAACCGAAAAGCTTCGTCAAGATGATCGCGAAGTAAACGGTATAAATCCGGCCCAGATATCATTCCTAGGGAGCTCCTTTATTATAATCACGGATGGCTGTATGAAGTCGGGTGGTTGTTCTGTTATATTATTTCATTTGAAGAATGGTGGCTCTTTTGGATTGTATTCGTAGGAACTTTTGTAACTTGAACAAACGTTATGCTTCATGAATAACAATAAATAATTAATTATTGAATTATTGAATCCTGCGCATTTTTATAAAACTTTAATTCCCGGGCTGGCTCAAGTACTCGATTTAGGGCTTTCCTGAGTAGGTAACCACAGAAAACAGTGATATACTTGGAAGGGGCATCTATACATAGGTAAATAATAAACCGTTTTGTAATAATTTGCAGCATTTTTCCCGAATCAACTCGAGCAAACTCGAGACTTTGGAAAAGCGACGTTGCACATCTGACTTGGTGTTGCTCTTCAAAATTTTGAACAACCAAATCGATTGTCCCCCATTACTCTCCAAAATCCAGCTCGCCGCCTCTCGCACCAGCACACGTTCTTCGGTCCTCTTCGCCGTCCCTTTTTCCCTGACCAACTACGACAGAAATTGACCACTCCATCGACTAGTCCGCACAGCAAACCTCTTTCTTTCTTCAAATCCTCAGTTCGACTTCTTCCATTCCCCCCTTTCTACTCTAACGACTTTGCTTTCTTCTTCCTCTCTCTCTTTTCAATAGTTTCAACCTTTCATTATTTTTTTCCCTCCACTGTTTTCCCTTGTACTGTTTCTCTTCTATTGTAACGTAGACCTCTTCACCCCTCTGCTAGAATGACATTAATATGCAAAATGTAATTGGGCTTGCCCGTATAAATAAATAAATAAATAAATAAATCGGAGCGGCAGTGAGCATACAGACCACATATCCACGCAGAGGGGGGGATTTCAATTACCCAATCAACTATTTCTCACTCATCACCCTTAGAAGACCACGTGAACTTGAAGAGCTACCTAGAAACAGTGGTTTCAAGCTTGAGGTTGCATTGACATAATTTATGTGCAACGGCACTCAACCTCAAAGCTCCGTCGAATAAAATGTTTATTAGGTCTATTTCTGCTCTAACGAAACCCGATACTTTTCCATGAATTGGGTTTTATATCTACATGAAATTTTACAATCCAATAAAACTATTCTGGTCGCTACCAACCAAAGTTTTACGTAACTGACTCGTCTATAATAATGTGCAGCTGGTTCATCGTGTCTCTTGCTACATCTAAGTATGCGTTTCAAAGTTGTCAAAATATTGAAGTCATAAATGAATATCTTTCAATTCAGAGCTTACCATTCCACCACACAAGGGTAATGAGTAGCAAAGAGACGACGACGTAAAGCACACGCCTGAAATGGCGTTTACTTTACTGTACTTACTTTTTTACCGTCATGTTATATTCTGACTTTGATGTTTTGTTGATGTTAATATTTAGCTCAAGCCTGTGGAGAATCCATCTCCATAGGCTTTCTCTGTGTTCAGTCTGAGGTTAGAAACGCATTGCAGGCAGTCAAACCTCTCTGATGGTTTCATGCATCAACATTCCATCATGGACCATTCAATAAGCCTATAGGGTCACGGTATGCCGTGAGAAACTCTCCGACGAGTGTTTTGATAGTGTCGAACAAGAAAAGTTCAAGTCATATCATGAAATGCCAACCTAAATATTTTCTTACTTGAGAAGTCCCAACAATAACAGTATCTGAAAGTCTCTCAGATGAAGATAACGTTACAGCTTAGAGCAAATATAAATTGAGCCTTTTCCATACAGCCACTCACCGGCTGTAATTGGTCGAACGTAATTATGTTGGTTTTTCACAATGCTCAAAGAGAAACCCTACGGAGAACTGTTTGATTTATGTTGCCATGGCATTGGTAGCCGTGTCAAGCCTTGTTAAGGCCCGTATAGAATGAGAGCTTCATTAGTTCCTCTTATGAAGAAGAGAGAGAACCACCGTCGTTTTCGGTACCGCAAGGTCAGTCAATCCTTTTCATTGCAGTTATTAATGACCTTCTTGTCAGCTAATTATTAATAACAAACGTCATAATTCCAAACCCGAAACGCTGTCTATAAAGACCAGTTTTCTGTCGGAGTTCTTCAGCGGGAGTTTTTGAGTTGCCTTTTGAAGGGGGTGCTGCAGGGAATTCTTTGGGACCTTTTGTGCTCTCGTCAGCCGACTCGGATGAAGCTTGTTTAAGCTTCCTATTCACTGCTACTACATATCTACCGCCAAGGGTGGTTAACTGAGGTTTTTTTTCTTCTTGTTTTTTGTGGAGAGGTCCACCTCAGTTTGGATTGAGTTGGAAAGTTGGAAGTTGAAGGTATCCAACCAATAGGCGTCCACATAAACCATCCTTTGGAGTTCAAACCGCTCGTTTATCATCATCAACACACAGCAGTCAGAAGACTGAACAGAGTTATATCCATAAATACCTACACGGATCAAAACGACCACAAATTCTGTTCGCCACGATTTTCGGTTTTTGATACTTTTACACATAGAATCACTCATACCCATTTGAAACGAATTTGTCGTCCTTTGAGTCCCACCGCCGTGTATTCTGTTGCTAAATGGGTCCTGTCCATCTTAATAAACCCTGTACAAACAAGCCGGCTTCCACGGCCGTTCCAGTTTTGAGGTCGGCATAATCGAGCTATGAGACCCATTTGTGGCCCCTCATCGCTAGAACAACAAACCCAGCGTAGCTTTCGATTAATCACGATTCTCAAAACGCTCGAACATGCTGTTGAACAATCCGGTACCTTCGGTAATTGACCGTTTAAAGGTAGCGCAACGATCGCCTGGTAATTATATCTTCTCGGGAACACTTAATTGAAGCCCCCGCCCTTACTCGACATATTTTTCGTTTTATACAGCACTCGCACCTTTCGCGTGCTCTTGGGGGAAATGAATAAAACATTAATTTATGAGCACCGTTATAATGCAGGTTTATATTAAAAACAACTCGAAATGGATTTAGTAAACATTCATTCCGCATGAGATGGTGTTTTTGTTCCACGTTTCGTCACAAAACCGCGATATGCTTCGGTGCGCGAGAAAAGTTGTGGCAGTTTTCTCTTGCGTATTTCACACAATTATATATTCAGGTTGTACTTGAGCTGGAATGATTTCGTGCCTTTGCAATTATTCTTCTATTAATAGAATAATGTTGCTTAATTAAGCAACATTCTTCATATTTTGGAACAACTATTTTTGCACAGCAGAGGGACTCATCCCACGGACTCATCGTATGACAACTTTGATGCAACTGCTAAATTTGTATTGCTGTCGTATGTACATGATATTAATATCAATGAATTAGATATTTTACACCAATTAATCATTTTGCTTCTTCCTGTCTGTTTACAGGGAGTCGGACTTGAAGTGAAAGATGGTCTTCCTACAGGCGCCCCAGGGTGGCCTTACCCCTCTGTTTACCACCCTTACGACGCCGCCTTTGCCGCCTACCCTTTCAACGGGTGAGTTACCCAATCATTCTGATTTCACTGATGATATTATTGTTATGATATTATTATAGTTCTCATATTCTTAGTCCCCTGGCATTCAATATATCCATTCCTGCATTCTTGTAAGACGCTCTTCATCGCCATGGTCATAAATACTAACAACAAATTGTTTACATAACCCTTTTTTCCCAACGACCCCCACTCTAAATGGTCTTACTGTGTTCGCTGAACACTGGAAAATTGAATTTAAAAAATCGATTACCATGGATTTAAAAAATTTAAAATTTCGAAAAAGTCCCAGTTGGGGATCACGGACAGTGGCGACCATGTAAGCAACCCCTGCTGCCAACCACAACTATATCTTTGCCAAAAATTTTATTGATGCAAACCAATAGAATAATAAGTATAATTTCAAAATAGATAGTTACCTAATGGTGTAACTTTTGAAAAATAAAATAACTCAAAATAAAATGTAGCATAGATACCGCCAATTATGTATCCATACGTAAAATGCCAAAAGTCTCATTACAAACTACCAGTTATTGGACTAGCTGAGCAAAACGGACTATAACTTAGTAAGTTATATCACATTATTATTGCAGACTTGAATTGAGATTTAAAAAATGACCGAGTTCGAATCCAGAGTACATAGCCGTATCCACAACTTGAATAGATTTTTCCATTAGAATAGATCTCCATCGGTGCACACTGCAACTAATTTCACGCTTGTTTCGACGTGTTGTACGTTGAAATCGACCTCACTAAACAAATAATGACAGATTCGAACACCATTACTCTCTTTATTCTTATTTATCAAAAATGCGAGTGAGATGAGGCGTTAAGAGGTTGTATAGATTTGATTTGTACGAGGCGCAGAGTGGACGAGATTGAAAAAAAAAAATTATCTGGCGGTCGTCTGTGATCTTCATATCGATGATTCCGGGACCGTTGTGTCATATCAGCCGGCGTAACGTTTCCCATCGATCAATAGAAAATAACCTATTCAATCGAATTTTAAACCAACTCGAATTTTCTGTAATACAGATCCTTGAAACTTGAGTGATTTTGGGCAATAGTCCTTGTGTTCGTAGCGCGCTTCAGAAATTACTGATAACGAGAAAATGGTTTGATAATAATTAGTTATCAATGAAGTCTTCTTGAGATAGTTTCTGAAGGTGACGTAAAGTCAATTATGTTAATAGATTAATAACTTCAGGCATTCCTAATGATGACTCCAACGCAATGAAACGAACCTCCAAAGCGACTCTTTGTATACGACAATATATTGACATCAAGAACGCTCAGTCGCATCAAAACAATTGGGCCTAAGGGGACAAATTTTATTTGTCCTGTAAATACTACCGGTCTTCGTAAGTACCTCGTTGAGTTATGACGTGCGGTGCCACGCGTTCGTACATTCCAACGGATCGAACACAAGTGAACAGAATATTGCGGTGTATCGTATGTGTTCAGGATATTTGGCGCAAGCGCCAAGACCACTCCTAGTACGGAGGCTCTCCAACCGATCCCTGACGATTTGCAAGCGGTTGGATCTCATGGACGTCCATCCATACCTTGTTCCCGATATGTCCAACGTTTCCGCCCATTGTCCCTTGTTTTCAATTCACTGAACGACAATTCCATCTCCTTTTTGAAACTTGAGATCGCACTGATCTGAAAGCAGTTGACCATCGACATTTTGTATTCTTAACGCGTTCGCCTTTCGGTCCTTATCCGAGATGGTGTCTCGCGCTAGGATTCAGGCAGCCGCATGTTCTTCAGTAGATATGAGACGTTCGAAATATTGATAGGCCAGCATTGGGGCACATGCGCGGTTAGGAATTATCAATTTAGCAATCTCCGAAACCCTCCTCCTTTAGTTGGACTCCAAATCGAGTTTGAAATTCGCCCCAAGTCACCTGGAAGCCTCTTCCATGCAAGTGCGAATGAAATGCGAAGTTGCTGCCAATCTAGTTTCAAGCCTCAATTCCACTCTCTTCCTTGTCAGTCAGACCATACTATCGCACCTTCTTAGAAAGCTCTCCTTTCGATCATTATCAACTGGAAACATACAGAATGCGATGCGATACGAGCTGTATTCTCATAAATTTCATAACATTCAGTAAAAAGCGAAGTGAACAGCCATTTCAAACGCTTCAGAGTCTAACCCAATAATTTCGCTCGAACTCAGTGCCTCGTCGCCCTGGGTTTGGCTGAGGGCCACTGAGGGGGAATCGAACGGACGACCTCAACCGCCAGCCCAGTCCCAGTGACCAAGCAGCCACTCACACCAAAATATTCAGTACTGCTTCATTATTTACAATAACCTGTAAATAATTAGACAGAATGTCGACAAGTACGTGATGTGGCCGCATACTCAGCGCCTTCTTATACTGGAAAGACCTTTCGGGGAAGGGTCGCACTTATCTAAGATGTAGAAATAAAAGTTTCTAATTTCAACAGCTTTGGTTTTAATAGTTAACGGATAAGGAAAATAATCTTTACAGCGTACAAACTATTATTCAATTAATGGGAACAAGCGAAGAGAAAGGAGACGGGCAAAGAGCGCTGGTGTCTCCTAACGACTTGGGAGTTAACATAATAAAATACAAGAGTCGGCTCCAGTCTTTCCTGATGGCCCTTTTCCCCTAATGGAACCCCAGATAAGTTCCGCGCTCAATTATAGCATAGGTGTCCTCCGATGATAAAAATTCCGTGGCTAATGTAGATTCCCTGTCGTGGGATCGGGAGGGATCATGCGCGCTCTATACATGCCCCGGGAGCTCTCCAATTAAGATAAGCTTAATAACAGGAGAGGAACAAGGATGTGGGGCCGCTACCAAGTGACAACCAAGGGGTTACACGGGGTTGAGGATAAGATACAGTTATTGTCCGTATTTCATTGAATAATTACCTACCCGATAGGACTTGAAAAGGTTACACGGTGTCTTCGACGAGTTTTGCATCGGAAATAAACAGCAGGGGGGTCCGCCAGCCATCCTGCGTTGGAAATTATTCACGATGACCAATTGAAAAACAATATGCAAATGAAATCAGCGTAATCATCTATGCCTTTTGCCAAGTGTGCTAGTTTTGCTTTGACTCGAGAGAGGTAACAGGTACAAAGCCCACACATCAGCTTATCTATGCAATCACAGCAGACAGTAAGCTGAGACCCTTCAAAGTACCTAATTGTATTTATTCAATAAGGATCAGGAACCAGGTTGGATCTTTACATGTAAAATCTGTGTGTAATTATACCGCAATTTTTCTTACGACTCGAGCGGAAAATCATTAAAGCGGCAAAGGAATGATCCCTAACCCAGGAAATGATATAATCGTACTCCGAAGCAGTAGCCGTGCGTGGGGTCTGAAAACGGTGGGGCACCAGACCAGAACACAAAACCAACAGATATGTCTACAAAATACCCGAAGGCAACAACACCCTTCCCTTATTTACTGATTGAGTGATATTCAGCAAAGCTTATCTCTTTTAATCAACACTCTATCGTCGGACGACAACGTCGACAATTTCTACTGAAAATTAGCCACCAAATTCACGTCTTACAAAAATATAGTAAACTAAAATACAACCAAACAATGACTATCTGTGTGTTGACGCCGATCAATCCACAAACAGCAAACAGGAAAACGACCGTAGGTTACCGAAAATACAAATCGGTCATCGGTACTGGACCGAACGCAAAACGAGCAAAATTTGGCGCAAAAAAAACGGACAGACAGAGAAAGCGAATGTGATTCAGTGGAGTGAAGTTCTCAGCTTAGTTGTCATCTGTAGATGTCGGACATAAGCCGATGCCGGACACGTGACTCAGAGACAACAAAAAACAAATTAGAAGAAGAAGCATCTCGTATCGAGATGACAAATTGAATCGATTGTGAAATGAACGATTTTGGGGTTGAAATCAGATTATGAGGCTGAGGCCCAAAGTATGTGACGTACAGCATTTTTACTCGACTCAGCATGGGCTGATGGGCCACTTTTCTCGGTTGCCATGGCGACACTAGGTCCCAGGACCCAGAACCTACCCTTCCAGTTTCAGGAGCCCGGGTTTCGATTGCAGGACATCGCTTATTGTCGCTTTATTCTGATAACATGCTTGGTGTATGGAGCTAACATTAAGGAAACACCATGGATGCTCTACTAGAATATTGAACATCCATAGCCAGAGAACTCTGGCGTGTGGCTTTTGAACTTGTTAAAAATGCTAGGTAGCTACTGTGTGCGAAGGGAAATTCATATGCCAACTGAACAATGGTTGGTATTTTTTACTCTAGTGTTTTTGGGTGCCCGGGGCAGTGGCCCAAGTGGCCTTATGCACGTAACGCCCCTGCTCCTAAGCAAGCTGAGTCAGTAATAATTCGCTATTATTTCACTGAAAACAATGTGGTCGGATGCCCTGACAATTTATTATAACTTCCTAGAATGGATAGGAATGGATAGATTGGATAACTTCCCAGAATGGATGGAAAGGCCTGCCTATTACCTGTGTTTCGGCGAGTTATCCAAGACAGGGATAATGGAGGCTTGTTGATGACTTGTACAATCATGATGGTGAATTATGTTGTTAATATGGAACTGATTATAAAAATGACAAAAAGTAGGAGACGTTATTAAAAATTCTGGATTACTGAATACTGAGTGAACTGGTAGTATAGTACATTCAAAAAATTGAATCTTGACTATTGAACAACATTCAATAGTGTGGGCTGACTGTAAAATAGTACACAGGATTGTACACAGCAGAATGTTCAATTCCGATCTCTGTTGATCCCTCTTCCTTCCACTCGTTCACCACTCATAGCCATAATTAGAAAGTTAATGAAAAAGCGGACCCTTTTTCCATTCTACGACCCCGACAAAAAAAACCTCTAGAGGTTTTTACGATGAGCATTCCTTCAAATTCCACTTGTAAATTCGAAGGGAAGACCCCGAGAGAATATTACGCTCGAGAAGCTAAAGTGATGTGGAAGGGGAGGGGCTTAGCCGAAACTACACCTCTAATCTCCGTTGCTTTAATGAAACTTGGAGTGGGAGCAAGGGAGTTAGGGCTCAACCCTTCTCAAGCATTTCGAGGATAACCGTTTAGTCGAATTACTACTTTCTGCGAGATCACTACTTCCCTGTTTCGGGTTGCCGTGATTTCCCTTAACTTATTTAAACCCGAAAGACCCCTTTGCATAATAAGATGTTCTGTAAAGGGTCGCCTTGAAAAATCGTAAACATGAAATGAAATTTCAATTTGGTTTCAAGGAAAAGGATTACGTGGCATTTCATTGTTCAAATTCTACTGGTGGGATCTGTTTTGCGTAACCTGTCGCTACGAAGACGCTTTATATCCCATCGCATTGTGACGTGTGAGCGTGAATAGAAAACTTTTGTGATTCGTCCAGTTCAGAAACGTTCGTCTGTGAACTACTAACGTGGTAATTTTTGTGTTTGTACTGGCGTTAGTTGTGCCAAAACTAGGACTGAATCTAATTCCTCATCATGGAGTTGCAGTGAGTCAATCCCCCCAGGACTTCTTCTCAATCCCACTTTTTGTTTCATTTTGCCATAGCACCAAAATCTTTGAACAAAATCGTTTCCTTAAATACCTCAACTGGTATTACTCACTGAAACTTCGAAATCTGTCAGCATCCATTTCCGAAAAATCTCCAACGCGCTCGAAGAAGCGAGAATTTCGCAGGAATACGTTTGTTTTAGGTGTGACAGTAAAAAAGATTTCAAGTTGTTGAGCGAAGTAGTGTTAGATGCCTGGACATCGTTTATATACCTTTGTTTTTGTACGCTGAAGCACGTGATCTCTCCTCTCCCTTTCTCACATACTTCTAGGCCTCCTTCGTCCATTACGATTGACATCCCGAACTGATAAATACCTCACTTGGTATAACTCACTCAAGCTTACAAATGTGCCAGCATCCATTTCCGAAAACCTCCAACGTCCTCTAAGAAGCGATAATTTCGGATGGATACGTTTGTTTTAGGTGTGCCAATATCAACGATTTCAAGTTTTTGAGCGAGGTAGTGTTAGATACTTGGATAGCGTTTATATACCTTTGTTTCTGTACAGTCAAGCACGTGATCTCTTCTCTCCGTTTCTCACATACTTCTAGGGCTCCTTCGTCCATTACGATTGACATCCCGATCTGATAAATACCTCACCTGGTATAACTCACTCAAGCTTATAAATAATGTGCCAGCATCCATTTCCGAAAAATCTCCAGCGCGCTCGAAGAAGCAATAATTTTGCAGGAATAAGCTTGTTTTAGGTGTGCCAATAAAAAAGATTTCAAGTTTTTGAGGCGAAGTAGTGTTAGATGCTTGGATAGCGTTTTTATTATATACCTTTGTTTCTGTACACTGGAGCACGTGATATCTCCTCTCCCTTTCTCTCATACTTCTAGGGTCCATTACGATTGACATCCCGAACTGATAAATAAGCGGAACTCAAAGCCGCCCGATCTGTGGCTGCCATTGTCTCCTTTTAAATCCCGCTATAAATCCCCTATGAAAGTGTGACGTTTTGAACTCCTTTTTAAAAAACCATCGTAAGCCGAACCCCCCGGGGTGAAAAAGGGATACGGAGCATTTCGTGATCCGCCCAGGCGCCTTCCCTCTGTTGTCCACCTATAATTGGACTCGTATGTAAATTCCACGAGAGATTTCTCCAACTGTCCGTTTCGTTACCCCCACTCCGTGTGCGAAAAATCCGTCTCTAAAAAATAAAACCTTCTCGAGCAGGGGAGGGGATGTAAAAAGTGCGGAAAAAACGGGATACAAGATGGCGGACCCGCGGTCACCCCACCCCTTTTCGTTCCCACGATAAGCGATAGAGTGGGGTTGGGAAGGAGCGCACCCTCGTGGTTTTTCGCAGGAGCTTTTTCACCAGACCCCCTCCTGACGTTCATTACTCATCCGTCTTTTTCCGGTCTTCCCTTTTAGAATCACTCGCTAAGCTCCCAATGTACCGAGACAGCTACGGTGGGAGTGGTATGAATACATCGAGGCTTCTCCGACGACGAGGCTCCTTTCAGGCTCGATTCTTGGTCGTCGTACCATCAACAGATATACGTCAAACAATTGATAACGGAATGATTGTAATCAGGTACCCATATTCGCCAGTTAGTGTACAGCCACTTATCAATACCCCATCCATCAGGAGGCTCTCCAGCTGCGTGCAGGCTACGGGAATACGTTCATCTCCAGCTCGTACCAACCTGATTCCATTGTTTCCAAGATACCACAGTCGACGGTATGGATCCGGCGTGCTCATCATACATCATTACAAAACTGTGCCCGCGAGTGTGCAAAAACGGTTCGAGGTAGATCCAAACCGTTTTCGCACGAAGGCTCAGCTTTTCGAAGATCGCTCGTTTCAGAAACCTTTCTAGAAGGTCCGGGAGTTCCTCGACAACGCCACATGCTTATCCTTCGCCGGTACTGTATGAAAAGTCCCGAAAACGGTCAACGGAGTTTACAGCGAATCGGAGAGTATGTTGCTACGTGAATATAAATTTGTTACGTCGAATAAGATAAAAATTAAATATAAATGTGACCGGAAAGCTTATTTCAAGAAGATCTGAAGAGGCTACGTCGCGCTGCTACCCAAACTGTGTCCGGAAAAACGACGATTTTAAACCAAAATTTTAGACTTCATATTCGGTCTTCTCGTCCCAAAACATGGAAAACGATACCTCAAAAGCTCATGCTACTAACATGTTACAAAAACACGAAAAGTACCTATTTTTATACCCATTTCCACTCATAACACCCCTGGGTATATTCCGATCGGGCTGCAAAGTTTGGGGACACAACTAGGGCCCAAATGGAGCCTGTGTGCGAAAGAACGAATTTTTCAGACCGAAAATGAGGCCGGTACACGTGATACGGCGGACAGCTTACGGCGTACGGCAGACGGACATAGCATTTTTGGGATCTACGCATCTGAAACGTAAAAGAAAAAATTTTGAGGGCGTCTTATAAAAATTTTCCCTGAGCGAATACATAGGTGTATTATTCACAGAATAATAAACCAAAACGTATGTAATCATGATCGAGTGTGATGAAGTCATGATTTTGCCCCGTCATCCCGAAAACAGATGTTGCAGCGATGTTATCAACATTATATGTAGTTTAAATAACCACAACAACGATAGCTTAATCAATTTTGACAATCGATTATAGTAGTTCATTACAGTTGGCAGTATAAGATACAACATACGGTCGGCTACCGGCCACCATGAATTTGCACAGATTTCATGGTCCGCCAACACTTCAACGGTCAAAGTTGTATAGGAAATACACGTCCTTTATTTTGCTCTATCGCTCTTATATTAGCTTCGTTCGCGGTGTGTTTTTCTGACGGTCAGGGAACAGTCTGAAGCCACTTTTCTTATCGTGCCAACACGCATGCGCCACCAATACCAACTTTCAAACTCACAAACTCACAATGGACTGGGTACACCGCGAACGCTTGGGAAGGAAATCTGACTGCAACCGCTGTGCAACCTGAAAATGTCTAACCTTCCTGATTGTGTCGTGTCGTCGATTTTTTCTGCTTTCTGATCTGACGTTTGTTATACAAATCATATCTATTAAGGGTTTATTGAAAGGCTGTGACTCGTGCATGTGTGAGAAGTTCATAAATATGTCATCATTGATCTCTGCTAATTTATTTCTTCTTTTTATAACAATAATACTAACGTTCGTCACCGTTGATTTCGGCTAATTTATTACTTTTTTAATTCTTCAACTTACTCAAGTCTTATATTACGATTATTCCTATGCTTCTAATGAATGCGTAGACTATCTTATGTATGTTCCTAGTTGTAATATAGTTCCTGCGTTTTGCTTCGAGTATTCATCTCTTACCAATGTTATGCATTCCTTTATCTCAACTTGTACTTAGTCGAAGTATTTTTAATGAAAATAAATCGAAATCTCTGTAGTTTTCTTCCTAACTAATGACCTAATGGGATGTTTATCAAATTCGGTGATACCAGTGTACTTTTGTGGAGTAATTGGTGACTGAAGAAATACCTAATCGAAAGTTTGAAGTTCGTTGTTAGGTACCTAACTAATTTTGCTGATAACTGACTACACATTCTTCATGTGCTCATTTTTTGTTAATATAGCTATCTATTCGGTTTCCTCAAGGGTCAAATATGATAAAACGGCTGAAATCACCGGAAACGTCTACAAAAAAAAGGTAGCATAAACTGTGAATTCAGCCTTAAAAATACAATTTCAACAATCGAAGATAATTTGTCAAAATTAGGAGTCTAATTCGAGTGGGCCAAAATTGGCAAAACCAACAATTGCTAGGCCAGTTCTTGGAACACCCACCCTAATCGTAAAATTAGGTAGGTAAGTGCTATGTTTTTCATTTGGGATATTCAACCGACCCCTCATGGCGAGCGAGAAGTACGAAAACGCAAGTGAGAGAAGTGGATTAGAACGAATAACAACGACGAACGACGGTGCGATGAGAAATGATTTGATTGGCTTAAGCGGGCGAGCAGTCAGAAAGGAGTACATCGGAAAATCCGCGGACTGATCTGACGGTCTTGGAACTGTCTTCGAACCGCCAGAAAAACACCGCGAACAGCATCCTATGGATGCTATACAGTCCGATACCAGTCCGCAAGTCCACCGCGAACGCCAAATGATGGACCTGACGGTTTGAAGACAGTCTGATGGCCACCGCGAACAAACCTATTGTCACAAGAGCATATCGCGGATGTCACCTACTGCAGTAGGTACGTGGTGGTAAGTACACAACTACAACGGTTTATAAGCAGAGAACAGGCGGGCACATGTCCTCCACACCTATGCAACGAAATGTGATCTTATCCATGCATCCTATGTTTATTGCGTTGCCAAGTCTGGAATTATTGATGCGAAATAATTTTGCAGAGAACCAAATATAACGTTCCGACGTTTTTGAATTTGTTCTTTACTCCCAACGACCAAGTGACATGCGAACAAGTATTGAAAAACGTTGTGGTTACAATTTTGTAGCATTTAAAAATTGTAAATTAATCAGATTATTGCCGAAGGGCGACTTCTAAGTATATGCTGATACAGCCTGACCTTCCTCTTTTAGTCTTCCAACATAATACCACCATAATTCGTGAGGCTTCCCCCACTCAAGTTAAATCTTGGTTCCAAATGCGAAGATAAACTCCACTTTGTTCTTTTTTGTTTGTTTGTTTGTTTATTTATTTATTTAGTTATTATTATTTTTTTGGTTTATTATTTTCAATTTGAATTTGAATCGAGCATGAAAGAAAAAATTCTACCCCCCCCCCCCCTCAAAATTTGATAGTTTACGTTTCAAGGTATGTAGAATCCGAAAATGCAAAAAAAATTTCTGTCTGTCCGCCGTACTCCATGCGCTGTACTGACCACTTTTCTTAGTTACCATGAAACAAAATTGATGAAATTTGGGTTATAGATTCCTTTCGGGGTCTAGTTGGTCCTCGAAGCTCGGCGTTACTGTTACACAACGGCAAATTATTACACAACGGCAAATTATTATACACCGTTAAATTATTACACAACGGCAAATTATTACACAACGGTTCATCTACCTACCGAGTAGGGGCTGGATATTGTTGATCGGTACTTTTGCCACTTGACCAACCGTTAAAATATTTTATTGATGGGCAAGTTATTACACAACGGTTCATTTTAGGTATTGACCACAGAAAACAGTGATTTACGCAGAAGGGGCATCTATTTCGCTCCACATCAACAATTTTCCTTAAAAACTTCATTATTTGCGTTTCTTTTCGCCATTATAGTTACTGTTCGTCATCGACAGAATTATTTTAGCAACATTTAACTCGCGATTTAGGTAGGTACCTAGTAACGAGTACGGGGTTAGGTACTAACCTACGGAGGGTCTGCGATTCACATAATACGTATAGAGTAGTACATATTATATTATATAGACGGGTTATCTATACAGAGAGCTGTGATCTGTAACAGAAGGGTATTCTGTACAAAATAATAAACCGTTGTGCAGGGATTTACAGCGTTTTTCAATTTTATTTGTAGCTAAGGTACGAATTCTACTTGAAGTATGCTGGAAATTATGTTTATGTAGAATAGGGAAGACAATTCCGCGTGTAATTAAAAAAATAAATAAATAAAAAGAAAAACCCAACAAACAAATCAGACCTAATCGAAGTTGTTGAGAACTTCAACGAATGCGGATACTTCTTTGACTTATTGTTGTTTCCGATAGGAAAAACGTGAGGTTCATGCAGATGAATCCACCTGCGTGATTATTCTTCGCGTTCGTGCCTTGACAAGACGTAAAGTGGTAGTTCTTTAATTCCTCACAAATCAACTCGTTTTATCGCTTTGTATCGTATTTGAATGTACGGAATGCGAAGTTGACGTATTGCGGAGGTCGAATTGCGGTTTTAAAGGATTTTACGGAATTTCGTTGTATGAATAAAATTAACGTTGACGGTTTCTTCCCTCGCGGCGGCAAAACACAAGGGTTGAGGAGTCGAGTTGGTTCATACGGTTGAGCATTCGGAATTCAAGACGTTCATTAGGAGGCGCCTAATAACAGTTAGTCGGGAGCTGTAAAGAGCTCCGTTGGCTTCGCTTGTTCTCTACACAGGCTCTGGTTCGGTCTCTGGTTCCATCCGACGTCTCAAAGAGGGGTAGCACGAAGAAGATTTCTTCGAGTGTATTAAGGAGGGAGGATGACGACACTTTTACGACGCGAAGCGCCAATAAATGCCTTTCGAATCGTTGAAATCCCTTCGCCGAGAAGCCATTTGTTGGTTTTAATACCGGGATAAAGACCATCTTGTCTGTTTACTGTTGGAATTGAGGCGGAAGAATCTTCGCGTTCTTGCGCGTCAGATGTTATTGCGAGAAATCGCGAATGAGGGAGAATCCTGGTCTGTATTCCACGTGATGGCTGTGCTCGAATACAAGATGCGTTTATCTGCTTGTCGAACTGGTACCTTATTCCGCTCATTTTTGTTGATCATTTTGCTTCTGAGTCTGCAAGGCAGCGGAAGCTTTGTTTTCACTTTCGAAATGACACTTTTTTTGTGCTCCAAAATCAAAATTTCCACTTGCATTTTTCGTTTCAGGGCCTCCTGAACAAATTGGGTTTCGTGTCTGTCTATCCGTCCGTCTGCCTGTCTGTCTATCTGTCCGTCTGTCCACATTTCCTTGCCACAGTCATAACTTTCACAATTTTGATCCGATCAATCGAATTTTCATGAATTGTGTGGGTTTAGCGCTAGGTGGTCCCGTATCAGTTTCATTATAATCGTATCAACGGTAGCCTCTGCGCAGGCGCTAACGAGATTTTCTTGTTACAGTCATAACTCCATCAATTTTGAACGGATTTTGGTCAGATTTTCAGGGATGATGCGGGTAAGGTCCCTTGAGGTCCCATACGACATTCATCATGATTGAATCAGCGGTTGTAATGGGACGTGGCACTGGCACCGCGAACATTCCAAACGTTGAGCATTCCAGACCATAGAAAGATCTAGGAAGTTGAAATTTGATAGGGACAGTTTGCGTTCTCAGTTCTGCACGTGGACTAATTACCTACTTTATCTTAATGCATGAATACTAACTTCGAATTAGGTACCCTTATTATTAAATAACAGTTAAATAATTCCGTTAATTAGTCTGAATCTTTATGTGTGAAAATTCAATGGTGACATACTGTGAAGGCCACGAGGAAGCTTCTGTGCCATGTCCTTGGCAGTGTATTTGTTCCTATGTCCAATGTATGATACCCGTCATATTAGTAGATCACTGCCATCATTGAATATTTTATTTCAACAGACCTGACAGATTCGGTCTGACAGACTGTGGCTATGATCCTGACAATTCGAAAGAGGTGTTTGAGATCATAAATTTATGATAATGATGCGTTTTCTTTATGCTGGAAATAGTGCTAACGTCAAAGTTGATGTTGATGTGATAAATTTAATTATGTCTGAAGGTTGTATAGATTCGATCGTTCTATACTTCAAATGGGCGTAACGGAGCTGGATTTAAAACAAGAAATCATGAGTCAACCAATCACGAGAATTAAAGTTGTGCATCTACGAAATTTCTGTTGTGCATCTGTTGACTAAAAATCCAATATAGTCAGCAAATACTTGACAGCTAGATATATGTGCTGTATGACGTTAGAAAATGAGCTGTCATCTGCAGACATAACTTGGAAGCTTTACGTTAAAAGTCGTTATTAATGTTTGACAGTGAGGGGGAGTATCAAAAAAGAGAGGGCGGTACAAAGTATGTACCAACTGATACGAACGAAATCACTTGAGATGAAACCGTGGAAACCAATTTCAACATAAAAACGGAGTTATTGAAAGGATGTTCTTCTAATACGTGAAAAATACACTGGTATACCGGTTGTGGTGATCAAACCATCGTTAGTAGATAATAAATGGTCAAAACACAAATCACCCTTCGTAGCATTAAGTGTATTTACTAACTACTTAGGAATAACCTGTAAACACTGTTGGTTCTTGATCAATGTAACTCATTCTCCAAACACTTACGGTGTGTTTTTTCAAGGAAACTGCTGGTACATACATACGCAGTAATAAATAGTGGTGGAAGAGACGAGCCTGGACGGGTCATTGACCTTAGGCTCATAAACCAACATAAGTTTAGATATTTTATTAAGTATATAGACTCTCTAAAAATCATTATATTTGTTGTATAAAGTATTTGCTGAATAAAAAAATTGAATTGAATTGAATTGAAAACAAGGACTTGTAATCCGCAGTCTTTCTGTAAACTGTTCGGCATAAACTGGTTCTCACGTTGACGGACTTAGCGGAGGTATTGACGTGCAACATGAGCGCAAAAGCGCCAAACCAATCCTAATTAATGAGGTTCGGGATACTGCACATTATGATCCGGAGAATGGGCTGTGTGAAGCGCTTGAGGAGCACTTTGATACAACTTTCTGCAATGTATCCACGCTCGAGAATAGAAAAGCCGTCACCAGAAGTAACAAGGAAGCTTTACGTTAAAAGCCGAATTTCAACTTCCAGAGCACTCTTAAACTGTAGGTATTAAAGAGGGAGGCGTAAAGTGGATTGCAGAGTTTAATAAGATTCACGGAGATTTGACAAAGCTGTTTTCCCCGTCAGGTGGACCTTTTTTTTTTTTTTTAAAGCTCTCGATTAAGAGGTGAAGGGTGTTTTTATATAACGGCGAATCCCTGAGTGTTTTTTGGGTTAAAAAAAGATTTAAAAATCCAGGAGCTTTTAATTTTTTCGTGGGGCAAAAAGAGAAGAGGGAGGTAGGTGTTAATTGTTAGCTAAAGAGGTACTCCTGTGAGTGATCGACAATGTGAGGATTTGAAATAGCGGGTTGTTTATTAAAAAAAAAAAAAAAAATAAAAAACGTTTCGGCTCTCAGAGGACCCACACAGGCACAACCTCAGTGGGAGGGCGGGGTGAGCTGGAAGGTAGTAAAAAGGATGGCGTTGACGTCGAAACGTTAGGTGAACGGGCGGGGAGTGTATAAATATATACATATACATAAAACGTGGCAAAAAAAAGGACGAGCGAAGTTAAAAGACCCCTTCGGACTGAGGGTGCCGTGATATGTGTGAATAATAGAAGGTCCGTCGAGGAGCGAAATGCGGGAATCGTGTAGGTCGATGGTCAACACACATGACTACCTAAATCGATTTTGTGTCCGACTCGACTGGGGAAGGGTTCCGAAGCTTCTTTTACCCCTTAGATCTCTGCTCGATTTTTTTTCTCCCCCATGCGTAAATTTATTAAATTGGGAATTTTCGAAGAATTTTTGAATTAGGATGATCCTAAAGATGAAGAATGCTCCTAGCCTCACACCTATTGAGTTTTAAAAAATTGTTAACTAAATCCCGCTATGACTGAATCTGGTCATGATAGCTCTAGTCCAAATATGTTAAACATGTTAAGATTTAACGAATAAATAGCAAGGAGAAAGACGAGCTGCGGGAAGCCTCCGTGGAGGCCCGAGAAGGGTCCCCCCTCCATCAACTTCCAGCGACTCCTAACGGCCATCAATGGTTGGTAGACGGGGGACGAGGTGGAGGCACCTTTATAAGGCACCCGGCTCGCCCAGCTCTTCATTCTACTGATCCGATTTCCTACCTGCGAGTTCTCTCTCTCTTACCTTGCACGTCCTCTCTCAAACCTTCATTGTGGTGAAAACCTGGGATACTGGCACGTCCGCTATCACTCACTGTGGTGAAAACCGCGGGATGGTAGCAATCCTTGAAAGACTCCTAACAGGCACATCCTCCTCTCTCCTGCGACCTACCATACCAACCCTACCACGCGCTCGTGACAATAACGTGTGGGTCTATGTAGGCCTGTCTGCAACTGAACGTGTACAGGCTGTTCAGATTGATGCTTTCAATCATTCAGGAAAGGAACAAGGCTGTGGAAGAGATGATTTATGTTGTCAGCTGATTTTACTAGACTACTAAGTATGCAAGCTATGATTCTTACGTTGTTTTGTTCTCGAAATCGAGACGAAAGTATCCAAATCTAGCAGATATCTGTTTTGCAAGTAGTAGAGGAAGATGTTCGGTATGAGAATGGAGGAAGATCGATGATCAACACCATATTACTACATAACCTGTTCAGAAGCAACGGATTTGATCGAATTAGACATGTAGTAATCAATGGAGATGAGGTATCTCTAGCCGACTAAACTTCACTACTACAAGCTATTTGCTTCGGAATTTTGGCTCATTACGTTTTCTCATTCCAAGATCCAGAAATGTGGGGTACAATTCCTAAAATATCTTTTCTACGTGGAGCTAAGGAAGCTGTAGATACATATCCTCCAGAAACTGACGAGAAGTTTATCTGTGGAGGAGATGATTTATGTTTTCAGTTGATTTTACTATAGGTTACTGTCAGGTCAACGGAATCAACCAAATGTCCGTTGAACCTGCCATGGAATTTGAACAGTACAAACAAGACAATACAAGTACAATTTGATCAAAATAACGTAAGAAACACAGCTTGCATACTTGGTAACTGTCAGGTCAACGGCATCAACCAAATGTCCGTTGAACCTGCCATGGAATTTGAGCAGTACACCTGTGGGAAAATGAACAATCGGCCGTTTCCACAGGTGTACTGTTCAAATTCCATGGCAGGTTCAACGGACAATTGGTTGATGCCGTTGACCTGACAGTTACCAAGTATGCAAGCTGTGTTTCTTACGTTATTTTGTTTTCAAAATCGAGAAGAAAGGATTCAAATCTAGAAGAAATCTTTTTTGAAAGTAGTAGAGGAAGATGTAATCACCCAGATTCGAACTGAGGCACCTATCAGTTCAGCAGGGGTTCGGTATGAGAATCGGGGAAGGTCGAAGATCAACACCATATCATTACATAACCTTAATCGATGCTGAAAATCGTTCAGAAGCAACGGATTTGATGGAATCAGACGTGTTTGATCGAATTATCAGAGGAGATGAGGTATCTCCAGGTGACTAAACTGCACTACTACAAGCTATTTGCTTCGGAATTTTGGCTCATTAGTTTTCTCATTCCAAAATCCAGAAATGTGGGATGCAATTCCTAAAATCTAAATCTAAAGATTGGCAACTAGCAGATGCGAATCTTTCGGGCAATTTAAATGAATACCAATTTGGACATTTTGAGGATGGCTTTTTGAAGCTCAAGGTTTCGTATAGGTGTGTTCCAAAAGGCTTGGCACCTTAGCCCAGCTGTACCACTGCCGTTAATCGCGATCCAGAGCAAATCGGTTCCTAAAATAAATTATTATCAGGATATAGATATTATATTTATCACGATATGCCTTCGTTATAGCTGTAGTTTTTTCAACCAGTGCTAAACGTCCGTAACTATCGAGCATTTGGGAAGTTCTCTTAATTCAACAAAAATCTTCTTGAATACGACTGAGAGAAATCGGACATATCAATCCTAACATGATCGTCATGACAAGCTGTGCGGATCCACAACTCCTGAAAAGTTCGTTCACTAGCGCGCGCAGCTAACGTCTTCTGTGCTGCCTTATGAAGCTTAGAAATGTAAGAATGTCCTGAATTCACTATGTGAGGCAGCGAAACAATGGGAACCATATGGGCGTGTCTCAAGCAGGTGAGGCAATAAAACCGTAATTAAAGGTGAAATGCACCGGTCACCTTCAAAGACATAAAACCTGTGCCAACGACCATGCAAACACCGCTGTTGCATTTTCTGAGAACAGCTGTCGGATTTTTATCCCCGTTTTTCACTGCGAGCGCTCAAGTTTTTCTGTCGCTCCGAGTCGAACTGCCTGTTTAATTGCGAACACCAGCTAATGAAAGGTCGTTTCTTGTCTTCTATATGAGACACATGTCCGCCTTGGCGGCACCTAATGCAGTACCCTTGTTTTCTACCTCTAGAAGCTGGAGACCTCTTCCACCGCTCCATCCACAATTTCTTGGAGAAAAAAAAACCCTCCCCTTACCAACTTCCCGGCCTAATTTACATACTTAATTCGGCGGACATCTTGTAAAATACTCCGGGCTCAGGTTCCCGTTCTTGTACCAGACTGCCTGAAGTTCCCGCCTATCACTGAGAGTCCTTTTACCCCTTAGACGTGTTTCGATTTCGTTTTATTTATATCTTTTCAGTTCTTAATCTAAAAAAGACCATTTAAATTTCGAACTCATTAAAAATCCACGGAGGCTCTCTCGAAAACTTGTCCGATAAAAATGCATATCGGAAGGGAACTCCGCTACCATTTATACGAAATTCGATAAGAGCCCTCATTCACGTTCCCAACCCACGTACCGACTAAAAGACATTGGAGTTATTTGAATGAAACATTCTTGGTGCTGCCACACAGATAGCTTCTGTACAGTACGTGGTATCTCCACACATCGTAAACGCCACTGTATTCTCCATGATATCTCCACAAATCGTAAACCTCATCAATAAATTTAATTATGGAATGGATGGTTTTGAAATCTGAAAGCGCAGCCACTGAAAAAGCAATGCACTCACTGAGGGTCCAACATAACACCAATTCAACAACATAACAGGCACAATTCAACCAATATTGAGCATTACAGCTTCGAGAATATAGGTATTATATTTATCACGATAGGCCTTCGTTATAGCTGCAGTTTTTTCAACCAGTACTAAACGCTTGTAACTTTCGAGCATTTGGGACGTTCTCTTAATTCAATAAAAATCATCTTGACCTCATAAATAAATTTAATTATTGAATGGGTGATTTTGAAATCTGAAAGCGCAGCCACAGAAAAAGCAATGCATTCACTGAAGGTCCAACATAACACCAATTCAACAACATAACAGGCACAATTCAACCAATACTGAGCATTACAGCTTCGAGAATATAGGTAGATATTATATTTATCACGATAGGCCTTCGTTATAGCTGCAGTTGTTTCAACCAGTACTAAACGCTTGTAACTTTCGAGCATTTGGGACGTTCTCTTAATTCAACAAAAATCTTCTTGACCTCATAAATAAATTTAATTATTGAATGGGTGATTTTGAAATCTGAAAGCGCAGCCACTGAAGAAGCAATGCATTCACTGAAGGTCCAACATAACACCAATTCAACAACATAACAGGCACAATTCAACCAATACTGAGCATTACAGCTTCGAGAATATAGGTAGATATTATATTTATCACGATAGGCCTTCGTTATAGCTGCAGTTGTTTCAACCAGTACTAAACGCTTGTAACTTTCAAGCATTTGGGACGTTCTCTTAATTCAACAAAAATCATCTTGACCTCATAAATAAATTTAATTATTGAATGGGTGATTTTGAAATCTGAAATCGCAGCCACAGAAAAAGCAATGCATTCACTGAAGGTCCAACATAACACCAATTCAACAACATAACAGGCGCAATTCAACCAATATTGAGCATTACAGCTTCGAAGCTTTGTGATCAGAACGGTCATTTCACCGCTGTATTTGCACAGATTTATATTTATGTTGGGTGAATACGTTCAAACTTCCCATTTGTAAAGTCCTTAATCTTCGATCCACTTAAAGGGATTTTCTGTAATTTTTTTCTTTCCCTTTCTTTTTCATTCCATTGTCATAATATCGTCATATGTGACTTTACATCAAGAGGGATGGGGGTCCAACCTATCGTTGCCATCACCTGCTGGCCCCCACCCTTCGAGTGTCCCTTGTGCAGATGCAGCTGCTTTTATATTTATCGTGAACAACTGGACTATATTCACGTTATGATTTCACCGCCCCAAACCGAATCCTGGCACAGGAGAGCCGATAGGGATACTATCAGTAACAAAGCGCCGCTTCTTCGTTATTTACACCATAAGCTTAATTGACAGCACCGACACAATTCCTCAATAATACTCATACAACTTACTATCATGTAAATTTGAGCGTCCAAATCCTTTTATTGCCGCCTCAGAATCATGTACTTAGTAAAGTTATGAAGCTCAACAAAAGCTATACACAACTATCAAATCGGACTTCGGCCCTCACGGGGCTAATGCGCCATATCATCCATTTTGGAGCCATAAACCCGTCCTTTTCGTCTCCCAGGATGGCAATGAAAACGAAATAAAACACCAAATTTGCCCCAGTTTCTTCCCACGCTCAAAAACGCAACGAATCACAGGAAAAAAAAAGCGAACAGATCGACATAAAAATGAAAATAATACCAACACCGTTTTGCTCCACTTTATCCGAGTCCCTTTTTCTCTTCATCCAAAATGGTGGGAGGTTCGCGCTCTCAAAAGTTTTTACGAGGCCAGTTTTACTAAGGTTTAAGGATCAGTAAAGTTCCCTGTAAATGGACGTTTTACGAGAAGATGCTATTAAGACGAGATTGTTATTTTCGTTCACTCCGGAGGGACAGGATCACAACTAAGAAAGCATTTATCACTTTGCTAATAAAACAGACTATCAAAAAAATTTTTTCGGGTTACAATCCCTCAGTGATTTGTCTGTGTAGACGAAATAACTCATTAGCGAATTTTCAAAGAAAATGAAGCTATTGCAATGGCTTCGAAATTTAAATAATATAAATTTTTGGAAATTTTCTTCATAGAAATCCGTTTCAGACCATTCTAAAACGATTCCTGAAATTTAACACTTTTTTATATGTATATATATATATATTTATTTATATATGTGTCACTCCAGACGATAACTCTCGATAGAATTGAGATAAACAACTCAAATTTGCACAAAAAATCTATCTTGGCAATCGAAAGGCTAAGTTCGAAGATGGGCGAAATTGGCCTACTCTAAGGAGGGTTTTGGCGCATTTAAAGTGCGCAAAAATTACCCAAAAATCCCCAAAATGTTATTTTCCAACAAGTGACCCCTCATTTTAAAGGTTTTTGCACGCTGAACACGATGGTGGAATCGGATTTTAGATATCTTGATCCGTTCTCAAATTAGAGCATTTAAAGTGCGCAAAAATTACCTAAAAATCCCCAAAATGTTATTTTCTAACAAGTGACCCCTCATTTTAAAGGTTTTTGCACGCTGAACACGATGGTGGAATCGGATTTTAGATATCTTGATCCGTTCTCAAATTAGAGCATTTAAAGTGCGCAAAAATTACCCAAAAATCCCCAAAATGTTATTTTCCAACAAGTGACCCCTCATTTTAAAGGTTTTTGCACGCTGAACACGATGGTGGAATCGGATTTTAGATATCTTGATCCGTTCTCAAATTAGAGCATTTAAAGTGCGCAAAAATTACCCAAAAATCCCCAAAATGTTATTTTCTAACAAGTGACCCCTCATTTTAAAGGTTTTTGCACGCTGAACACGATAGTGAAATCGGATTTTAGATATCTAAATCCGTTCTTAAATTAGAGCATTTAAAGTGCGCAAAAATTACCCAAAACTAGGATAATCTTTAAACTCTTACCCCCACCCCCTTAGAGTGGTCAGATTGAAAAATGTGAGAAGTATTAATTGAAGACGAGAGTTCGAAGCAAAAAAGGGGGAGGCAAACGATTAGTACAACTCCTTGAATTTACCCACAGCGATCAAATAACTAAGCACTTAGTACAATTACGTAATAAACAAACGGTAGAATCAGGATGGACAAAACGTACAAATTAAAATAAATACGAAGAGAATATACATAGAAAACCAAATTTTAGACCGAAGTTTTCCTTTATTCAAAACCATAGCCATTAATTCGAATATTTCTTTGAAAATTCGCTCATTAAGTCATGCTGCATGACTGATTTTTTTTTAGTTATCATGGGGTGGACTCTTGTTAGCAATAATGATTAAAACTAGAAAGTTGAATCTTTATATTTTAGTTTTAAGAATGTTAGTCAACACTGATAGGTAGGCAGTTTCTGTTAATGTGGCTGTTTGACGTTTTTGGCAACAGCCAAAACACTACTTACACCGAATGTTATACCCGTGGTAATTCTTTATATTCTACTTTGAAAATTTCTTCATTCAATTCTAAATTCTTTATATTCTACTTTGAAACGGTCTTCTGTCATTTCTACTTCAAATTGAGCTTTACTTTAGCTGCAGCTCCCTAGGATTTTTTGATCTCCAGCTCATTATGGTTCCGACTGCTTTTTTAAATCCATCTTATCTAGTTTTCCCATCGAAACGCTCTTTCTTATGCACTGATGCACCTGCGCAGGTTTTTATTGTCCACCTCTGGGTACCTTCCACTTCTTGACGGAGCACCAACCTATAACTTTACGGTTAAACCGGAAAAGGACCGTGAAATCCTTGCCAAAACCGACCCTGTTTGTTAAATTCCACTAATCCATCTCTTAAACCCCAGTCCCAACTCCTTCCTACAGGTTTTCCTAATCCTTCTGGTCAGGTTTCCCTACAACTAACTGGCGACGATGGAGCAGGACCCGTGGTGGGGGAGGACAAAGTGTTTAAGCCAATTTTAAGGCGAGCCCTCCTTCATTTCCCCTTTCCCATCCTTCGGAACCTTGTTCCCCCGAAGAGACCCGTCCCTTACATCTAATTGCCCTTAACCCCCCGAACCTTCGCGGCAGTTACTATGGAAAACCCCTTTGGAGGAGGTACCTTCTACGACCGTGTTCCAACAACCAGGGGTTTGTTTCTGCTCGTTTGATTATCAACTGCTACCCGCTTCAGCTCGCTGGGGACCTCCTCGGAGTTAAATGTAATCCTACGCCGAGGCTTGAAGCAATGTTCCCAGAAGCCAAGCTGTAGGGACGAGCCCGGGTTTCAGTGGGTCTCTTTCCAGGCAATTCAATTGTAGAATGGGATTAACCGGCGTAAATGGTCTGATTCTAGTACAACAATGAAAATAAAACCAGGGTATCATGATGATTATCAAAGCCCGGAGTTTTATGGCATCTAGGGCTAGGAGTTATAGGTATGTATTTGCATGTGTTTTCAGGACCCCCATGTTATTGCCAACACTACGTTTCAGATGCTTTTGGATCGATTTATACCACTTTTATTTTAAATAAATAACACATCATGATTAGACATCTAAATATCTACCTACTTTTAATAAGGATTAAAAAGAATATAATCACAGCATGAAAATAAGGCTATCTGATTACCATTTCCATTCTCAAGTTAATTATGGAGGTACCAATAAATTACTGTTTTTAGGGTTCTTAAGGGTTGGTCAGATAATCAAAAATCCACTATGCCGACGTTTCAATTGATTTATAAATCCTCTTCAGGGCTGCAATGATAGTCAAATAGTTCCCACCATTGCAGCCATGAAGAGGATTTATAAATAAATCGAAACGTCAGCACAGTGGATCTTTTGATTAAGTGACCAACCTTCAAGAATCCTAAGAACAATTTACACTGAGTGGTCAACAACCTTAAACATACCTACAATACTATACCATTTGACTGAGTAGGTAGGTATAGCATCCGGATGCGTCTGCATGATACAGTTCGCTTCTAAAATCTCTCAAAACCTCTCAATCAATTATCTGCCCTTTTTTCAAGGCACTTTTCAATCTACTGCAATTAGCGATCGATTTGTCAACCACTCCAACCGTAAACTATAATAATGTTTTTCTTATTTAATGGTGTTAACACAGCTCGTAACGCCCGCATATTTAGAAAAAGAAAAAACACGAATCACTTTGAGTGTTTTGATATAACTAGGGTACAAGTTGTTATCTACTCTTGTCCTTTTTTTCACCTTGAAGTGCAATATTTCCCATCAGTCACCAATCAATTGAACAAATAGAGATACGTATCTACTGAAATGTCCTTCTTACTATTCTGTACTTTGAAGTACCTGGCCAAGGTGGGAACCATACCTCAGCAATGACAGGTGCAACAATTGTTTCATGTTCAATTCCAAAGTTTAATTTACGTTTGGAATCGGTTAAAATAATGAACCAAAATTAGCTTAGCGACCCAGCTGCTAATTGCTACTCTGGAACACACAGAAACGAAGCAGCTGTTTGTAGCAACTGGGTGGTGCAGTGCTGGTTTGCTGAATTTCGTTGATACACAAAATAAATCGGTACTTACCAACCACAAAGTTGTTGTTCTGAGTCAAAATTACATTAGTGGCCAGAAATTTGTAGGAGATTATGGCCTCTCATAACAAATTAGAGCCTCATGATTCAGATCAATTTTGGTTTATTATTCTCAATAATGAACATTTGGAAACGAGCATGAACAATTTTTTTAACCCCGAATTAAAAACATTCGGGACGAACCATTTAAAATTTGACGGTTTCCGTTTCAAGGTACGTAGAATCCGCAAATGGAATAAAAAGGCTGACAATTATTACACAACGTGTTATTATTCACCTGCATAGATGCACCTTCTGTGTAGATCGTTGTTCTCTGTGGTCAGTACCTACGCTCAACCCCCCCCCCCCCCCCCCAGGGAATCCCTAAATCAAGTAGTGGAGGTAGCACAGGAACTACAGTTTCATAAAAATGCGTGAGACTGTTGTTATTATAACGTTTGTTCTAGTTGCAAAAGTACCCATCAACAAAAACCAAAAGAGCCATAATGTTTCAAACGAAATAATATCACAGAACAACAGCTGGAGTTCATACGGCCATCAGTGATTATAATCAGGTGTTCCCTAGCAATGATATTTGGGCCGGATTTATACCGTTTCATCTAAGACGGACAGATTATTTTCAGAAATAGACATTATTTCAATAATGAACCTTTGCAATCGAGCATGAAAAGAAAAATTTTAATCCCCCGCTCTCTCAAAATTTGATGGTTTCCGTTTAAAGGTATGTAGAATCCGAAAATGGAATAAATATAAAAAAATTCTGTCCGTCCGCCGTACTTCACACTTTCATTAGTTTGTTACCATGAACCAAAATAAATGAAATTTGGTTTGAAGGTCCCATTTGGGGTCTAGTTGGCCCGCGAATTTCGGCGTTACTGTCAGTCATCTCTAAGGGGTGAAAAATAAGGGTTGAGTTCTTCAGAATACCGTAGCTCGAAAACTTTCAGTAGAAGGTAGATATGGTTTTTTATGTTTTAAATTGATCTTGAACTTAAGAATTTTTTGACACCATCCGGAGCATTGAACGTCCAGAAAAGCTTCGTCAACATGATCGTGAATGAAACGGTATAAATCAAGCCCAGATATATCATCGCTAGGGAGCACCTGATTATACTCACGGATGGCTGTACTGAATCGAGTTGGTTGATCCGTGATACTATTTCATATGAAGAATGACGGCCCTTTGGATTTTGTTGATAGGTACCTACTTTTGTAACTTGAACAAATGTTATGGTTCATGAAAAACAACAAATATAATTAATGACAGAATTCTTGACTCCACCGCATACTAAGGAAACTGTAATTGCCTGGATGGCTCCAGTACTCGATTTAGGGCTTTCTTGGGGGGAAGCAGAGTGTAGGTATTGACCACAGAAAACAGCGATCTACGCAGAAGGGGCATCTTCACAGTTAAATAATAAACCGTTGTGTAATAATTTGCAGTTTTTTTTCCACGAAGACGCCCACACTCGTCAAGCAACACCGCTAGGATCAGGTTTACATATCACGCACAGAAGAAAATAATTACCGTATTACCAGGGAGGAGTAAGCCCGCCAATTAGTAGCATGAACGGTGGGGCGTGGAGGAGGAAGCGCTAACAATCCTTCAGCGGTTTTCTTGAATGGAAAAAAGGAGACGGGAATTTTTTTTCGTTTGCTCGGGTGCGTGAGACGGACCCATTTTCCGAGTGGACTTTCAGAATCGAAAGGAAGCTGATTTTTATATGTACAGAAAGGAAGTTAGCGAGCTCGTGGAGCCATTTCCATCAGTTCAACTACATCATTAGCGCCATGGATTTTGATAGCTGTCAAACTGCGTACGTATAATTATGCAATCTACAACAATGATTATTATAACGGAGCAATCGCAAGGTTGAGAATTTTGAAAAATGCGGCCTGAAAATGGGATTCATTCGACGCCTTCAAAAACCCCTAAATGCGAGTCATCAATACCAAATTCCCTCAGGCTATGCCAAAAAACGGCAAGCCAAAACGTAGGTGATTCAAAACTTTTCAAGAGTTAATTATTTATTTATTTATTAGAGAATACGGGATAGAAATCCCAATTACAAATGCAATAATTATTTTAAAAATAAATATATAATTCGGACAAGCGGTCCTACAACCACAATAATTATGCAAGAAGAAAAAAATGTCCGCTAAATACTTCTAATAAATTAGAATGAAAGTAAAAACCTCGAAAATTCGCTAATCAAATGAATACCTATATATTCTATTATAAAAAATATAAAAATACAGTTTTTTTCTTTATGGCATTCTCTTTTAAAGAAAAAATCAACATCAACTCCCAGATTATTCATCCTTGTTAGAGACCGTAATTAGTTCGCCTGAAATCCGGAACAAATCCATGTTTCGAGTGCTGTGCAACGGTACCCTAAAATTGACGTAGGTACTCCAAAAGAGATGATCTGGTTGAATTTCCACTCATTTTCAGTTTGCTAGAGTTATTATCAAAAAGTTTGAATTTGCAGAGGACGTTCTGCGAGTTACTTTTGGTTTATTATTCTGTGAATAATAAACCTATGTATTCGCTCAGCAAAAAAATTGTACAACACCCCCTCAACATTTTTTTTCTTTTCCGTTTCAAGGTGCGTAGATTCCAAAAACGCAATGTCCGTCCGCCGTATCACGTGTACCGGCTTCATTTTCGGTCTAAAAAAGCCGTTCTTTCGCACACATGCTCCATTTGAGCCCTAGTTGTGTCCCGAAACTCTGCAGCCCGATCGGAGTATACCCAGGGGTGTTATGAGTGAAAATTGTATAAAAATAGGTACTTTCTGTGTTTTAGTAACATGTTAGTAACATCAGCTTTTGAGATATCGTTTTCGATGTTTTTGGGGACGATAAGACCGAATATGGAGTCGATTTTGACCAAAGAGTGGAAAATCGAGTTCTACCAAATGTTCAGCTCCCAGAATTGATTTTTTATGAGTGAAAAACCTGGGAAATCGTCTGAAACCACCATCAATTTGTAGAATAACACTCGAAAAAGTGTCAACACGTGGATCAAGACGATTAAATGGCACTACCAATGGTCAAAGATAATTTTGGGGAAAAAAAGGAGCGTACCTAATTCGTGTTTTAGGGGCCAATATTGATGGAAACCATCAGAAATAGCTATTTCAATTATTACGCATGAAAGAAACAATAAATGAACAGCCAGCATTTCTGCAGGTATGTCCAGTAGAATAATAAACCCATGTGACAAGGACTTTGCAGCGTTTTATTTCTATGACGCCACAAGACAAACTGTAAACTAATAACTTAAACCAGTAGGAATGAGTAACGGTAGCGAGTTGTCTGGCTGACGTCCGAATATCGATACCACAGCGTCATGCCACTTTATCGGGTCTATGCACACAATAACGTGTGTTCCTGTGCAAATAACCAATTTAACGGGTGGAATCAATTCAACGGCGTAACATCTCGAGCTTGTTGCTGGGAACTGATTAGTTTCGAAGCGGGAGCTCGTTACTCAGTTCCGAACCGAATCGAATGCTGCGGGACCCTCCGCAAACTTTACGACCGAAGCGAATCCGCCGCGCGTGCAGCCCCGGGCGAACCCTTCGTTTGATCGGACAGAAGGAAGTCGCAACGCAAATATTTGTCGTGACTGCGACAAGCGTCGCTAAGCTTGAAATATATTGGCGGGTGGAGAGCTGACAAAGGCCCTTTGCCGGGGATATCCGGCGATCGGGACATGGGTTGGGTAGAGGCGTTTGGAGTTGGAAACGAAGCGATCGCGTTTAAAAAGCAGCCTGAACGAGTTTTTCCATAAAGCTGGACGTCCACGTCTGAAGAGACACTAATTGTATGAAGACTGGAAATAAGACTGGATAATGTGCGCCAGATGCGAAAGATGGTGGCACGAAACGTGCACTTCATATTTGGGCACTGGAGATTTTATTTTGTGATAGTGATGAATACTGAATACCGATTGAGATACACTTTTGTGGAAGACTGCTTACCGACTAAGATCGTAATGTTTAAAAAACTATTTTCAGTTCCTTCCTAATTTATTACGTTTTTTTAAATTTGAATAAAAATGTTTTATTACCTACCTACTGGTTCAGAAAAATTTTCATATTTTCATTTCCTGCTACGTGGTCTGCTAGTTATGAGTAACTATACCTAGAATAACGAGACAGTGAAAAAATAAACTACTATATTACCAATTTCGTGCACATAAATAGCTATACCTAGAATAACGAGACAATTAAAAAAGAATTTATCTACTTTATTACCAATTTCGTTCACATAAATAGAAGAAAATAATATAATAATTTATGTATTTCAACAAGCATACCACTTCTCTGTCGTCGGAGCTGCAACCAGGATAAGGTGTTCAACTACTGGGGACTTGATGTTCAGAGACTTGGTCCACAGTGTTCAACTACTGGGAAACTTGAATTTTTTCAGTTAAATCATTATATCACCATTGTAATCAGTGAAACCCATATGTTTTTTTATTCCAAAGAGTTCTCTAGTGATATAGGCACCCGATAAAAAAACAGCTGACAAAATATTTTGCTCTTGGACCGCACCACAGAACGTCAAACTTGGACGTTCGCTTAAGTGTTCAACTACTGGTGACACTACCCTAGCGCGAAAAGGCGCGAATTCGCGCGAATAGTTCGCCAATGTTCAAACACAGGGATTCTCAGGGGTTCGTCAGTCTTGTTCGTATTGTCGAGCGATTAACACCTCTCTGTTTTGACATCTTATCGTTCTTTGCGCTCTTTATTCGTGCAATTGTCCCTCGCTCATAAAGTTTGACACAAGTACTTGGGAGTTGTACTGGATTCGAGATTGTCTTGGGAAGGCCGTGCAGATTTCTTATACGGGAAGCTGCGGAAGTTCATGGGTTATGTATAACTGACGGAACAAATTGGAAGTATCCAGACTCAGACAAATATACATCTCCTTGATACAGTCCGTATTCCTGTATGGGATTTCGGTATGGGGTGCCTGCCTAAGGTGATGAGACGATTGGAAACACTGCAGAAGGGAATATTGAAAGTTATGCTCTCGAAGAATAGTCGTCATCCTACATTGCAGATCTTTTCGGACGCCAAAGTGCTTGCAATCAAACATCTTTTTGTAAAGGGTTAATCCTCCACTTTTACAAGTCCCCCAACGTCGTTTCCCAATGTCGTAAGGATTCTTACAACACGAGGTATCACCTTCTATAGGTAATGTGATGAATCCCAGACCTCGTTTGGTACTTTCAACAAGAAGTCCTTCTTATATCATTCACATGATTTATAATAATATGCCCCAAAATCTAAGATGTCGTTCGGCCCACAAGGGAACAGTACAAGAAGCTAGTGTATTCCTGGTTAGTTACCATAGGTATGGAAAAAATTAAAGTATATATGTAAATTAATCAAATGTAAAACAATTATTATAAGATAATAACACTGATGATCATAAATTAAATGTGTAACAGATTAAAAAATACATAACATAAAAATAGAGAATATGGGTAGGAAATAATCGACATAAGCATAAATCTATAATATAACAAGAACGACTCTTGCCCAACAACACAGGCTTGCCTACAGTTGGGCAATAGTATTCGTGATTTCGAAATAGAAAGTTATGATTATTATACCTTACCAGAAGAATGCGTATTGTTATATTCGTAATCTATGTAAATAATATTGAATAAATCTCTCTCTGTCCCTGGCGGAATCCCGTCCACTCGAGGACTAATTTCGCACGAATACGGGCGAACGCGAAAGATTTCACCTTGAATTTGGACGCGCGTTACGGTCGAAAACAAGCATGGACATGGGAAAATTGATTATGCTTGTGCACGAAAAACCTCCAATATGGGATCAAAAGCTGCCCCAATATCACATGAGGAACGTCCAACAACAATATTATTGTGGGGAGAAGCCGGATTCGAAATGAAAGAAACAGGTTCCTACATGCTCTTACTAATTTCACGTCTTCTTCTGACCAAAATAGGAGATTCCAATACCTACATAGAGTTGCACTAAACCCTCTGCAAGTGGCATTTTACAGTAAGAACGTCAACTGCAAGGAAATATTCACAAAACTACATCACAAAACTGAAGTGAAATTCAGCCGGAGTTCGCCCGATTTGCGTGCACTGGACAGACTTCTGACGCGCGAAATCGGGAACTCACGAACACACGCGAATTCGCGCGATTTTTCGCGCGAAATCGCTTCCAGCGGACGTACAGCCTAAGCCAGCCTCTTCAGTATCTTACTATAACAGGTTTTAGTGGTTTTACTGATTTCTGAGTTGTTTTACAGTTCACTGGAATACTGCAACTATAGCATCGCTAATGGTATATCTACATGATACAAACAGAATTATCAAACCTATATTCCAAGTTTAGCAATCAATTCCGGCTCTGTATTTGCGATTATAATAATTCTTATTCTTATAATTATTTATCAATACTTTATTATATTATTATTCTCTGCAAAAAATCCAAGAGCCAACTGAAGCACTGTTGAAACTTGCCAATTCAAAACGGCAATACATGAGAAACCGTGAAAAGGTACACCACCGGGTGCTGACTGTAACTTTTGCAATATTTTCGAAACATTTGGGACCAATTTGGGGCTTTTTGAATTGTGTTGTTCGCAGGCTTCGTAGGTACGCGGGTAGTTCAGCTGTTGGGCCAGCGTTCCATGTTTGAAATATAACTCATGCATAACAATATCATGATATGGAATCCTCAAATCTGGCTTGAAAATTAATGTTTTATTGAAATAAAAATTATAGGACAGTATGTCACAGTGTAATTAAAATACTCCTTCAAGCTTGCAGGATGAAGCCAATTCTTCTGTCCAACGACCCGACTTCAACGTAAGCCTCAAATATATAAGTTATATTCTAACGGTTCAGTATTTATTTATTTATTTATCGGTGGTTAACGGAACTAACAAAACGAAATTTAAACGAATCTCGAAGTAGAATATTCCCGGCCACTTGACTCGTGACTGGATCCGTTTTCTAAATTAAGAAGCAAAAAAATCCTCCCAACTTATCTTTTCTACCCGGAAGCGCTGACTCGTTTCAAATTAAACCATCGAGAAGAAAAAGTATTTTCCCCCTCCACAGACTCCCCGAGCTGTTTTACCGTAAGATCTGTGTAATGGGAGCCCATCCCTTAAGCCCATCTACTTAGTTCCAACCTCCTCCGCATCCCCTCACTTTTTTTCCCCTCCACGTTTTTAGAGACAGATATCCTGAAGAACCGAGTCCTGCATTTCTCTTTTTTTTTTAAATCCCTAATTCTTTAATACTCCTTCCATAAGCAACAGCGGATAGGCAGAACCCCCTCCCTTCAGTAATTGAATCAAAAATCCTTGAGCTTCGTGAAAGCCTTTTTTCCAATTATGTTACTTCGAGAAGACGTGGAGAAAAAAAATGTATATTCAAAAGATCAAGGAATTGAGTTTATTCAAATACCGATCTATAATCATTCGACTGTGTCAACAATATATCGAAGATTCTATTTTATGTAAGGGTCAGCAGCTTTCAATTTCTTTTCCCGCAATAACGGAATACAGTTCCGTTTAATGTTTGATTATTATTTAGATATCCACCATCACGGTTTGGATTAGGAATCTATGAATGAAAAGTGGTCATGAGAAATCCTCTTCCGTTAGGTTGCGTTACACTGAATCCGATTTTTCGCTCTGCCGATGACAGTCGAACATTCCACCGACTTCCGCCGGTCGATTCTGCCGAATGGTCTTCCGAAGTTTCGACAGATTTTTGGTTTATTATTCTGTGAATAATACACCTATGTATTCGCTCAGCAAAAAATTTTTATAACACCCCCTCAAAATTTTTTCTTTTCCGTTTCAAGGTGCGTAGATTCCAAAAATGCAATGTCCGTCCGCCGTCCGCCGTACGCCGTATCACGTGTACAGGCTTCATTTTCGGTCTAAAAAAGTCGTTCTTTCGCCCACATGCTCCATTTGGGCCCTAGTTGTGTCCCGAAACTTTTCAGCCCGATCGGAATATACCCAGGGGTGTTATGAGTGAAAATGTGTATAAAAATAGGTACTTTTTGCGATTTAACAACATGTTAGTAACATGAGCTTTTGAGGTATCTTTTTCCATGTTTTAGAGGACGAGAAGACCGAATATGAAGTCGATTTTGACCAAAGACGCGGAAATTGAGGTTTTACCAAAGGTTCAGCTCCCAAAATTGGTTTTTTATGAGTCAAAAACCTGGAAAACTGTCTAAAATCACCATCAATGTGTACAATAACATTGGAAAAAGTGTAAACAGGTGAATCAAGACCATTAAATGCCACTACCAATGATCAAAGATGATCTTAAAAAAAAAAGAAAAAAAAAGCGTACCTATTTCATGTTTTGGGGGCCAAAATTGGTGGAAATCATCAGAAATAGCTATTTCAATCATTCCACATGAAAGAAACAATACATTTAACAGCCAACAAAAATCTCTAGAACTCCAATAGAATAATAAACCCATGTGACAAGGACTTTGCAGCGTTTTTCTCTCAGTTTTCAACTGTTCTCGTTGCAAGATGGGACGATTGACGTTGTTGACTGTTGAGCGAAAATTATTTTTTGATACAGGCATACGTTATTTGATGGTACAAGAAGTGTCAGTGACATTTTTTTCAGAGTTCCGCACCTTGTTCTCCGAACTTTTGGAACATCCAGTTAAATTTAAATAGTATTTTACGATAGCCCCTGATGACAGATCTTCTAAATTTCGGGTGGCATCCGACCAAATACCATAGTCCAACTTTTGAAAGATAGCTCATTCCAAGCAAGAAATGAGAAGAGCAAAGTAGGAAGTAAAGTCCAGAATGCCATGGAGAAGTCGGTGGGTTCGGTCGGTTTCGGGAGTCGGTGGAGTTCGGCCGAGTTCCGCCGAAGACGTCGGTCGCAGGGTAACCACTTCAATCGGACTCCGCACTAACGCATTAGTTTGCTTGATGGACCGAAATCGGTCGTATACGGCAGCGCAAAATCGGCCGAAGCCGGATCCAATGTTACTGTCAACGGTCTGTCATCAGGGATTAGGCGTAGGTACCTAACGTAACACGGGTCAAAATTCAATAGTTTCCAATAAAAAATTTATTAAATACCATTTAGGCTCAACAATGAGTTGGTTCTTAATACATAAATAATAGTGTCTTTTTATATAAAATCAGATCGATTCTCAAAATGGAATGAATTTTAGAACTGAAACTTGGTCAGAAATCAATTCTGTTAAAAATACGAAGGTTTAAACACTCCCCCCTCCCTTCCCAACCGCTGGCAGTCCTTTGATTGTACGGGAATCATGGAAAAAAGTCGTATTGGAAGATTATCATAATTTTGTCTCCTCCTAGGACTCGATTTGTTTGAAACAGAAAGAGAGATTCCCCAAAGTACTCAATATTTCTAACAATCAGCTCTAATTAGGTTTGTATTTCTCTGTCCTGCGATGTGTTGCTCCTTGAAAATTATTTTAAAGAACGCATCAACAAAACGCCTCTTCCTGCCCAACAACGACCCGTGCAAATGAAGTCGCGCGCCCCCATTATTGCAATAATCTCCCAGGAGAGAAGTCGTTCGTTGAACAAAATACGAAAATATACCGTCGCTAAGAAATAAGAAGGGAAGGAATGAAACATAAAAATAAATCAATAAGTCTTATCTCCAGTCTGTCACATCCCCGCTCTCTGACAAGGGATGTAATGATCGTAATAACCCCCACCCACCGCCCTGCCCAGTCCTGGGGAAACACGGCAAAATATTAAGAATAAAATTTACATTTAGTGCCTTTTCCTTCTCGAGTCTTTTAGCCTCCTTCCTTCGCCCCATAAAATATTCAGTGGGGTTTTTGATATTAAACCTACCGTTGACACCGGAGTAAATTCAATAACTCAGGTTTTTTTTTTGCCTTGAAGGATTATGAGAAGTGCTGATGTTTTCCGAATAAATTTTCCCCTTTCCATTCCGCATTTTCCCCTCGGTTTATTTCCGATTTGCTGGAATTTTAATTTGATGATAAGGAGCAAGGGGGGGCAGGTACGTATTAGATGTTTGGAGCGTGGAGTGGAAAAGAAATGCAAGTTATAAACGAGGCGTCTCGTTGCGCAGAGGCCGGATGCTGATGCAAGACAAACCTCATAAATATGAGATGAATGAAATTCATGAAAGCAAACAAAGGACATTCCCGAATCAAGAGGTCATTCTTGAGACCCAAAATCAGCTAAATTTGCCGGTCGGTACCGTTTGGCCGTTTCCTGGCGAGAAGATGGGAAAAACTAAACCTCATTCCAAGGTTATGAGAAAAATTCTGTGATTCCGAATGTGATACATACAACTATACCTATATAAATTCGTTAGCTCTATATTCCCAAAAAATTGAAAAATTCTTGTTTTTGCCGACTCCGACCAACCAAACTCGTTTTCGTATTGAAGTTTAACACAATCAAATTCTGCGTCGAATGACTTGCGTACCTAACCATGTTCGTTTGTGCTTGACGACAGAATCCAAAAACACAGATAACAATACAGCTTATAAGGATATGGCCCAAGGTGGTACACTACTCACTGTTATTAGTATAGCACAGTAGTTCACTAGAATGAGTATTGCAATACGTAAAGTTTTGGTTTATTATTCTGTGAATAATACACCTATGTAATCGCTCAGCAAACAATTTTTTTAACACCCCCTCAGAATTTTTTCTTTTACGTTTCAAGGTGCGTAGATTCCAAAAATGCAATGCCCGTCCGCCGTATCACGTGTACCGGCTTCGTTTTCGGTCTAAAAAATTCGCTCTTTCGCACACATGCTCCATTTGGGCCCTAGTTGTGTCCCGAAACTTTGCAGCCCGATCGGAATACACCCAGGGGTGTTATGAGTGAAAATGGGTTTTTGAGTTTTAGTAACATGAGCTTTTGAGGTGTCGTTTTCCATGTTTTTTGAACGTGAAGACCAAATATGAAGTCGATTTTGACCAAAGAGTGGAAAATTGAGGTTATAACGAAGTTTCAGCCTTAAATTTACATTAAATTTTGGTCTAAAATCGTTGTTTTTCCGCACACAGTTCGGGTCTCCATTTGGGAACACATTTGGGCCCTTGTTGTGCTCCGAAACACGGAAGCCCTTTCGGCATACACCCAGTGGTGATATGGGACAAAAATGATGGTAAAAATAGGGGTTTTCGAGGGATTTTTGAGGTTTTAGTGAACATGAGCTTGAGAGGTATCGTTTTCCATGTTTTTTAGGGCGAGAAGACCGAATATGAAGTTGATTTTGACAAAAGAGTGAAGAATTGAGGCTGTAACGAAGGTTAACCTCCCGAAATTCATTTTTCATTAGTCAAAGACATGGGAAATTGTCTGAAATCACCATACATTTGTATAATAACACCAGAATCAGTATCAACAGGTGAATCAAGACAATTAAATGGCACTATCAATGATTAAAAATAATCTGTTGGAAGGAAAAGCCGAGCCTAATTCGTGTTTTTGGGGGCCAAAACTGGTTGAAACCATCATAAATAGCCATTTCAATAATTGCACATCAAAGAAACAATAAATGAACAGCCAACATTTCTGTAGGTATGTCCAGTAGAATAATATACCCATGTGACAAGGACTTTGCAGCGTTTTTTCATTTTAGCGGCGCCATTGCTCGCGTTTTCTTTTTTGCGTTTTTAACTACTCAACATAGCGCACCTAACGTGAATTTCTCGACTTCTTACAATTGAATTCATCAAATGAAATAAAGAATTGCGCCGCTGTTCGATTTAATTGAATTGCGTTATCGTGATAGAGCACTTCGTTCAACATGGACTTACGTTAGTTTCGGTCTCATTAACCATTAACGGACTCTAATCGTGTAATCAGGTCAACATCAGTTATTATCGAATCAGGTCCAAATCTAATCAATACTGATAATTACCAACTCGTGTATAGCTTTTGAATGTAATAAAAAGGAGAGGGCGAGGAGTTTATTAGTGCAGCGGTGTTGTTACTCCCACTGGAACACCATGTAGGAGTCGAATACATTTCTCAGATTAAAAATTTATTATCTCAGAAATTAAAACGGTGTTTCGTTTCGCATCCAAAGGGATTAAGAGCCACCCGGCGTCGAAAATTGCCATTAAAAACAGCAACAGCACTTTGCTTCGATTAATTAACTTCGCTGGAGCAGGAGTCGTTCGGATGGTGGAAGGGGGTTAAAAGAAGGTGGATCGAGTAGAATTTAATGAAAATTAGAGACGCCTAAATAATTGAGTAGCTCTGGGAGGGGAGGGTTCGTTAAAAATTCAATAGAGATGATGAGCAACACGGGCGATCTGTCGTCGGTGTAAACGACCTATTGTAGCCGTAGTGAATTTCTCTCGTTAGTTTGCAGTATTTACTGCAGTACTTCCAGTGGAAATACACATAGCAATGATTCCAAACGGAACCATGTTTTTTCAAACTTTAATTTCTGGCTACATGAAGTAGGTGGATCCTTTGGCATCCTGCCGGTCAGAATTGACTGACTCTTTGTTTATTATTCTGTGAATAATACACCTATGTAATCGCTCAGCACACAATTTTTGTCGCACCCCCTCAAAATGATTTCTTTTACGTTTCAAGGTGCGTAGATTCCAAAAACGCAATGTCCGTCCGCCGTATCACGTGTACCGGCTTCATTTTCGGTCTAAAAAATTCGTTCTTTCGCACACATGCTCCATTTGGGCCCTAGTTGTGCCCCGAAACTTTCCAGCCAGATCGGAATGTACCCAGCGGTGTTATGAGTGAAAATGGGTATAAAAATAGGTACTTTTGGTTTATTATTCTGTGAATAATACACCTATGTATTCGCTCAGCAAAAAAGCGTAGATTCCAAAAATGCAATGTCCGTCCGCCGTCCGCCGTATCACGTGTACAGGCTTCATTTTCGATCTAAAAAAATCGTTCTTTCGCACACATGCTCCATTTGGGCCCTAGTTGTGTCCCGAAACTTTTCAGCCCGATCGGAATATACCCAGGGATGTTATGAGTGAAAATGTGTGTAAAAATAGGTACTTTTTGCGTTATAGCAACATGTTAGTAAAATGAGCTTTTGAGGTATCTTTTTCCATTTTTTTGGGGACGAGAAGACCGAATATGATGTCGATTTTGACCAAAGACGCGGAAATTGAGGTTTTACCAAAGGTTCAGCTCCCAAAATTGGTTTTTTATGAGTCAAAAACCTTGAAAACTGTCTGAAATCACCATCAATGTGTATAATAACATTGGAAAAAGTGTAAACAGGTGAATCAAGACCATTAAATGCCACTACCAATGATCAAAGATGATCTAAAAAAAAAGAAAAAAAAGCGTACCTATTTCATGTTTTGGGGGCCAAAATTGGTGGAAATCATCAGAAATAGCTATTTCAATCATTCCACATGAAAGAAACAATAAATTTAACAGCCAACAAGAATCTCTAGAACTCCAATAGAATAATAAACCCATGTGACAAGGACTTTGCAGCGTTTTGTGTCTTAGTAACATGTTGGTAACACGAGCTTTTGAGGTATTGTTTTCCATGTTTTTGGGACGAGAAGACCAATTTTGACCAAAGAGTGGAAAATTGAGGTTCTAAGGAAGTTTCAGCCTTAAATTTACGTTAAATTTTGGTCTAAAATCGTTGTTTTTCCGCACAGAGTTCGGGTCCCCATTTGGGAACAAATTTGGATCCTAGTTGTGCTCCGTAACACGGCAGCCCTTTCGGCATACACCCAGGGGTGGTATGGGAGAAAAATGAGTGTTAAAATGTGGGTTTTCGAGGTATTTTTGAGGTTTTGGTTAACATGAGCTTGTGAGGTATCGTTTTCCATGGTTTTTAGGGCGAGAAGACCGAATGTTTGGTTGATTTTGGCCGAAGAGTGAAGAATTGAGGTTGTAACGAAAGTTAAGCTCCCGAAATTCATTTTTTTATGAGTAAAAAACATGGGAAATTGTCTGAAATCACCATACATTTGTATAATAACACCAGAATTAGTATCAACAGGTGAATAAAGACAGTTAAATTGTACTATCAATGATCAAAAATAATCTGTTGAAAGGAAAAGCCGAGCCTAATTCGTGTTTTTGGGGGCCAAAACTGGTGGAAACGATAAAAAATAGCCATTTTCAATAATTGCACATGAAAGAAACAATAAATGAACAGCCAACATTTCTGTAGGTATGTCCAGTAGAATAATACACCCATTTGACGAGGACTTTTCAGCGTTTTTTTCTAACCATCTAGGTACTCAGCGAACGTCGCTATTAGGAATTTTTTTGGTTCTGCAATGGTAGAACATAGCGGGACCAGTGCAGTCTAAACCGCAAAAGATGCCCCTCGTGAACAATTAACGCACTAAATTGTACCAAAACATTACCTGAAACAGTGCGGTGTTGAGTTGCCTCTGGAGGTGCAGCAGAGTGCCAAAATGGTGAATGAATAACCGTTGTGGAGGTGAAACTAGCGTTCGAATGATGAGCAATACTATAAAATTCATAGTATGAAATGCATAGATCCTTTAAAATGTGTCTGTTTGCTGTTTGCATCAGGACACATTCATAACTGTTGTAATAAGTATGGTAATTGAAATTCAACTCTATTGCAACTTCGTTGCATCACTGCAAAACCTCTACTTCAGATCAGTGAGATTCTTTGACAGCCTACTATCCACAGTTCAATTACTCTTATCAGTTGCTGAATCATTTGTATCTTTGTCATTTCTGACGACGTGATACCTGGATAGCATCAGACCTCCCTTATCGGCCTTATCAGGTGGAATAAACCGGTTCCCGTGAGATCACCGAAGTTAAGATACCTCGAGCGTGGTTAGTACTTGGATGGGTGACCGCCGTGACAGGTGGTGACACGTCCAAGTATGATCCATGTAGCTGTTGGACGAACCCCTCTCCATTCAAGGAGGCGAGGCAGTGAGTAGCCAAGTAAAGAGCGAAATGATCGAATTCTGATCCTCTCATTGGAGCACAGCTGATCACGTCCGCGACGCTGGCAGGGCAGTCGGACGAAAAGCCCCAGCCTGGAATGGCTGTTTACATTGCTTTACTTTACTTCTTTGACAGCCCTATTAAAACTGATTGAATTTTCATTAAAATCTACCCCCCGGGGGAGGTGGTGGGGTCTTCTGGCGATGACGAGTGTCTTACAAGGTGGAACCTGACCCCGGATTGAGGTTACCAATGAGCATTGCCTTTGCTGATGTTGCAGGTACGGGATGGACCTGAACGGCGCCAGGAGGAAGAACGCGACGCGGGAGACGACCTCGACGCTCAAAGCCTGGCTCAACGAGCACAAGAAAAACCCCTACCCGACCAAAGGTGAGAAAATCATGTTGGCCATCATCACCAAAATGACGCTGACGCAAGTCTCGACGTGGTTCGCCAACGCTCGGCGGCGGCTCAAGAAAGAGAACAAAATGACGTGGGAGCCCAGGAACAGGGTCGACGATGAGGACAATAACAATGAGGAGTCCTCGTCCGGAAGGAAAAGTGCGGAGAACAAAGACGCTCTCGGTGAGTACACGAATTTCTTTGCACCAACTCAGGCTAAAAACGTTCCGAACGGACAGAAGCTTATCAGTATGGAGAGACTTTCTTTAGGACATGTCCTTTTGGTTGTAAGCCAACTGACGAGAATTCTTACCAGCAAAATGATTGTAACTGCATTTAAAAAAAAACTTATCCAATGAAATTTCTCCTTTCTGAACAATTTATAACTTGGCGTTTGGAACGTTTACATCCTGACACATTCTGGTAATGCATAAGGACATACTCATACCTATTTTTTGGTTCATTATTTTAATAATGAACCATTGGAATCGAACATGAAAAAAACAAAAAACATTTTAACCCCCCCCCCCCCTCTCAAATGTACAATCCGAAAATGCAATATAAAAATTCGTAGTTACCATGAACCGAAATTAATGAAATTTGGTTTGTAGGTCCCATTTGGGGTCTTGCTGGTCCGCAAAGCTCGGTGTTAATGTCAGTCATTTCTAAGGGGTCAAAAAATAGGGGTTGAAATCTCCAGGACACCGTTACCTCGAATCTTTTTTTTAACGTTTTTAGATAGTTCTTGAACTTGGGAATTTTTCGAGACGGCCCGGAGCATTGTACGTCCAGCCGTTCGTTCACAGTAAGGCCCCGAAGTTTGCACCAACAGGCTTCGTCAACAGGAGGGTGAATCAAATTGTATACATTCAGCCCAGATATCATCGCTAGGGAGCATCTGAATATATTCATCTGATTATATCTCGGATGGCTGTATGAAGTCGAGTTTTTGTTCTGTGATAATATTATTCCATTTGAAAAATGAAGGCTCTTTTGAATTTTGTTGATAGGTAGGTACTTTTGCAACTTGAAGAAACGTTGAAGTATTATTGGGTAAATTATTACACAACGGTAAATTATTACACAACGGGAAATTATTACACAACAGTTAATTATTACACAGCGGTTTATTGTACTGTCTACGCAGAAGGGGCATCTATACAGGTAAATAATAAACCGTTGTGTAATAATTTGCAGCGTTCTTACTACTGGGGCTCACCTGGAGGTTTTAAGGGAGCCTGTATGAATATATAGAAATTGGTTGCTTAAAATATTGTCTCCTGGAGGCCGTTTTGAGTGTGGTGAATACGGTTTTTAGGCCAAAATGTTAAAACTCCATGCACATCCCATATTGGAGATCTTTACTGATTGGTTATGTATTCTGTAGCGATTTTAATACTGTCCAGACGGTTCCCGAGACCAAAACCAATTATAACCAAATCGTTCAACCCAGACTTGAGTTTTGTTAGTAGATAAAATAATAAAAATCACGGCTTGATTCATCAATAACTTTCGGTACAGATTTCAATCATCCCCCCCCCCCCCCCCCGGGAAGATATAACCAAAAATACACAATATTTATCAATTCATCGAATTTCGTTTTATGATTTATGTGGTAAGCGATCTTACAATGTGGAATAAACACCAAATAAATAAACCTTTAGCGTACCACTAATTTATTAAGTACAAAGCTTTTCACTCAACTTCTGAGCATCATCAGGTAAGCAGGTACTCACATGTGATTAATTACCTGATGATGATCAGAAGTTGAGCGAAAAGCTTTGTACTTAATAAATTAGTGGTAAGCTAAAGGTTTATTCATTTGTTGTTTATTCCACATTACAATATTTATCGTCAGTGGAGAAAGCAATGAACTCTGGTCCGCTTCCGAGTGTCATGACGTTATTTTCTCGTCATTTTAATCCTTTCAGACTGTGGGAGGGAAAAATCCGTTTTCCTCTTCCGCTTCTCATCTCCCGAAGGTATGAAACTAAACGGATTAAGCCCTAACCTGTTTGAGTATTCATAAATGTTGTTAAAGCAACCGATATACGGGGGTAAACTGTGTGTCCAACAATAACAAACTCTAATAACAGAGAGTAGTAGCGAGCGTTGAGCCCCCAGAAGTTGGGAGATTTAAAAGGCTCGGCGACTCAGGGTGTATATTGAAGGCAAATATTTACCTCCATAGGGAGAAAAGGGCGGCTGTTAAGGGGTTACCCATGAATAAAATTGTCTTTCAAGTTGAGGATCCGAGAAGCAAACAGAAGGGATTACTTCGTCGGAAGGGTTTTTCTGGGGGTATCTTATCGATGCAAATTCGACACGCGTCCGCCGCCCCCTGCCGCGTGCTGCGCTCTTCCGACAATAATACGTAATTAAACGCAGGCGACCTTGTGTTGACAATAAAAGAGGCATCGAGTCAATAAATCAGACTCGGTTTTAATCACGTTATTGTGGGTGTCAGTCTAGGGTTGAAAAGCCGGGAGGGTGAAAACCATAACGGAATCATAACGGCATCAATTCTCCCCTTTTTTGCCGGAAGGGTCCGGCCCTTTCTTCGTGGGCGCAATCCGAAGAGTTTTCCCATGGATTGCGGCTGCGACACGACCAGATATCTTGTTGCTTCCTCTTTTTCCCGTAGAAGTCTATAACATGAATGTAAATATCCATCAGTTCTTTCATCCGAATTCCACTCAAATTTCGTGATTCAGACATCAAGGAATAAGTTTGGTTCTGCGTCATTCTGAACCAATATCGTTGAACCACAATATCCCAATAAGAGATCTGTCGATATGAACTGAAGCAATCTCCATTTTCCGAAAATTTGAAGGATAATTTGGAGTTGGTACCTACGCTGATGCTACTACTTGGATTTCACATTTCTTCATGGGCACAATACGGTATACATTTCCCTTGAACCCTGACTGCGTCATGACCAAGTATAATGTTTATTTTTCCTCAGCATGCCTGAAAAATCCCCATTTAAAACAGTCTAACAGTTTACCCTATGGACTGCAAAACAAGGCCAGAGAAGGAAAGTTTCTGCGTGCATTTCGTGATTCGCACATCAATGAGAGGAATTGTTCATTCCTGGGTCCTATTTGATTTTCACATCGCTAAAATTTACATAGTTTCTTCAATGTTGATTTTCACCATGCAAAAATCCCTAAACCGCCAACGTATCTAAGTAATTTTTATTATTTTCAAATGTAACGTAGAGCTTTCCTAAAAGTCGCAATGTGTGGGTTTTCCTGTCAGTGGAAATAATTATCGTTGCTGCAATTAGTAGGTCATGACGTCACAGACCTCCTCTCACCATCTTGTCTAGAGCTGGGAGGCGCAACGCCACGAAAGTTGCGACGTCAAAAGCAGCTTTCCGCGTTTTGATCTTACCTGAGCAAATTAGGTGCTCAAAATCGGTACAAGTGTTTTGAGGGTTCTGAATCAGATGTTGAGGTCAAAAATCACATGAGTATGAAGGTCCATCGATGGACGGTGTGGTGTGATTCAACCCCACATTGAATCATATGTTTTCGGTTCTTCGTTTCTATGAAGTGTCTTTATACCATCTCAATATTCGTATTCTATAATTTCATTGTATCGCCAATTAAATGAATAAGGCCTTAGTATTGCTCTGAAAGGTTTTATTACAGACAGGATGATTTGGAAAAGCACCCAATTACCCAAAAAGCATCGTTTCGATAGGGTGTAAGTAATCATGAAGCAAGTTCTGCATATATGTACAATGGTGTTACATGGTCGGACTCCAACTCGTTGTCTTAAACACATCTCACGGCCTCTACGTGAACGGAAGGCAACGGGAGAAAAAAAAATTCCATTTTTTAGGAAGAGAGTAAAGCTCTTCAGATAGGGGAGTGCCAGGGGTCACCCTTCTTTTATTCTATACATCATCATGAAAATCGCATATCACACGTTATTCCAAAAGGATGCTTCTAGAGTGCCCTTTGAAAACCATTCATCTTTTTTCCTCCCCGAGAGAACGTTTGCTTTTTCTCTCTCCAGCTTTTCGAACTGAATTATCCGTCTGCGGGCGATAAATCCACTTTTCGAGGGAAGCCAAAAGAATGGATAGGACAGTGTTCTGTACATATGGAGAGGTGACCGTTTCTGGGCATCGAACAGGTCGGGAAATACAGTTTGTGTATCGTTCTCCGATTAGAATCCATTGAAGCTAGTAAATGGATTGGTCCTCAGCTGCAAATCTGGACTGCGGGTACTTATGTTTGCGGATGACATGAAAATATATGGTGCGATCTCGTCGTCCACTGACTGCCTCCGGCTTCAGTGTGGTCTCGACGCTCTTCTGGGCTGGTGTCGGCAGGACCACCTGTCTCTCAATCCTGCAAAGTGCATGGTCGGATCCTACACATGATCTCAGGAGTGCATCGATCATTCATATAAGTTATGTTGGGTGCCTGGAGAAAGATGTTTTTTAAAAACACTGTGACTTTATTACACACTGGGAACGGAGGGTAAACGGGCAGAGTGACGTGCTGCAACGACTGTTCAACTAAGACTGACTCGGTCTGCTGTTTCAGTTTATCCTGCTGTTTCAATTTATGTGCTCGGTGTGCTGTTTCAGCAGAAAAGGTGGATATCAGCAGGATTGCTGATATAACTTATATGATTGGGGTGCACTTCTCGCTAGGCTGGAGCTGACGCGGGACTTGGGTGTGCTCCTGGACCGGAGGCTTTCGTTTAACCACCATGTGCATGTTGTGGCGGCAAGGGCATTAAGAATGTTGGGTTTCCTGAAGAGGTGCACTCGGGACTTTACCTCTGTCGAGGCTATAGTACTACTATATAAATCGTTGGTCCGCCCAATCATGGAATACGCTAGCCAAGTACAGTCCCCGTTCTATGGGGTGCACAAGGACAGGATGGAGAGGGTCCAACGTAAACTCCTTCGTTATGTCGCCTCTAAGTTGGGGATACCGGCCGATAGTGTGGATTACGCGCGGCTGTCGGCGGATTATGGCCTCCCCAGTCTGGAAAACCGTAGACTGCTGGCAGATGTGGCGTTCTACCACAAGCTGGGGAATGGCATGCTGGTCTGCCCTGCTCTGCTTGCCAGGATTAATTTCAACGTGCCGGGCCACATTACCCGCCACACACCCCTGTTCCACGTCCCCTTTACTGCTCACAACTCCAGTGCCCCCTTTACCGGATGCCACGTTTAGTCAATGCCTTCCTCCAGAATTCGTCATTCGGCTTCTTTGCTGATCCATCGTCTTCCCTCAGGCGCCATTTCTCAGCTCGCCAATGCCAGTGAAGTTTGGTCGACTTTTTCTCAAAATTTAATTATTCATTTATTATTCCTGAGTTTACAACTCCTTTGTTCAACTCTTGTAAATTGGCTTAGCCGTACCATAAAAAAAAATTAAAAATAAAATTTAAAAAAATCTGGCGTCTCGCTCTTTATGGCAAGATCAGACTTATATAGGTACCTAATCCTGGTACCGGGACTAGGGACCATTACTGGGCGTCGACCAGATTAGGATGTACCCTAAATTCCTGGCCAAGTAAATGGATGATCAAAAAGTACAATCTCTGTATTATAGTTCTACCTCACAAGTATATCTCGTTCTCCATGTCCTGAGTACCAGGCCATCATATAAGTAGGGACTGGAATTTTCATATTTTGCACATGTGTGTTTTTGTCGTGTATATCGTTCTACTTTTCCGTTTTAAGGGTATCTGAAGCGTTTAGCGTGTGTTATATTGACATTCAAATAGCATATTTTGCTCAATTTCGGAGATTTTAGCATATTTTGTCCGTTTTGTGCATATTTCTGAATTTTTAATCGAAATTTAATCGACGACAAGTCTGTCACACACAACTTGGCATTATCGAGCCCCATTTCACAATGATTCCGGCATTGATCACTTGCCTAGAGACCCAAGGATTGGACCTTTGCACAGCCGTGGGTGCAGTTCAGAAGGTACAAGAGGAAAGTGCTAACCGGCCAGGGGAAGCAGGCGAGGCATTAAGGAAGAAATCCTGGATGGATTTTTTTACTGAAGGTATCAAAAATTTGAGAGGAGTGCACTCTGATATCTCATCTGGCTTTACCCCAGGTGAACTCTCAGCATTGAAATTTTTACCCATCGTGTCCTGTGATGTCGAGAGGTCGTTTTCTACCTTAAAGTTGCTACGAACTAAATCATTCGCGAATAAATCGTGGAAACCCATTTCAAAGAAAAACGGGTGTTATTGAAAAATTAGTATATTTCCACTAATACACGAAAAACTCAAAAAGCACTGCAACCGGTATAACAGTGTTTTTTGCGTTTTTCGTGTAATAGTGGGAATAGACTATTTTTTCAATAACTCCGTTTTTATTTTAAAGTTGCTCCTCAGCGACAACCGTGGGAGATTTACGGTAGAAAATTTGGAAAAATCAATTGTGATCCAATGCTATTATTGTCATAATGAGTAACTTTTCTTGTATGAATGTACACGTTGTATAGTCGAGAAAAAAAGGTGTGTACATTTTCTTCCTTGATCCTTTTCTACAATTTTTTAAGGACGCGATAATAACTGGGACATAATGTATAAGACTACCTTTACGTCTCACAGCAAAATTTAGTTTATTTTAGATATATTTTTAAAAAAAATTAAACGTAATTTCGCTTGGAGTGCATATTTTGCCCATTTCGAGTGCATATTTTGGCCAAATTTTGTGTATATAATTCCAGTCCCTAATCATAAGCAATCCCTTGCACCTCACCTTGGCAGTTTTTATGAAGACCTCACCACGAGTCCATGGCCTACAACGCGTGTTCTTTTTCTGTTGCAGATTCCAAAGATTCCGGTACTGGTTCCAGTGAGGACGGTGACCGGGGTAGCCACCGGTTGGAGTTCGAACGCTCCAGCGGAACAGGAGGAGAGCGAGGCGAGCGCGGCGACACGGGCTCCGAATGGTCCGAGTCCCGACCGGACAGCCCCGAATGCCTGTTCCTCCATCCGACGACCGGCTACCCGAGGTTCTCGTCGCCTCCGTCAGGGACGCCGCCGGTGACGACGAAACCCAGGATATGGTCGTTGGCGGACATGGCGAACAATAAGGAAGACACGAACCGGAGTGGAGGCGGTAAAATGCCTTCGCCGCTGGCAACCAGAGGACCCATTCCATACCCTAGGTGAGTGGATATAAATATCCCGTTGCAACCATACACAACACCAGCACATCAGGGGCCCATTCCTAAAGACTTCTCACTTTGCAAGTCTTGTAACAGTGTGGGCTGTTATCGATACATATTCTCTTCCGGTGGAGACGGGATCGGTGAGCGGAAGCCTAATCGATATCCCTTCATAACCGGTGATAATCTCGCTGGTCTAGAAGGGGGACTCTCGAGGGTCCACCACCACTGTCACACACTGGCACATGGTAGCCGAGCATGCTTTGGTAGTATGCGCTGAGCACTTCACCATACTCCATCCACTTTTTGTGGGCTTACCAGAACGATAAGCCAGAAGGTTTCCCAGAAGGATTCCTTTACTAACAACCTGTCCCTTTGATCTATTGGCTTTCCCACCCCCTTTCCATCCTTTAGAGTGTCAGTATTATTAAAATATACTGAGCTCATCAGAAGGCGATTGATGCCACGTCCCAATTGACAAGTCCCAATAGTTGTTCCATCCCAACGATGGAGGTTGATCACCTAGAGGTTGCCCAGATGAGTACAATTCACTGGACAACAACCTCTAACAACATTATCTACCAATACTAGTATGTAGGAGCTTTGTTCTCCACCAGTAAAATATTATTGAGGTAGTACCATTACGATGGAGGTTAGTCACCTTGAAGTGTTGTTCAGATGTCTTTTCCTGAACCAGAACTTCATACTATTTTCATTCCTCCTTTTCCCTCTCATACTTTCGCTTCCCAGAAGTATGTCATGTGAGGAGGAGTGTGACAGTTTGGCTGTTCTCGAGTTGTTTTTTCTACCCGTGGAGACGGCGTCGCTTGGTGGAAGCCTAATCGATATCCCTTATAACCGAGCGCGTTCAACATCATCATCATGTGATGAGCAGTATCGGAAAATTTCCATTAAGAAAAAAATTAGGTAGGTTGCCACTTTTTATAATCCCAGTCCACTAACAAAACAACCTGTCGCTTTCCTAACCTTTCCTTCCTCCCAAATGTAGAGTATTTTGATGGCCTCTTCGGAGCTAATTTCGGTGACATTATATACGCTTGCCCTCACAACTAATTGGACCACCTTTAAATCTAATCGAAAGATTAGATTCTCATATTTTTATTGGTACTGCCAAACACTGAATTTAACGAAGAAATAAAACCTAAAAACCGATCTGAAAAGTATGTAATTCTACCGCAGTCATTTGGCGCTCTTCAAAAATGTTGTAAATTCTTCATCTGAAACGCAGACTCTCCACTTTGCACTTTGCGAAAGATAACCTTTAGGAACGGAACTGTTCAAAACAGGGTAAAACTCTGCAATTCTGCACTTCGCATTTCACTCTTCCTCTACAAATCAAGAGCGTTTTTTAGGAACGGAAATTCGTCCCCAAAGGGCGGATTTGAAGAGCGCAGAGTGAAGAGTGAAAGTCTTTAGGAACGGGCCCCAGAACAGTACAGTTCATGAGGGCATTATGAAATAGTCATCTTCTCCTAGTGGATGCAACTTGGTACATGCAACTTGGTTAAGCTGATCCAACCCACTTGACTACCTTAGATGCTTAGATACGAATAATTCTATCTAATAATCTCCAAAACGATACGTTGGGGTAGCACACCTGATTCAGCGCTCCGAATTATGACGAATAAACAGGATGAGTGGGCTAATATTGAGCGTCAAGTAGTAAAACTAAACCTCCATATTTCACGGGATAAGACACTTCGTGGGACCGCGGGGTCCCCTCTCAGACTCGTTTCTCTATAATAATCGATACCCGGCTGCCCCCTGTATGTTGAACATCGCCTCCTCACGACAGCCTCGTTTAGTCACGCCAGGAATCCCTTGGTTTCGTCAGCAAACTGCATACAAACTGAACATAAATTAAGACGCTCGAGCTCCGAGGTTAATGCGACAAGTTTTGAGAGTTTGAGCGCGGACAATACAAGTGGCTCCGGAGATATTCCAAAAACCGGTTCGAAGGTTTTGGAGCTGTGATTTGACAAATTGCACCGATTGAAATTCTGAATTAAATCTCTTTGTTGTTGATTCCACTGTTTCTCCGCGCGGGGGTGGTTGGTTCCCAAATGGTATAATAATCTCGCTGATAATCCGGTGATCTCGCTGGTCTAGGAGGGGTACCCTCGAGGGTCCACCACCACGGTCACACTCTCTCACATGGTAGCAGAGCATGGTTTGGTCGTACGCGCTGAGTACCTAATTCACCATATTCCATCCACTTACCCTTCTGGCAAGCCCAAAGGTTTCCAGAAGGATTCCTTTACAAACAACCTGTCCCTTTGATAATACATACATTTCCCCCCATCAGAGTGTCAGTATAATTCAAATATATTGAGCTCATTTGAAGGCGATTAATGCCATGTCCCAATTTACAAGTCCCAATAGTTGTTCCACCCTAACGATGGAGGTTGATCACCTAGAGGTTGCCCAGATGAGTACAATTCACTGGACAACAATCTCTGACAACATTTTCTCTTCGCCATTACTCGTATGTAGGAGCTTTTTTTCTCCACTAGTAAATATTATTGAGGAAGTACCATCACGATGGAAGTTAGTCACCTTGAAGTTGTTCCAGAACTTCATACTACTTTTCATTCCCCCTTTTCCCTCTCATACTTTCGCTTCCCAGAAGTATGTCATGTGGGGAGGAGTGTGACAGTGTGGCTGTTTTCGAGTTGTTTTTTCTTCCGGTGGAGACGGGGTCGCTTGGTGGAAGCCTAATCGATATCCCTTCTTAACCGGTGATAATCTCGCTGGTCTAGGAGGGGGACTCTCGAGGGTCCACCATCACTGTCGCACTATGTCACATGGATATCAAATTGACAGACATTTGATAGTTCCTGGCTTCATGTGAGCGTGAGCCGTTTCAATTCCATTTGTGTGTGAGGTATAAGAGCTGATATTTACCGCTCTACGGAGGGTCCCACCAGCAGTTACTGGAAAACAGGTTGACACTTTTAGCTCGTTTCATGATGGACATTAGAATACAATTGATGAATCCATACGTGTCACAGCTCTACAAAACCATTGGATCCGTTTGAATTTCTCGTGACACTACGCAGTTCATGCTACCCATCTAAATTAGATACATACAAGAAGTAACAGCAGCTACAGCGAGCGCGGATCAATCGGATGATCATTACAATTTACTCAATCCTACTCGTAACGCTAGTACACTATACTCCAAATCGAGCTCCTGGCGCATATGCAACCCGTCACAACCACTCGTAGTTCTTCCCGCTCTATCACGACTCACCATCTCGAAAGTCCGGTATCTGTTAGGTACTACAAAATTCAGAACAGGGGTAGGATTTTTGAGCCGTTCCATCGCCATTTTTTGAACGGCACAATCCTACAACCACAGTCATTGAAATTGGACCCAGAAAACACTTGAATCCCGTCATAGCAACCAGCACGTTTCTCATTGTGTCTTTTCCAACAGGCACCACCACGAGCTCTACCGCGGCCTTTACGCCCATGACCCGGCGCTCCTCGACAGCTACTCTCGCATGGCGGCCCACAGCTCGCAGTCGATGGCCGCAGTCGTCGCTGCCGCAGCGGCAGCCGCCGCAGCCGCATCCCCTCCCTTCACCCCTCCCTCGTCCTCTTCACCGTCTTCCTCCATGAAGCAGGAACCCAAAACCGAGCCTTCCCAACCCTGACCACGTCATCTTGTGATTTCTTCTTAGTTCTTTTGTGATAACCATTTATGATTTTAAAAATATTGACAAAAAAAACACAAAAAAAGTAACACTGTTTTATTGTAAGTTCTCGCATTCATTGTGTACAGTGCGAGGAAAAATTGTAGAAATGTAAATGTGATATATCATATGAATTTTATTTATAGCATGCTCGTTTCTGTTGTTTGCCGTTCATTATAACTGAGCCATCATCGTACTGTTCAAAATGAAACAATGAATCGGAACCCCGCTAATACCATAAGAATAAAAATATGCCTTTAGTGCCGGGAAGAGGTCGGTTCAGGCCATCCAGGTATTGCATGTATAACTATATCTACGCATTATAAAAATGATTCAACTCACATCAGTCAAATTACTGATTATAATCTCACTTGAATACGCCGTATATGAAAGATTAACATAATTCCCTCATTTGTTTAAATTTAAAATGAATGATGAAGCAAGTAATACTTAGCAACTTGAAGGAAGTAATATAGGCGCGAAAACGAGAATTTCCATTCACTTCATCAATCGCATCATTTTTACTGTGCGTTTATTAGGCAACATGTACTATACCAATAATGCCTATACCGATCAATTGTAACAGTATACTTCCTCACCACAGCTTACAAGCTACAACAGATATTTCACGCAGTTTAACTATAGAACGATTTAAGCCGGATATATTAAATATTTTTTTACAGCGTTATATTCACAGAATCTATATTTTAAGAACAGGAAATACATTTTACGCCACATTTATTAGATAAAGATATATAGACCTGGTTACGTCCATTAAGAAACTATGGTAGTTTTTTCAGTTTTTTACAAGAGAGCATTTTATTCACAAACAAACCATTTTTGCAATGTTGAAGAAGGCCGTCTATAAAAAAATACAATTTCAACCGATATAAAATGGAAATACATGGGGTTAACTAGAAGAAATAACTTTTTTCCAACTCAAAAATCTGGTTTCGGTTTTAGCGAACACGAGCGACTTTTTCTGGATATCTCCTTTTTTTAGAAAACCTACCTCAACGAGATACGTACTTTTTGAAAATTTACCCTCTTCTCCTCCCTCTATAAATTTTCCTTTTCTTTCGAACTATAACAATTGAAATGTTCTCCTGTACCGTTTTCGTTGAGCTACGTCGTTCATCGATTTTGGTGGTACGGAGAGAAAAAACAAAATGTTGAAATATTGCAAACAGGCAATAGACTCGAGAGCTGCGAGGCTAGTCAAGGTGAATTATTGAGGAAAATATTCGAAAAAAACGACATTTTTTAGGTGTTACAAAATTGGAATTTTTCGTCGCCCTCAAAAAAACATGTTTTTGTATAAAGCCCTAGCGTTTTGTTGCTATACGTCAGTTTGGGTTGTTCCAAGCACCAAAAACAATTATTATTATTATGTGTAAAAAATGTAATATCAAAAAATTTATATATTCGTGTTTGTAGGAGTTTGTAATATAGCAACTTTTTTGCGAATAAATTGTATATTCCATTGTAATGAGCTTTAAGAATTAATTGATATTACGAATTTAGGTACGAATTTTTCTAAATATACATTTATGAAAAAAAGATGTGTCAAAATTGTAAATATTAGGTGAAAATGTATATTATTATGTTAATTGCAGTATTATATTATATGGTTATTATTTATGATTTAATGAAATGTCGGAAGGGTTTCCAACTTGGTTGACAGCTGAAGGGAAGAGCGTTTTTTTTCATCAAACTTGTATCTATGTAGGGTTATTCTAGTCACCACTGATAATTGTTCACTAAAATAAAAACAGACTAGACAATTCAAACAAAAGGAATTATGTATAATCAAGTAACTTGATCGCTCTAAAATGTGCAATATTTTGTTATGCGTCATAACCAAGGAGTCTTACGCGAGATTTTTACTTCTGTTCTCGCATTATAAGGGCTGTAATGACTGCCTTCCGCGTGTGAACATTATTATTTGTTTTAATCATAGTTGAGTCGGTAAATGAAGCTATACAAAACTTAGGAATATGAATATTTATTAAAATTGGAGTCAAAAAGTCAAATTTTTGCGCCCCACTCCTCAAATTGTTCACGGTGTTTCCTCGATTTTTGGTACGAGCCCCCTACTCATTCATATTATTGAATACTCTTGTGTGTACAGTCACCGACTTAAGAGAAATACGACGAAATGTAAAACAACACTTTCCTATTTAAATTTATATTCATTTGGAACAACCCAGTATGTATAGGTAGACGGTAAAAATATACGTTTCACTCTATGTATATTCATGTATGTAACATTGTAGTCCTAATAGGCAAGTGAAAACATTGCAAATGGAAAAATAAAATATTTGTTATAAAAACCCTACAAAATGGCCAAATTCTTTATTACAGACCTACTAAATGTGAAAGAGTAACATTTTTGTCAAATGTTTCGCAGATATTCAAATAAATTTAAAGAGGTTTAGACAACGCCTAATATGGAGAGTTCCCTGCGCATGTGCAAAAGATGAACTCAAAAGTTCACGTTTTGGATATCGAATTTCGTGTTCATGGAAACAAAGTAATTTGGATATTTGAAGTTGGGTATCTACATTGTTTATAGAAATTGACGATAAAGTTAGGTACTTGTTGGTCAGTACCGAGAAAAATCATTGCGCCTGCCCACTGCATTTCGTGTGTGACCAGAAATCGCAACTTAATTCATGAAGTGGGCTCATTCCTAACTACCCTCCACATGTCTGGTACAGACTACAATTATTTCTTACGGAAACTTGAAGAGACGCAGACGAAACTACAGTCATTTACAGTCCTGTATCGATGAAAATTAGACCATTTGGGGACCAACCCTTACCTACACGTCAAATTTGACCTCTTCAAGACTCCGTTCCATCGTCTAGTTTGAGACGTTTCAAAGGTACCTACTTATGGTGAACCAGAGTTGAACGTTATCATCATAAGAAAACAATGAACCGTTGTGGTCATGACGAAGAACGTGACTGCGACTGCTGGAGGCTCAACAAGGTGAGTGAAAAGAATTGTTATTCACGATTGCATTTAAATAATACCTATTTAAAAATAAATAAAAATAAATGAGGTACGTAAACTGGTTTGAAAATTAGCAGGTAAACTTAAACATTGGAAAATAGATTTGTTCCTTGCTTGTAGGTGTTCCGTAAAGGAGTAAATATAACTATGGAAGAAGTGAAGATAGAGATTACGTAAAAATGTAGTAAGCTGAAAATTGAAATAGCTGTTTATTAAAAGTTAAAAACTGAAGATAACAGAAAAAAATAAATGAAACGAAATTTTTTAATTACCGTCACGAAAGGTGGACGCCCGACAAATTAATTGGACCCACATTAACGTCCCCTTCCTTGTCCTCATCATTTTAATTTTGGCCAACTTTCTGCCAATTTGAGAGGAACATCTGCTCGTCTTTGTTTGAAGGAGAGTCCGGTTTTTTGGGGGAAAAAATAAAAAAATAAATTGCTACCAGAGCTTCGCCCCAACTGCCACACGATCCATTTGAATCGTCCTTTACTTCAAGTTTGGTTGAAGTGATCATTTTCAGTATTAGGTAACTGGATTGCATAAACGTATATTTAGGGACGCCCCTCAGACGCCAGGCTTTCGGATTGCAGATGCGTGGGGAGCCCTTATTGTTTATAGTTTTGGGATGGAAGATAACACTTTTTTTTTTAAGCCAAGGGACAAAAAAATACAATCAAATTCAGTTCAGATTGCGCTATAGCTGAATTTGGAGGGGATAGAAACGATAATATGAGCGTTTGAGGGTGAGAGTAAATTTATGAACGATGCCCAGGCGTGTGCATTCAGTTCTCTCGGAGGTATAGATTCACACTACGAACTCGCGTGAAGGCCTGGTTTCATGAGACTTGGAGAAAATATGGAGACAAGAACGACCTGGTGTTCTTTTTCATTATAAACCAGGGTTTTCACCTCTCAACCAAATACGTATTTATATAATCCTGAAAACTGGGTGATGTGGAATTTACGACAGCATTTTCACAAATAAAATGCATCGCTTACCTACATAATTTTATCCACTGAACAGTGGCGTAGCCTGGATTGGTACAGTGGAGGGGGGTCGGGGGGTCGGAAATAGAAAATGCAAGGTTTGACTTTACAAACAAAAGCTGTAAAGTATTAAACGTTACGGGTAACGTTAGGTAAGATAAGATGTTAGAGGGGGTTGCAACTTAAATAAATATAAATTCAAGTTCAATAAATATTCAAGTTCGTCATAAATATAAATAAGTGTATTCAAGTTCGTCACTTATGAGCTAAGAGCTTAGGTGTTCATTCACGGGAAAAGTCACCCTACAGCCCTTCCCTACGCTTCTCACATCAGGCATTTCGTTGTCACTGCATTAATTAACGTTCTTTTGGCACAAATGAGGAATGAAAGGTCAAACGATGCAGGGCCTCGAAAAAAGCCGTCAACTTCGAAGAACGCACAGGAGCCGAAGAACCCACTGCAAACGGGGAAAAGGCGTCGGAGGTGCAATGAGGCTATCTTGATTGAACCATTCCCACAGCTCCCGACAACTCGGACCTGACAAAAACGCATTTAACGCCGACGACTCGAGAGGGAAAACTCGTGGACGGAAACCAACGACCGCATGGAGAATAACGCGAGTTTTTATCGCCAATTACCGATGAAGGAGTAGCCGGTGGAACAGGTGACAGGTAGTGAAGATGTTATCTGAGCCGACAAAGGTCCGTTTCTCCACGAATCGGTTTTTTCCCCCAACGCTGGCCATCGAAAAAGAAATTTTTCGGAAGTCTGTATGGGTCTGAGTGCGAGGAGTGTCAGAACAAAGAATAAAACGCCTGGCTGTTCGAAATTATTCGATGGAACCCTGGAGAAGAACGCCAATGAAAATTTCGTCGTTCCCGTCTCAGGTGGTTCCTGATGGGACAAGGAGATTTCAAGAGCTTCAGTAGGCCAATAGGTCGATGACATTTTGGCCAGTTGACGTTAGTTTGAAAAATAAAACATCGAAACACTGATCACCTCGATTTTTTCCTTGATCGAAAATTGAATCATCGATGAAATTTTTGCTTCTTCACTACCTACCAAAGGTAGGGAAGCCTTGGATTCGCGATTGAGGGAAAAAAAGCATGTCCTCAAAAATGAACATTTCCACTACCATTTTGCGTTTTAAACATCCAGGAACATTATTGGTTTCGTGTCTGTCTGTGGTAATTCCTTGTAACACCCCCGAAATAATGATCGAAATGAGCTGGAATTTGGAGGGTAGGTGGGCGTTGGGCACAGATGGTCCCATACAAGAATCATTGAAAAAGTACGGTAACTTTCGGCTGCGCATGCGCAAACGTAAAATACTTGAAAATTTCATAACTACACTAAATATCGTTGAAATGAGTTCAAACTTAGAAGGTCGATCAGGAATAATACTTTGATACTTCTAAATGAATTTCATTATGGAATCCTACTGTAACTTTTGTCTGCGCATGCGCGAACATGAAATGTTGACCATTTCTTTTTATAACGCGTCCAACTACGCGAAAAATAGTCGTAGAGAGCTGAAATTTTGAGGATACCCGCAGGTTAGATCGCAGATTGTCCCGTATCAAAACGAACCTGCCCAACTATTCTACAGGTTCATGTGATTCATGTGAGGAATAGTGAGGCTAATTATACTACCTACTCGAATTGGCAGACGTTTTCCGCTCATGACTATGTGCCAATAAACAGCAACCGCATTCAACTCACACAGCTCTGAAGGTGTATCGGTAAGAGCTGAACTACGCTCATTTCACTGTAATGAAGCTTGTAAGGGATGAAACCTATAACAGGGCCAAAGATTGGATCAACAAAAGAAACACATACCTCATCAGGTGATTTCTTTAAACACAACTTCCTTCTGCGCCTCTCCTACGCGCAACGAAGGGGGGAGGTTATAAATACCCCCGCTCCCCACCCCAGCGACACAGTTCTAGTTTTGGTTTATTATTTTCAATAATGAACCATTGGAATCGAGCATGAAAAAAAAAAATTCTTACCCCCCCTCAAAATTTGATGGTTTACGTTTCAAGGTATGTAGAATCCAAAACTGCAATAAAAATATTTCTGTACGCCGTACGGGCCACTTTTCTTAGTTGCCATGAAAAAAAATTGATGAAATTCGGGTTATAGGTTCCGTTCGGCGTCTAGTTGGTCCTCGAAGCTCGACGTTACTGTGAGTCATCTCTAAGGGGTTCAAAATAGGGGTTGAAATTTTCAAAACGCCTATACTATTTTTTTACGTAAATATTTTTACGGTTTTAAATAGTTCTTGAACTTGCGAGTTTTTTAAGACCATCCGGAGCATCGTACGTCCCCGTTCGTTCACAGTAAGGCCCCGAAGTTTGCACCGACAGGCATTTTCGACTCCAGTGTGAATGAAATTGTATACAATTCAAACCAAATCTCGTAACCAGAAACGCGCCCACAATAGGAATTTGTGAATACGGCCAATCATTGGTAGGGATCACCTGATTATATTGGCGGAGTATGAAGTCGAGTTGGTTGTTCTGTGATTTTATTTCATTTGAAAAATGATGGCTCTTTTGGAGTTTGTTGGTAGGTAGTGAAACTTGAACAAACGTTGAAGTATTATTGATGGGTAAATTATAACTACGGTAAATCATTACTCAACGGTAAATTATTACACAACGGTTCAGTATACCATCTACGTAGAAGGGGCTGGATTTTGTTGGTAGGTACTTTTGCAACTTTTTTCACTCCTCATCAACAATTTCTTTTCAGAACTTCATTATGTGCGTTTCTTTTTGTTAGGTACTGTTTGTCATCGGCAGAATTATTTTAGCAACATTTAACTCGTGATTTAGGTAGGTACCTAGTAACGAGTACGGGGTTAGGTACTAACCTACGGAGGGTCTGCGATCTACATAATATGTATATAATAGAATAGTACATATCATATTATATAGAAGGGTTATCTATACATAGAGCTGTGATCTGTAACAGGAGGGTATTCTATACAAAATAATAAACCGTTGTGCAGGGATTTGCAGCGTTTTTAGTTTTAGTTTACCAAGAGATTTGAGTTAGTTGAGATAGTTGGGTTGAGAGAAGTAGTTGAAGTGGTTAGAGAAGAGTTTAGATTCATTCCCTCCCTTACGATTGACCCCCTTTGGAAGAAGACGAGCGGACCAGGCGAGGAAACGGCTTCAATTGGGATACTGAATATAACAGTCGAGCAAGAGAGAGAAGGCGTACGAACCCATCCAGAAGGCACGTCTGAACCCAGACGTGTACCAGAGTACTGCCGTGGAAAGTCTGTGTTACAGGAAACCTGCTGCCAAGTACCACAGCCCGGGAGCTCCAGAAAACCATCCCTGGACCAGAAGCCCGGAAGGACCATCCCTGGACCACTTGGACCACCGTTCCAGCTGAGGTAGGCAACATCACCTTTCTTACTTGTCTTTATCTAAGCGATACCATTCGCGTAATAGCGCCCTTCAGGCTTTGTGCATCCCACATCCAATCCGAGAGTCACGAAGGGTTTGTACCCGTTTGTTCCAGAACTCTCTCTACATCTTGACCCCAAGAACGTCCCTTATCCCTCGTACCATCGAACGCCTGAACCCAGCCTTGAACCCTCGACTCTGGTGCCACATTTCACAACATTGCATTACAAATTATCTTATATACTTACCTTAATAGTTTCTCTCCCCACTCTTGTAATTTCCGTAATTCGCGTTCATTCAATTTCATCACGTAATTTCTGTCATCTCTTTTGCGCCTTCGCGACCCCACTTCATGTTAATCTACTTCGTACAATAAATTCAGTTACCTCTACGTATTTAGATTCTTTCACCTCCTTTTGCGACCAGTAGAGCCATCTTTCGAACTGCCTTCAGCCCTTCCAAATTATTAGTTTTACCATTAGGGATTTACCGCCGTACCATAACCTGTACCCGGAGTCAGAACCTGTGCAACGCTGACTACGGGGCCGCTGCCAACCTACGAAACTTCAGGTAATCTACTTGTAGACTTTTCCCTGTCAAATTTCAGCCTTAGCTCGCCATCCATCCTTGACATATCTGCAGGTAGGTTTTCAGACAGGATAGTTCAACAAGTAGCGATTACACCTTCTACTGAGAACTTTCGAGCTACGGCGTTTTGAACATTGCAACCTCTATTTTTCGCCCCTTAGAGGTGACCGACAGTAACGCCGGGCTTCGAATTCCATCTAGAACCAAATAGGATCTACAAATGAAATTTCATTGATTTTGGTTCATAGTAAACTGAGGAAGTGCCACATATATATAGCGGATGGAAGGAATGTTTTTACTCATTTTCGGATTCCACGTTACTTGCCTTGAAACAAATTTTGAGAGGGTGGTTAAACAGATCTGTTTCATGCTCGAAAGAGTGCGGGATTGAAACTAATACCTACTTGAACCAAAATTCTGGTAATTTCAACCCCTATTTTGAACCCCTTAGAGATGCCTAACAGTAATGCTGAGCTTCGCGGACCAACTAGACCACGAGCCTACAAACCAAATTTCATTCATTTTCGTTCACGGTCACTAAGGAAAGTGCGAAATACGGCGGATAGACAGGAATTTTTGGTTTATCATTCTCTGAATAACACACCTATGTAATCGCTCAGCAAAAAAATTTTATCTCCTCCTCAAAATTTTTGACACTTTATGTCTTTACTTTGCTACATAAACTCGAAAATGTAACGCGGGAGATGTAACGGAGAAGCGTCACGAAAATATTTCTGATGATTTTCGCTTACAACCGATTCGTTGCTACGGAACTTTATCTTCGCCAGTTATCATCGTACAAAAATCGTTCACCACTCGTTGGATAGCTCTCGATTTACCTAACCATATTACGTTAACCACTGCGCAAAATAATTCGGCTTTGGTTGAAATTCGACGACATCAAAGTTGGAAAACTCTTGCGATCCAAGGCTACCGGACACTACGTTGCACATCCGTGTATATCTAAGCATTGGACTCCAATCAGTATACGTACGAGTACAATGACTCTCCTTAGTAAGATCATTTCTTGCAAGCGATCAACATTCCCGTTGACACCAGCCTGTCACATAAAATGTCCCTCGTGGTTGCGTACTTGTACGAAAGCTGTACCCACCGTTTGTGTTTCTTTTATGTTGGGTCTAGCATCGGCTCACATTTACACAATCCGAGCGCCACTACGACACAAGGAATTTCTTTTACGTTTCAAGGTGCGTACATTCCAAAGATGCAAAATCCGTTCGCCGTCCGTCGTCCGTCGTACGCCGTCCGCCGTATCACGCACACCGGCTTCATTTTCGGTCTAAAAAGTTGTTTGTTCGCACACATGCTCCATTTGGGCCCTAGTTGTATCCCGAAACTTTGCAGCCCGATCGGAATATACCCAGGGGTGTTATGAGTGAAAATGGGTATAAAACTAGGTACTTTTTGTGTTTTAGTAACATTTTAGCAACATGAGCTTTTGAGGTATCGTTGTCCACGTTTTTGGGACGAGAAGACCGAATATGAAGTCGATTTTGACCAAAGAGTTGAAAATTGTGGTTTTAACGAAGTTTCAGCCTTAAATTTACGTTAAATTTTGGACTAAAATCGTCGTTCTCCCGCACACAGTTTGGGTCCCCATTTCGGAACACATTTGGGTCCTAGTTGTGCTCCGAAACACGGCAGCCCGCTCGACATTCACCTAGAGGTGTTGTGGGAGAAAAATGGGTGTAAAAATAGGGGTTTTTGAGGAATTTTGGTTTTAGTGAACATGAGCTTGTGAGCTATCGTTTTCCATGTTTTTTGCAGCGAAAAGACCGGATATTTGGTAGATTTTGACCGAAGAGTGAAGAATTGAGGCTGTAACGAAGGTTAACCTCCCGAAATTAATTTTTTATTACCTAGTCAAAAACATGGGAAATTTTCTGAAATCACCATGCATTTGTATAATAAAACTAGCAGTATCAAAAGGTGAATCAAGACAATTAAATGGCACTATCACTCATCAAAAATAATCTGGTTAAAAAAAATCCGTGCCTAATTCGTGTTTTTGGGGGCCAAAATTTGTGGTCAATAATTGCACATGAAAGAAACAATAATTGAACAGCCAAAATTTCCGAAGGTATGTCCATTAGAATAATAGACCCATGTGTGTGTGTGTGTGTTTGCAGCGTTTTTTAATTCCATTTCGGGTTCTACGTAGGTACCCTGAAACGGAAAACAGAAAGTCGATTCCAAAGGTTCCAATACCTACTGAAAATAATCAACCAAAACGAGCTGACAATTTACATTTCTAATTAGACTGAATAATTATGACGACAAAATACATGTCTGTCTGGACCGTTAATTTCCGGACTGTCTGACCCACTGCTGCATATCGGAATCTCCACGCGTGGGGCGAATAATATCGTACGCCGATATCGAAAACCATTTTAACTGCAAACACAAAATTGGATCTCCGTTATTAAGATGCTCTGGATAAATAATCAGCCGAGGAATCAGAAGTGAAAGTCGCGTGATCTTGTGTTTATGCAAAACAGCTGTATCCCTCGAGTGTCGAAAGCCGTTAGACCGAACCGGAATCCAATCGAATTTCATTTTCAAGAGTCGGCCGGCAGCTGCATTATAATGTGAAGCGACGCCTGACTGATGCGAGCAAAAAGTTTTACAAGTGCAGCCCTCTCCAACAGGTTTTCAATATCATTATGAAGTGGCAAGTGGATTGATTGTTACCCAGCTCACAAGCCGGAGTTCGATTTGTAGCTAATTTGATTTGCACCTAATTTGGCTTTCTGAGGTAATTTGACAAAGCGATTTGAACTGACAACAGATTAACAAACTGACACTTCAAAAGTGGGGGTATAAATAATTATTATAGGACTGCAAAGGTCAAATATTACCAAACTTAAATGAGTTCCTGTAGTGCAGCATGACCTAATGAACGAATTCGTAAGCTGCTTATTGGAACGAATTTTGATTATTGAACATTCAAGTGATCAAAGTGATCAAAGTGAGTGGAAAAAGTGATCAAGCCCATTTTTTTGCGAAATCGATTTTTTTGGTACCATCGGTTACGTCAAGGACCTACCTACACGATAGTATAGTTTACCCCTCGAATAGGGCACTTTTAAGGGAACGAAGGGTAGAATCCTGAAAAATTCGTGAATTTTGTGATTTTTTCAATTTCCTAGTAAAAGTGATCGAGTACCACCTGACCACATTTACCAGTAAACCAACTGGCGTCATAATGATCAAGTACCACATGATAAATTTTCCCAGCACGGATGGCCAGTGAGTTGGTGTTAGAAAATGATCAATACCACATGATCACTTTTGCCTTTCCAACTTTTCGAAATCAAGCGTAGCTTGTTACTGTTTAAAGTGATCAACTCCATTTTTACTGGAATATTATAGCGTAAAATTCGTTTTCGTTAGCTCAGGCGTCGTTTGTATGACGAAGTGAACGCCATCCAGCAGCCGTATTCCCGTTTGCTGGTCTCTGGATTCTCAAATGCTTCCACTGTTTGCCTCATCCAGTCTTTTTATTGCGAATTTATCATATAAATCGTTTTCATTTTCCTGCTATCAACGTACCTCTGCCTGATGCAGTGCTTCAGGGGAAGTTATTAGTGGCTAAAGCTCTGCTAAACGCGACTAAAGGTAGGTACTTCATCGATTCCGTTCTTACTTCTTCTTCGCACTCCTACTTAGGATTAACCTCCATCCTCACAAATAGAAGGCAAGTATGTTGGTGTTTTTCCATTTCTGATCGGACTGGCGTGTGGCTGGTTTCTAACGTGTGATTAGGACTGAAAACGCTGCAAATCCCTGCACAACGGTTCATTATTTTGTACAGAATACCGTTCTGTTACAGATCACAGCTCTCTGTAAAGATAACCCATCTATATAATATGTACTAATGTATACATATTATGTGGCTCGCAGATCATCATAATATGTACTATACTGTATACATACTATGTGGATCGCAGATCCTCCGTAGGTTAGTACCTAACCCCGTACTCGTTACTAGGTACCTACCTAAATCACGAGTTAAATTTGCTAAAATAATACAGCCGATGACAAACAGTAACTAAAACGGCAAAAAGAAACGCAAATAATGTAGTTCTAAAAGAAAATTGTTGATGTGCAGTGAAATAGATGCCTCTTCTGCGTAGATCACTGTTTTCTGTGGTCAATACCTACAATGAACTGTCGTGTAATAACTTGCCTATCAATAATACTTCAACGATTGTTCAAGTTGCAAAAGTACCAATCAACAAAATCCAGCCCCTTCTTGGTAGATGAACCGTTGTGTAATAATTTGCCGTTGTGTAATAATTTACCATTGTGTAATAATTTACCCATCAGCAATACTTCAAAGTTCGTTCAAGTTTCACAAGTACCTACCAACAAAATCCAATAGTCCATCACTTATCAAATGAAATAATATCGCAGAACAACCAACTCGACTTCATACAGCCATCCTTGATTATAATCACGTGCTCTCTACTGATGATATCCCGGCCGGATTTATACCGTTTGATTCACGATCGTGTTGACGAAGCTTTTTGGTGCACACGAACGGCTGGACGAACAATGCTCCGGGTGGTCTCAAAAAATGGTTTAGCTCAAGACAAATTTAATAACGTTAAAAAAAACCACACCCTTCTATCGAAAGTTTTCGAGCTACGGCGTTCTGAAAATTTCAACCCCTATTTTGAACCCGTTAGAGATGACTGACAGTAACGCCGAGCTTCGAGGACCAACTAGACCCCGAACGGAACCTATAACCCGAATTTCATTAATTTTGTTCCTTGGTAACTAAGAAAGGTGGCTAGTACGGTGTACGGCGGACAGACAGAAATATTTTTATTGCATTTTCGGATTCTACGTACGTTAAAACGTAAACCATCAAATTTTGAGGGGGGGGGGGGGTTATATTTTTTTTTTCTTACTCGATTCCAATGGTTCATTATTGAAAATAATAAACCAAAATTAGCTTCACGAATCAATTCCAGTATCAAATTACACTTGGGATTCTCGGTTTTTTTTAAATTTTCAAGTAATTAGTTATCTAGGTACCTACCGAACGTATGCGACCAAGATGAGGTGCAGGATGGAATCATCCCTCGGAAATTCTCGAAATATATTTTTTTTCTAAAAGAATTGTTATCAACCGCAATAGTAGCATAAACAAAACGGAACACAAAATTTTAAAAGCTGGAATTTCGGCTACTCAACTCCACGGTTTCCCCTTGGACTTGATCATTTTTCAAGGAATGGAGGAATTTGAGCTGCTCGGGAAAATCCTTCCTGGAAAAATTGATCAACTTCGTTTTTCCCTCTCACTTTTCGGGATTTGATCACTTTTTCCAGTCGGAGCGGTTTTTGGCTGTTTGGGCAACTTAAAAACGCTCTGGCGTCAAATTCAGTTTTTGGACTTGACCACTTTTTCCACTCAACCGACATTATAGTATATTACATTATTATTTTTGTATTTCCCATAGCGTGTAGAATGGTAATGTGTAGCCAGGACCAATGTCTCTTTCAATTTCATTTTAAGAATACATTTTGTCATACCTTTAGGTATCACATATCGTTCAAGCTCATGCTATTTTCGGAAAAATTTGAATGTTGATACTATTACTCTACGCCTTCCATACCTTACGTACAGTGGTGATTTCGAACCCAGACGTAGACCTTCATGTCGCATTCCCTTCTATCCTTCTGCTGGATACGTAGAGGATCTATGGAATCCGTTCTCGTTGCACCAAGTTCCACCGTTGTTTCTCAACTGCTATTTGTAATCCCGCAATCACTGACAACTGACAGGTAAGAGGTAGGTATATAGCCACAAACTGTAATTATTTTAATTGCGTGGCCACCACACATGCCGCCGGAGCCAGGCTCCCTCTCGCTACCGTAGTTGTTTCATAAATACCCAATCGTCTCATCGGTGATTGATTTAATGCTTTTTCATCGGAAGCCGAACAGACCTGAATGCCGTCTAACATGGCGGCGTTATTTTTCACGAGGTTGTCAGCAACAATGAGTGAGTAAATCAGTTTAACGATGAGCATCCCTTTAAACTTTATGACCAATAAAAGATAGGTAACCATCATCGGAGACAATATTTCATCTATTCTTCGTCTCCGAAAGGGAGTCATACATTAATAATGCTAGTAAAGGTTGTCATCTCAGTGCAATAATGACACCTGGAGTCAACCTGGTTGATATTTACATGCAATTTCCAACAGTTTCCGAGTTGTGCCAGTAAGATGTTACCAGTGGGCCCTCTGACCGGGGAATATATGTGTAGGTACCTGAATGGTGAGATTCCAAGTCGTAAGATTAGAAAACGCTGCAAAGTCCTCGTCACATGGGTTTATTATTCTACTGGACATACCTACAGAAATGTTAGTTGTTATTGTTTCTTTCATGTGCAATAACTGAAATAGCCATTTTTGATAGTTTCCACCAATTTTGGCCCCCAAAAATACAAATTACGCTCCTAATTTTTTACAAATTATCCTTGGTCATTGATATCGCCATTTAATTGCCTTGATTTTCCGGTTGAAACTCCTCCTAGTGTTATGACACAAGTTTAAGGTGATTTCAGATAATTTCCCAAGGTTTTTGACTCATAAAAAATTGATTTTGGGAGCTGAACCTTCGTTAAAACCTCAAATATTCACTCTTTGGTCAAAATCAACTTCATATTCGGTCTTCTCGCCCTTAAAAACATTGAAAACGATCCCTCAGGAGCTCATGTTCACTAAAACCTCAAAAAAAAAACAACCCTAAAACCCCTATTTTTACACCCCCATTTCTCCCATAACACACCTGGGTGTATTTTGATCGGGCTGCCGGGCTTCGGAGCACAACTAGGAGGCAAAGTTTTTCCCAAATGGGGTCCAAAACTGTTTGCGGAAGAACAACTACTTACTTTAGATCGAAATTTAACGTAAATTTAAGGCTGCAACTTCGTTAGAAGCTCAATTTTCTACTCTTTGGTCAAAATCGACTTCATATTCGGTCTCCCTGTCCTAGTGGCGTAGCCAGGATTGTTGGTGTGGGGGTTATCGGAAAAAGAAAATGTAGGATTTGACTTTACAAAAAACCGGAATGTAAATTTAACAAAGCACTAGGTACCTACATGTTACAGGTAAGATAAACTGACAAAATAAAACATTTGATAACCGTGTTAGCTTTAGACCAAATTTTAACGTAAATTTAAGGTTGAAACTTCGATAGAACCTCAATTTTCCACGCTTTGGTCAAAATCGACTTCACATTCGGTCTCCTCTTCCTAACAAACATGGAAAACAATACCTTACAAGCTCATGTTACTAAAACACCGAAAAACCCCTTATTTTGACAGCCACTTTTTATCCATAACACCCTTGGGTATATTCCGATCGGGCTGCAAAGTTTCGGGACACAACTAGGGCCCAAATTGAGCCTGTGTGCGAAAGAATGAATTTTTTAGACCGAAAATAAAGTAAATAATACGGATGATACGGCGGACGGACGTTGCATTTTTAGAATCTACGTACGTTGGAAACGTAAAAGAAAAAATGTTAGGGGCGTTACATAAATTTTTTGCTGAGCAAATACATAAACCAAAAAGAACTGTTTTGTGCGCATTTTTCTTTGGCATTCACTACTTTTGGTGCCATCCTGACACAATGAGTTTACACATATGGTTCACCTCAGTCAGACCAATTAGTTTTTGCTCACACGCAGTTATATCTTCTAACACTCCCAATTTCGTTGAAATAATCTGAAGTCGGTCAAATACAAAGGGCCGTTGAGAGCTCTGACTGCGCGGTATATTCAAGGTAAACATATACCGCCATATATATTACCGATTACTGGGAAAGGGCAGACCTGACAAAATTGCCAGCGACATTTAAAAAAGATGAATTAATATATCGCATAGTTATGGATACCACACCACCATGGATAGGCCATGAGCAATGCCCGACATGTCTTGCTCAAGCCGAGGAAGAAGAAAGAAGAAGAGGAAGTTTTTGGAGATGGATGTGGGACTGATGGATGCTACTTGGGCACTTACCCCTTTTGGCGTGGCTTAACCTTTTTTATTGAGATTATGCTCAGTTTACTAAGTCATTGTAATTTAATAAAATAAAATAGTCAGTTTGAGTTTTAAATCATTGAGATAATTAGTGATTCCTGATTATGACGGGAAACGGTGACGCAGCTCGACCTCCCTCACCGTTTCCCGTCATAATCAGGAATCACTAATTAACTCAATGATTTAAAACTCAAATTGACTATTTTATTTTATTAAATTACAATGACATAGTAAACTGAGCACAATCTCAAAAAAAAGGATAAGCCACGCCAAAAGGGGTAAGTGCCCAAGTAGCATCCATCAGTCCCACATCCATCTCCAAAAACTTCCTCTTCTTCTTTCTTCTTCCTCGGCTTGCAAGACATGTCGGGCATTGCTCATGGCCTATCCATGGTGGTGTGGTATCCATAACTATGCGATAAATTTATTTATGTGTGTGAATTATAACTAATTGTAAGTAGGTGCGTACGGTTACAAAATTAGGTTGTTCTGTAGTTTTACAAGCACAAAATTTAGAAGTTCTCAACGCCCAAAGGACAGTGCGTAACCGCACGCATTGAAAACGGAATAAAATTAAACAAACTTCCCCAAACCATTACAGGAACATAACACGAGCCCTGGCAACCTCGCGTCCCACAAACTCCGGGTTCCTGTGATCAAAAACTCCCCAGGGCTCGGTACAACGCGGCTAACCCTTCGGTTAACATCCTGAACTCAGTTTGACCCTGTAACGAATGGATCAACTAATTCAAATAAATTACTTTCTGATCTCCACGTGAAACCAACGGATTTTTTTTTCCCCCTAACACGAGCAGAAACCACCGGAACGAGACTTGTTTGGCGGACGTGACTGATCGACGGGCTCACAGGTGATGTTTCTGCCTCCCTTTTCTGTACGTTGGAGTACCTAACAAGTACATGAGTGGCTCCCCTATCGCTAACTTGACCACAATTTTGCCATAAATCCCCAAGTTAACGATAAACTTGTAATCCCATTTTCTTCTGTAACACCAGGTTTTGGTTTATTATTCTGTGAATAATAAACGTCTATGAAATCGCTCAGAGAAAAATTTTATAACACCCCCTCAAATGTTTTTTCTTTTGCGTTTCAAAGTGCGAAGATTACAAAAGCCCTGCAAATCACTGCACAACGGTTTATTATTTTGTACGGAATACCCTACTGTTACAGATCACAGCTCTCTGTATAGATAACCTGTCTATTATTATAATATGTACTACTCTATACATTATTATGTGGATTGCAGATCCTCCGTAGGATAGTACCTAACACCGTATTTGTTACTAGGTACCTACCTAAATCACGAGTGAAATGTTGCTAAAATAATAGGTACAGCCGATGACAAACAGTAACTAAAACGGCAAAAAGAAACGCAAATAATGAATTTCTAAAGGAAAATTGTTGATGTGGAGTGAAATAGATGCCCCTTCTGCGTAGATCACTGTTTTCTGTGGTCAATACCTATAATGAACCGTTGTGTAATAACTTGCCTATCAATAATACTTCAACGGTTGGTCAAGTTGCAAAAGTTCCGATCAACAAAATCCAGCCCCTTCTTGGTAGATGAACCGTTTTGTAATAATTTACCGTTGTGTAATAATTTACCGTTGTGTAATAATTTACCATTGTGTATTAATTTACCCATCAATAATACTTCAACGTTTGTTCAAGTTTCACAAGTACCTACCAACAAAATCCAATAGTCCATCACTTATCAAATGAAATAATATCGCAGAAGAACCAACTCGACTTCATACAGCCATCCTTGATTATAATCAGGTGCTCCCTAGTGATGATTATCTGGGCCGGATTAATACCGTTTGATTCACGATCGTGTTGACGAAGCTTTTTGTTGCACACGAGCGGCTGGACGGACAGTGCTCCGGGTGGTCGCAAAAAATGGTTTAGCTCAAGACAAATTTAATAACGAAAAAAAAGCCATACCCCTCTATGGAAAGTTTTCGAGATACGGCGTTCTGAAAATTGCATCCCCTATTTTGAACCCCTTAGCGATGACTGACAGTAACGCCGAGCTTCGAGGACCAACTAGACCCCGAAAGGCAACTATAACCCGAATTTCATCAATTTCGTTTCATGGTAACTAAGAGAAGTGGCCAGTACGGCGTACGGCGGACAGACAGAAATATTTATATTGCATTTTCGGATTCTACATACCTTGAAACGTAAACCATCAAATATTGGCTAGGTTAGGATTTTTTTTCATGCTCGATTCCAATGGTTCATTATTGAAAATGATAAACCAACACGCAATGTCCGTCAGCCGTCCGCCGTATCTACTTCAATTTTTATGCGTCCAAAACCTGGGAAATTGTCTGAAATCAGCATCAATTTGTATAATAACACTAGAAGTTGTATTAGTAGGCGAATCAAGACAATAAAATGGCACTATCAATGATTAAAGGTGATTTGTAAAAAATGAAAAAAATTAATTGATTCAAAATTGATTTGTGTTTTTGGGGGCCGAAATTGGAGGAAACCATTAAAAATAGCTATTTCAATTACTGGACATGAAAGAAACAATAAATGAACAGCCAAAATTTCTGCAGGTATGTCCAGTAGAATAATAAACCCATGTGACGAGGACTTTGCAGCGTTTTTGCAATTTCATGAATTTCCAAATTATGAAAAACTAGATTCATCGAAATGAGCCATTGTTGGTATTATGTTGATATGTTATGAACCACATACGTATGGTGAATTTATGGTGATTTGTAATTAATTTTTTTGTCTTCATGAATCAAGTGGACGAAGCTCAGGTCATTCCGTAGCGCCGGTCGTCGCATCGTTTATTTTACGACTGTCATGCGTCGTAAAGACTCCCGTGGACGACCTCACTGAAGAGAGCACGGGGGAGCCAAAGAAAAACAGCGTGTCGCTCCCAAGTGCGCATCAACACGTACAAATAACCTCCTCGGCTCAGAGACCGCACGCTCGTTAAATTCAAGATGCCCGTATCGAAACCTCAGGTTTTCAAGACCGCTTTACCACGGGTTCCCCTCCCATTTCATATCGAAGTGACACCCAACTTGAAAATTTATCCTCCGTATCGGCTCGCATCGGAAGGTCCTGCACGCGCGGGGTTCCCCAAGTTTTACGACATGCAAACCCCCGCTAAACTACAAGATCAATTCCCGGCGTTGTGCGGGATTTACGGCTCGTAGTCCTTTTGGCGCGTCATCGCACCCGAAGCGCAATATCCGTATTCGTCAACCTCAGCTCTCCGCATGTGAATGCCCGGTTATTAGAAAACTGTCGACCCGTCCCGAGAAGGTAAGATGAAACCGACGCGCTGTAGAATGTCAGTGATGCGTAGTTTGGCGGTTGTTCCGAAGTAGGTAGGATCACTGCGACAGCACGAAATAACAGTTTCTCCAACAAGCAAGGCTAAGGCTCTAAATTAAACAAATAGGTGCCCACAAACGCTGCAAAGCCCTTGTCACATGTGTTTATTTTTCTATTGGACATACCTACAGAAATGTTGGCTGTTCATTCATTGTTTCATGTGCAATTATTGAAATGGCTATTTTTTATGGTTTCCACCAATTTTGGCCCGCCAAAACACGAATTAGACTCGGCTTTTTTTTAAGCAGATTATTTTTTACCATTGGTAGTACCATTCAATTGTCTTCATTCACCTGTTGATACTACTTCTAGTGTTATTATATAAATCTATGGTTATTTCAGACAATTTCACAAATTTTTGATTAATAAAAAATGACTTTCGGGAGCTTAACCTTCGTTAGAACCTCAGTTCTTCACTCTTCGGTCAAAATCAACCTAATATTCGGTCTTCTCGCCCTGAAAACCGTGGAAAACGATACCTCACAAGCTCATGTTAACTAAAACCTCAAAAATCCCTCGAAAACCCCTATTTTTACACCCATTTTTCTCCCATAACGCCCCTGCGTGTATGCCGATCGGGCTGCCGTGTTACGGACCACAGATAGGACACAAATGTGTTCCCAAATGGGGACCCAAACTATGCGCGGAAGAACGACGATTTTAGACCAAAATTTAACGTAAATTTGAGGCTGAAACTTCCTTAGAACCTCAATTTTCCACTCTTTGGTCAAAATCGACTTCATATTCGGTCTCCTCGTCCCAAAAACATGGAAAACGATACATCAAAAGCTTGCTACTAACATGTTACTAAAACACAAAAACTACATATTTTTATACCCATTTTCACTCATAACACCTTTTGGTATATTCCGATCGGGCTGCAAAGTTTCGGGAGACAACTAGGGCCCAAATGGAGCCTGTGTGCGAAAGAACGAATTTTTTAGATCGAAAATGCATTGCATTTTCTGAATCGACGCACCTTGAAACGTAAAAGAAAAAATTTCGAGGGGGTGTTATAAAAATTGTTTGCGCAGCGATTACATAGGTGTATTATTCACAGAATAATAAACCAAAATCGAATAAGATGCTCTTCAAGGGACCAGAACAAATGGGGAATGGATGACTCTTCGCCCCTCCCCCCGCCACTAACCCACCACCAAAAAACTGAATTATAACTGAAAAAAGTCATATCTGAATTATGAACATAATAAAATAATAGGGCCCAAAAAGAATTTTTAAAAAACTATTATTTCTCATTGTATACTGAAAATATCGAATGAGAGGAACTCAAAGACGTATTTATGGTTGTGATGATAAAATCTAGATATATCTTATACTGTGGTGACATCCGCCTCTCTCGTACAACTTTGGCCCCCTGTCAGCCTTAAGAAAATGAAGAAAACACCCGAGTGCTTGAAAAATCGAGTTTATTGCACGAAAAATGCTAGTAGTCAAATAAGTCCGAGGGTGCAGTCGCTTTCAGGCCGGAAAAAATCGTCTGTTTTTGTATTGGGTTACATTTTTTTCACCCCCAGATCTATTTATCAGCAAAGTTTTTGAAGTTGAAGGAGGAATCCCCAGCTCATCAGCGATTTGCTTTTCTTTAATTTTTCCTATCTTTTTTTCCTATTTTTTTCTTTCCTATTTTTTCTCTCCTATATTTTCTTTCCTATTTTTTCCTACCATTTCCGATCTTATTTTTTCAAAATTTCGGTAGGTAGTTTGAAAGGGATAAGCTTTCCTTTGTGTTCCACATTTACTGCTGGCTGGCAACAACGAAGTCGGCAACTTGACAACGAGCTGGACAACACTATGACATCACATCCAGACATCCTTACGCAATGATGGAATGAGTCACCTTATGCCAATCTACAGTTGACATTTAGACTGCGTGAGTGTGTGTACCTGTCCACGTGCCATATACGTACGTACGCCTTCCTATTCTGTCCTCTTCCCAAACAGAAAATGACAACACGTGGCTAAAAATATCGTCCTCCACCCGCAAAAAAGAGCATCTTATCTGAAAATAGCGAGAGTCTTAAACTGGTGGTTTAATTATGCGCTAAATCACTCGCGATAAAATCGTGAAAACCCATTACAAAAACAAAAGCCGCAAATTATTACACAGCGGTTTATTATTTACCTGTATAGATACCCCTTCTACGTAGATCACTGTTTTCTGTGGTCAGTACCTACGCTCGTGCTCCACCCCCAAGAAAGCCCTAAATCCAGTAGTGGAGCCGGCCCGGAAATTACAGTTTCATAAAAATGCAAGGGAATCAATAATTCATCATTAATATTATTTATTATTGTTCATGAAGCAAAATGTTTGTTCAAGTTAGAAACGTGGGTACCTGTCAACAAAATCCAAAAGAGCCATGGATCAGTCAAACGACACAATATCTCGGAACAACCAACTCGATTTCATACAGCCATCCGTGATTATAATCAGGTGCTCCCTAGTGATGATATCCGGGCCGGATTTATACCGTTTGATTCACGAGCATGTTGACGAAGCTTTTCGGTGCAAACGAACGGCTGGTCGTACAGTGCTCCGGGTGGTGAGCAACTAGACCCCAAATGGGACCTACAAACCAAACTTCATTGATTTTAGTTCACGTTAACTATAGAAAGCGGTACGGCGTACGGATAGAAAATTTTTCATTCAATTTTCGGACTCTACGCACTTCGAAATGGAAACTATCAAACTTTTGTGAAAAGGGGTGAGGAGGAGAGGCATTATTATTATTTTTATTTATTGTTTTCATGCTCGATTCTATAAGTTCATTATTGAAAATATAAACAAAAACTGAGTTATTTAAAGGTTGTCTATTTCCACTAATACACGAAAAATGCGCTATTATATCGGTTTCGGTGATCAAACCATCATCAGTACAAACAACTTATTGTTAGTAAGTATTTCTCGATAAGTTATTGTTTGTTACTAACGGTTGTTTGATCACCGAAACCGGTATAACAGTGTGTTTCGTGTGCAAGTGGAAGTAGACAACTTTTCAATAACTACGTTTTTATTTTGAGGAGGTTTTGCCATTGGCTGGTATAGGAAATATCCAGGGACAGGCGGAAAACAGCGTCATGATCAAGTTTCCGAACAGTTTTAAAATTAGTAATTTGACAAACCAACAACTGTGAGTTCAGGGACATATTTTATATTTGGGATAACAAAAATAACCACATATAAGCGAGTTTTACTGTAGGTAAAAGTCACTGTCCAATCAACTGACAGGATTCATATCGAAATAATAATTATATGATGATGATGAAAAATTAATGAACATACAACATTAACAATATAACTGTCTAATTTAGGTATAATTTGTGGTTTACATCGCCGTCAATCCATCTTTTGTTTTCATAAAATTACGCTTATAGTTATACAGTGAGTGCTGGAAACGGAGCTATGATTGGATCCTTAGTGGGCAAAAATCGGAGAGTCCGAGTACGATTACGTACTTTTATTTTGGAGGGGTTAATGCTGTTATGGAGTTCAACCATTTAGAACATTGCAAGGCCTCGGCAAATGGTAAACAGAGTCACTGCCAATGAGCCGTCGTGAGTTCTTATAATTGCGCGCGCGTGATACGCGAGTGATGTTGTGAAATATTCGCAGATATAATTACTGGTCTACCTTACAGACAAGATAACCCAACAGTGTTTTTGATCGCCACACACATATCGGCTCTTTTTACCCCATTTCATTCCAACTAGTTTTTCCCAGCGCACATAAATATCCCCGAGCGCCACAAACTTGAGCCAACGGTTTCCGATTGTCCCTCCCTTATTTTTAGCCGCAGAGCCCTTCAAAACAACCTGGGCGATATGTCCCGAAACCCGACGTTAACTAGTTTTTACAACATATTCCCAACATGTTTTTACCACTATAAATCCATTCCTCTGTCCCCCGCCCGTCCTAACCTAACGACTTCCTGGGGGAAGCTTTGACGCTGCATCAGTCTTACCCAAGTTAAACGTAGAAGTCTATTTGTCACAAAATTATTTTAACCTGTTGTAAATGATGTGCCTCTCCTCGACTCTAAAAAATCGTAGGTAATTATTTTCTGTGGGATTTCCGTCTCCATTAGGTACCGGCAGCCGCCACACATCGGGATCCATCTGGGCTCGAGGGGATTAGTAGAACGACTCTCCTTTACAAGCGTTCAAAAACGAGAGGCGACGGGTTTGTTTTTTATTGAGTAAGAAGGAGCGTGCGGGGAGGCTACCAACCCAAGGTAACAGTCGGTAGAGTGAACGATACCAAATTACCTGATCCATATAATTAATTATTTATTTATTTATTTATTTATTTATTAAAAGCAGAGTGTACAAAAGGCATAATGCCTACCGCAGGAAGAGTAGGAGGTTCCATAGGCTCATAAAGTTAGCGAGTCTAGAAATGTTTCTTTTAACGGAAGATAGAAATGCACGGCTTGGTTGTTTTTTCACTGTCATGGAAACGTTTGAAACGGTAATTTTTGGTGTATTATTTTTAATAATGAACCTTTGTAATCGAGCATGAAAATTAATTTTTTTAAATTATTCCCCCATTATTATACCCTCAAAATTTGATGGTTTCCATTTCAAAGTGTGTAGAATCCGAAAAATGGAATAAAAAAATGTCTGTCCGTCCGCCATACGTCGTACCTCGTAGTTTTCTTAATTAACACGAACCAAAATTGATGAAATTTGGTTTGTAGGTCCCGTTTGTGGGTCTAGTTGGCTCAGCGTTACTGTCAGTCATCTCTAAGAGGTGAAAAATAGGGGTTGGAAATTTCAGAACGCCGTAGCTAGAAAACTTTCAATAGAAGGGTACTTTTTTACGTTTTTAAATAGATCTCAAACTAGAGAATTGTTTGAGACCCCCACGAAAAGCTTCGTCAACATGTCGTGAATGAAACGGTGCAAATCCGGCCCAGATATCATTGTAGTCCAGTAAATAGAGACAAAAAGAGGGGGGTTACCTTACAAACGGTCCGGTAGTTCTAAATTTTTGATATGTTGTCTAGGATGGATATTAAATGTTTAAAGTTCAAAATGCACATTTCTCCCCCATCCGCGCCGGCCGCCATATTGAAAAAACCGAAAAAATCGGCACTTTCTTCAGATTTTTTGCTTGTATCTTCGTTTCGGCGCATTTTACTTGCAAAACAGTTCTACTCAATGTTGTAGAAAATTAAATTTCTTATAACTTACGTTTTAAATTTTGTTTCTAGGACTGATAGTTACGGAGATATGCACTTATAATGCACTTATGGCCTATTCTAGGAAAACAAGCATCAGAATAAAATTTGTAGGGAATTTAATTAGCTACAAAATGCAACTAGAAACAAAATTTCAGTCGTAGAAACAACATTTAGAACTTAAATTATAGGAAATTTAATTGTCTACAACATTGAGTAGAACTCTTTTGTATAGCTAATGTGCACCGAAACGAAGATACAAACGAAAATCTGAAGAAAGTACTGATTTTTTTGGTTTTTTCAATATGGCGGCAGGCGCGGAGGGGGGACAATTGTGAATTTTGCTTTTTAAACACTTACTAACAACCCTAGACAACATATTATCAAAACTTTATAACTACCTACTGGACCGTTTGTAAGATAACACCCCTCTCTTCACTGGATTATTGCTAGGGAACACCTGGTTATAATCACGGATGGCTGTATGAAGTCAAGTTGGTTGTTCTGTGATATTGTTTCATTTGAAGAATGATAGATATTTTGGATTTTGTTGATAGCTACTTCTGTAACTTGAAATTTATACTTCATGAATAACTACAAATAATTAATTATCGAACTATTGAATCCCGCACATTTTCATGAAACTGTAATTTTAGGGCAATTTAGGGCTTTCCTGGGGGGAGCTCGAGAGTAGGCATTGACCTCAGAAAACAGCCATCTACGCAGAAGGGGCATCTGTATACAGATAAATAATATACCGTTGTGTAATAATTTGCAGTGTTTTTTTTTTAAATGTTGCCCACACTGCAGACCCGGAAGCTGTAAAGCAGGAACGATCTGTACCTTCGTTTTGGGTGCGAGTGAAACCTACCGTGTGGTCGGATGAAATCCTACTTGGAGCAGTACCTGTAGGTAATGGAGCAGCTCGTCCAATCATGAAGTAGTCAAATTCCCACTTCGTGCACACTGGACCACCAAAGGCCCTTTGCTCTCAGGAAACTTGGTACAAATCCGTTAAACAGAATACTGATGAAAATCATGAGGATGGACTGTGATACGTTCTGATCTATCATCAAATGTACGGTTCCCACTACTGTACTGTTATAAGCGTTCCATCCAAGTGGCGTAAAAAATTATACGCCTACCCCAATAATACCATCCACGGCAATTCTGAAAAAGGATACAACCAGCTGGGGACTGACAGGAAAAAGTGGATTTACTCGATGCAAAGATGGATGAAATTCTTCGGCTTTTGTAAAAAGGCGGTCTTATTGTTTGTATGTCCACTGGGTGGGCTTTGATTGTATGTCTTCAACGGAAGAAGGTGAACAAAAAAATTAACAATTAAAAAGCTCCTCCTCGCGGTGGAATGAAACCGTGGACGGGAATAACAAAAACGCTAGAAGAATAAAACCGTCCGAGTGCGGCTTATCGGTTTGAACAATGTCAAGAGTTACTTCGGTATCGAGTTGACATACCGAACTGTTATTTATTTATTTGACAATAGTTTTAATAGGTCTGGTCGGAGTAATTAGACGGTGTAAGGGGGGAGGTTAAATCATTGCTGAGACCAATGACGGGAGGTTTTTTGCGTCTGAGAAGGTATTTTTAGTGGCACCGAAAACCTTCTCGGTGCGAACAAATGCATTCCTTCAACGTGGGGAGGCCGTAGGTGTTTTTGTAAAGGGGATTTTTGCAAAGGGAGCCACGGCACCGAAAGACTGGAAGCTGAAACCACGTTCTCCAAATTTTTTTTCATTTTCTCCAAGCCGAATTTATCCTTATTTCGACTTCTTTTCGCACCTTTTACAAGCGTCGGGAATTTTTCGGGGGTGGGATTCAAAGGTTTTTTTTGTCCATTCGCGAATGCTTTTAGAAATATTTTATTGAAAGGCCATAGACTCTGACGGGTCTGGCCGATTCATTGCAGGCGCTCTGAATTCCAGTCGGTTTTTCGGTTGATACCGTTTTTGGAGTGAACACGGGCGGCGTGTCGCGGTCAGCCTGACTTTTATTCTTATTTTCGCTTTCGTGCTTAAAGAGCTCGAGAGAACAATGGTTAACGTACGATCTTCAGGCGCCGACGACCGAGTGGGAGAACCTTAATGGGTGCACATCCTAAAGATGAAGAGTTATTCCTCGCGCTAAAGCTATCGCAATGGGTCCAAAATGTTTAGAAGGTACCTACCTACATGCATCTACGAAATTTTTCCGGAAAAAAATCCGTTTGAGATCATTACGAGTACACCTTTGGATTTCAATAATTTTTTATACTTAGGTACCGATGCATTATTTTGTAATGTACCTATCTATAGGTAAGGTACCTATCTATAGGTATTCTGTAACCTATCTATTTATTAAGCATATGTTCAAGTACCATTCCAGACTATAACAACTGACCTTGGGTACGAGATCAAGCATACTGGATGTCGGGGTACCCCTCAGCGTAATAAATACCACTCACAGCGTAATATAACTTGTATATATAGATTTAACCAAAAAAACAAGGAGAAAAACGAGCTGAGCGACGCCTCAGCTGAAGCCCAGGAGGTTCCCCTCCATCGATCTCCCAACGACTCTCAACGGACGTTAACGACGGTTGACAGGCGAGGGACAAAGTGTAGGCACCTTTATATGGTGCCAGGCTCGCCCAGCTCTTCAGTCGACCCACCACACTCCTACCTGTGACTTCTCTCTCCCTCTCACCTTACACCTCCTCTCTCGCCTACTCTTCCATCTCCCTTAGCGTCTGCTGTGGTGGTAACTGCGGGATTCTTCACCCCCTAAGACTCGCTGTGGTGATAACCACAGGGTGTTAGCATCCTCTTTCCTTAGCGTCTGCTGTGGTGGTGAGCGTCTGCTGTGGTGGTAACCGTGGGAAGCTCTACCCTCTAACACTCGCTGTGGTGGTAACCGTGGGAAGCTCTACCCTCTAACACTCGCTGTGGTGGTAACCGTGGGGTGTTAGCATCCTCTTTCCTTGGCATCTGCTGTGGTGATAACCACGGGGTGTTAGCGATCCTACAATCTACCCAAACCTATCCTACTTCTAGGCCACAACACCCGATTTTCCATATTAGGTAATGCCAAACAAAAGGATGAGTTTGGATGAACTCTACAAACCCTCTCTTCTCCCATAACTTCAAGTACCAGGTTATCGTCCTCCTTGTTCCTCAACCTGCCAAGAAAACGAACAACCTCAAGACCGAACTCGTTAACGTACATAGGCAGAGCTGCATTTAAGAGAGAGTCAGAAGAGACGAATCAGACGGATCAGATCTCGTACGGAGATGACTAATCGAATGCATAAGACCAAAAAAACGCAACCTCTAACCACCACTGTCGGCATGAAGAGTGTTTCTTCGGGGCACCCTCAAGAAAAACAACAAATTGAATCGGAGGGATCGAATCGATTGTGAAAACGAACGATTTTGGAGTAGAAATCAGATTTTGGAGACTGGGCCCAATGTGGGCGTGGCAAACAACGTTTTTACTCTACTGAGTATGCGCGGATGGGCCACTTTTCTCAGTTGCCATGGCAACACCAGGTCCCAGGACCAACCAGTTTCAAGAGCCTAGGTTTCGATTTCGATTGCAGGACATCGATTACTGTCGATTTATTCCGATAGCATGCTTGGTCTATGGAGCACACCATGAAAATGCTCTACTATAATATTGAACATCCATAGAATTTCCATTCCATAGCCAGAGAAATCTGGCGAGTCGCTGTTGAACTTTGTGAAAAATTCTAGGCACAGTGTAGGGAGGGAAATTCAAATGCCAACTGAACAATGGAGTTTTTGGTTTATTATTCTGTGAATAATACACCTATGTATTCGCTCAGCAAAAAATTTTTATAACACCCCCTCAAAATTTTTTCTTTTCCGTTTCAAGGTGCGTAGATACCAAAAATGCAATGTCCGTCCGCCGTCCGCCGTACGCCCTATCACGTGTACAGGCTTCATTTTCGGTCTAAAAAAGTCGATCTTTCGCACACATGCTCCATTTGGGCCCTAGTTGTGTCCCGAAACTTTTCAGCTCGATCGGAATATACCCAGGGGTGTTATGAGTGAAAATGTGTATAAAAATAGGTACTTTTTGCGTTTTAACAACATGTTAGTAACATTAGCTTTTGAGGTATCTTTTTCCATGTTTTTGAGGACGAGAAGACCGAATATGAAGTCGATTTTGACCAAAGACGCGGAAATTGAGGTTTTACCAAAGGTTCAGCTCCCAAAATTGGTTTTTTATGAGTCAAAAACCTGGAAAACTGTCTGAAATCACCATCAATGTGTACAATAACATTGGAAAAAGTGTAAACAGGTGAATCAAGACCATTAAATGCCACTACCAATGATCAAAGATGATCTTAAAAAAAAAGAAAAAAGCGTACCTATTTCATGTTTTGGGGGCCAAAATTGGTGGAAATCATCAGGAATAGCTATTTCAATCATTCCACATGAAAGAAACAATACATCTAACAGCCAACAAAAATCTCTAGAACTCCAATAGAATAATAAACCCATGTGACAAGGACTTTGCAGCGTTTTTTTTTTTTTTAACTTACCTATACCTATACAGTGTTTTTGGGTGCCGGGGCAGTGGCCCAAGTGGCCTTATGAACGCAAGGCCCCTGCTCATAATACAGTATGCTGTATGACTGGAACTTGATTAGTTCAAAGGCGTCCACAGAGAGACCACTAGCAAGAGACACCGACGCTTCTTTCCATCCTAAACCTTAATAGAGCTGTTCCTCATTTAACGCCAGTACCATCACGGCCTCCTCTGCTTGGTGTAACATCACTCGTATGCCACTGACTAGGATTCAGGTGGTGGTCACAACTGCACGGAGCGTAACTGTACATTAGGAAGCAGGATGTACCCTGCACCCAGGAAAGGAAGCGCCACATTCGCGATTCACCTCACAAACCGAACAATGTGTTGTCAAACTCCGCATTTCACTGGCGATCACAAACGGTACTTCTGTGAGCGCGGATTGAAAAAAAAAAAAACACGCTTCGGCTCAAACGTGCGGCTAAGTGTGCGGTTGAAGTCATTGACACCTTCTCCTTCTACGGTCCTCTGGATCCCCCCCCGGACATGGCGGGATGAATCATTCCGGAGTGCCGGAAGGAGTCCGGAAACCCACCTGTAAACACAGTCCACGGCTTCAGAGCTGGCGTATCTTGAATCACCAATGTAAAGGAAGTCGTCTCGCGATTGACAACCCAATCGGCATCTCCGCCCATAATCAGTTGTCCGTCCCCCTTCACGATCTCGCTATGAAGACGCAATACAAATTGTTGCAAGATGACGACCCTCACCACTATAATTTGCTAAGCCTCGTTTATTTTAAAACACGGAATATCAGAAGATAACTCTGTACACTAAGGCGGAAACCGGAAAGAAATGTCAAGAAGATACAAGAACAGCGAAAAATCAAGAAGAGGACAGGAAATCACATCGGCTTATGGGCCGATAATCCCTAAATTATCTCTCCGGATAAGTTTAACATTGATAATAAACCAAATTTTTTATTATTATTTTTATTTTGACGTGGATATGCCTTTTAGGCTGGGGGTCAGTAAAATGTTTGCGACAGAGAAAAAATGCGACGTTTTTTGGAACACTTCCCGGGGTGGTAGAGTGTAGAAATTTTGTGTGAAGGCTCCGTTTGGAATCTAGTTGGCTGAAGATCCTCGTCTTTAAGATCGCACCACTATTAAGGGTAGTTTAGAGGGAGGGTGAAATACAAAAAATGTATAACTTTGTTGCTGGCCGACCTATCGACTTGAAATTTGAACCACAGCTTCCTCAGGATGGTGTCATACGAATTTTAGAATAAGGTGGTCGTCCGATCAGCTGATTGCCCTACAGGAATTTTTGTTGCTGGATGACATATCGACTCGAAATTTGAACCACAGCTTCCTCAGGTCTCATATGAACCACAGGTCTTTGGACCACAGGTCTCATATGAATTTTAGAATACGAGTTTAACGTGCTTGTCACATCAGCTGATTGCCCTGAACAGAAAACTTAGTTGCGGTTCGACCTATCGACTTCGAATTTGAACCTTAGCTTCATTCGAAAAGACATATCCATGATCTGAACTTTCTCCCAGTAAAGAGAAATTTTTTTATTTTAGTCCCTACCTATACAAAAGACGACGCAAAAACGATTTCACTAAATGAACCCTTCACAATAAGCATGCTTGTGGTGTGGTGGGGTACGCATCAGTCGCATCCAACGGTCTGGAAGGTTAAATCAAGATAATATACTGGTAACTCAAACAATGAACTAAATATCTCGTTAAATAGAAACATTTGACTGTAAACGGATTGAACCCCAGAGTGTAAAACAGTGTTCAGACAACTAACGAAATGAGCCCCATTTTTTTCAGAAGGGAAGTACGAAATGAGCCCCATATTTCGAGGTCGAAACCTCAGGCAACTAACGAAATCAGCCCCATTTTCAAGAAGGAAGGTACGAAATGAGACCCATATTTCGAGGTCGAAACCTCAGGCAACTAACGAAATGACCCCCATTTTTTCAGAAGGAAAGTACGAAATGAGCATAAAATACATGCAAAACTAAACATAATGTACGAAATGAGCGTAAAATATAATATAACTGTATGAGGTGTATAATATAAAAACAGATTTTTCGAGAATTTAAGATTTTTCGCGAATCTTAACGTATACTCGCCTCTCTTCACTAACGGTTTACCGCATTGGCTCGCACAGAACTTCATGATGCAACCAACACCGTGTCGCGAATGAACAAAGATTGGCCGATGAACGATGATAACACTCACTTCTTCTATGACCAATGATCAAAGTCAAGTACCGATCAGTAACTCTGTCCTGATATCTCCCAGAACATCACTCTGTCAGTAATATTATAGATCTCGCAAATAAACCAACGAATGAAGTGGCCAGCCTTAGGTAAATCCTGAGCTCTCCCAACATCCCTCAACTACCAATGAGAGACTGGGGGAGAGTGGAAAGGGTCCTATAAAAACCCGCCGCTCTCGCCTGTTACTTCATTCTACCCTCAAACCAAGTCCGTGACTTTTCTCTCTCCCCTCTCAAGCCTCCTTACCTTATACATGAAAGAGCCCAGAATGGTGGAACCGGTAAGGTGCTAACCTCCACGAGTGGCAACCACTGGGCAAAACGTCCTAACGTCTTAAGTGGTGGAAACCCCCCTGGCTCTTGCTAAAGGTGTTAACCAGGGACGTTAGGTCCCATAGCTCTCATTAACATACCTCACCTCACCATTACCTAAACCACCACAGCCTCATTTGGTTCTTTCTAAAATTCATTGACGGGGCTCATTTCGTTGTTTTTCACGTTTTCAGATGAGGCTCACTTCGTACGTTTTGGTCGGTGACGGGGCTCAATTCGGGATCTGCGAAACATTTTTGATTAATCCAAGAATTTACTGAGAAAATAGAACACTTCCCAAAATTATCCAAAAATTTGGATGCAAGCATGAAATGGGAGACGCAAATTCACACAGTATGCATAAGGTTAAGGAAGCTTATCTATGTTTTTTCTAGTTAAGTAAAATTGTTCCTCCGAAGCTTATGAGGACGATTTATTTCTCATTAGTACAATCAGTTATAATATATGGTCTTCCGGTTTGGGGTAGCGCTTATGCCACAACAATCAACCCGGTCTCCATTTGCCAGAAGATATTGTTACGTGTAGCTACAAGAAGTAAATTTTTAGAGCACACTGGTCCCATCTTCGATAAACTCCAGATTCTAAAGCTGAAGTCTCTAGTGGAGTTGAGTAGCCTGAAGCAGGTCCTGAAAGAGAATATATTCACACGACACAGTTACTCGGTTTCAGTACGATGGAAAAATTTATATTCCTTTCGTGAGAACAACTGCTGCTTCGAATTTTTACTGCTCCACTGGCACTCGTGTGTATAACTCTCTTCCGTCCACTACAAAGAAAGAATTAGTAGAGCACCCAAATAAAAGAAACCTTATTCTGAAGAGGTGGTTCTTGCAAAACCAAAATACCTAGTTTCCCATATGGAAATTAGTTAGGTACAGAATGTATGTTTTATTTTCTTTATAATGTATATATTTCTTTTTTTATCTTTAAAACTTTTCCTAAGTGCATACATATGTCGTTAAGTATGATCGTCCAGCATCGATAATGCCAGTAGCTCCAGCAATTTAATGCGCTCTAGTTTTGGCTCGTTCTCCCTGTCGCGGGCAATGCCCATTAGGGGAACTGATTTTTCAACAATTTGATTGTATTCTTAATGTACCATGTTATGATCAGGAAATATATTTCATTTCATTTCATTTTCGGGGTACTCTTTACGCCCCTGGGTTGGGAGCTACTGGACCACTCGATGAAATTTCAACAGCATAATGTTGATACCTATTTTCAAACACTGCTACCTACCATCAAATCGGGACGGTTAAAAAAAAACGAGAAAAACGTCGGGGCTAATTATAAAAGTTTGTGCTCACCTGTTAATATAATGCTCCCTCGAAAGATACGAGGTGTGGGGTGGGGGTATCCTCTCATTAATTCATCAGAAGGGAAAAGCCTACTAATGGCTGTTCAATACCCCCCCCCCCCCCTTCATCTCAATGAAACCGACGCTGCCCCCAATCAATCAATCCGGAATTGGGTAGGCGGCGGTAATGAAAAAAATAGGGTGGGGGAAAAACAAAAAAAGTCCGAGTTCCCTCCTCCTCGCTTTTCGGATATTCCGTTCTATTTATCACTTTTTCCTGGGGCTTATTCGCTTTATACCCCCGGATGGTGGGATAAATAAAACGACTGAGGTTTATTTCTTCTCTCAATTCGATGGAAATATTTGTTGTAGAATGGTGAACAGGGCCTAACCTTGAACTAATACCAAAATTTGAGCCAATTTGGACCATTGGGTCGTGAATTAAGGCGGTTCACACAAACACACGCACACATTGAGTATGTGTCAGTACTCCAGGAGTTAAACTTCCATTTTGGTTCTCATTTTCAACAATGAACCTTTGGAATCGAGCATGAAAAAAATTTGTTAAACCCCTCCTCAAAATTTGATGGTTTCCGTTTCAAGGTATGTAGAATCCGAAAATGCAATTTAAAAAAATGTCAGTCCGTCCGCTTACGCCACACTTCGCACTTCTCTTAGTTACCATGAGCCAAAATTGACGAAATTTGGTTTATAGGTCCCATTTGGGGTCTAGTTGGTCCTCGAATCTCGGCGTTACTGTCAGTCATCCCTAATGGGTGAAAAATGGGGGTTGAAATCTCCAGGACGCCGTTATCTCGCAATTTTTTCAACGGTTTTCTCGAACTTGGGAGTTTTTTAAGACCACCCGGAGCATTGTACGTCCAGCCGTTCGTTCACAGTAAGGCCCAGAAGTTTGCACCCACAGGCTTTTTCAACAGCAGGGTGAATGAAATTGTATACATTTAGCCCAAATATCATCACTAGGGGCGCGATAACAATCGGGAATTGACCCGAGATAAAATCATTGCTAGGGATCACCTGACTACATTCACAGGATATGAAGTAGAGTTGGCTGTTCTGTGATATTATTTGACTTGAAAAATGATGACTCTTTTAGAGTTTGTTGATAGGTAGTGAAACTTTAACAAACGTCGAAGTATTATTGATGGGTAAATTATTAAACAATGGTAAATTATTACACAACGGTTCATTATACCATCGACGTAGAAGGGGCTGGAGTTTGTTGGTAGGTAAGTTTGCAACTTTTTTCACTCCACATCAACAATTTCCCTATTTTACGATTTACGATTTACGCGGAGAGGGAGTAAATGTTCAGGAAACTTTCGCTCGAAGTAGAACTTCCCATGAACTACGTGTAGTTATTTGCTATCTAAACAGAACGTAATTACGTGTTACAAAATATGTTCGAGCGTGCAGGCCTGTATTGCTTACATATAACAAATACCATAACCTATGTAAATATGTATCCTATGCCTATATGGCACAATATTAATGCCAATATATAATACAGAAAAAATAGTTGAATTTGATTTCTTGAACCGCCCCTGAGGGAGCTGCGCTTATTGCTGGCTACATTGTCACATTACACTGAGCTTATAGAGTTCAACCTGTGTTTGCAAATCAAATTTGAGTTTTTCTTCGAACTGAAACATCTCTACTACATTCGGTTACCAGGCTATACTTCAAAAATTTTTTATTGATATTACAAATTAAAGCCAAATTTGTATCCCTCACTCTCATACATAAGCGTAGCTGTTGGGCCGACGTATTCGGGCCAAAGATCAGCGATGCGTTTGGGCCAGTTTGTTATCTTCGTTGCGGTTGGTAGGTGAATATCTGATACGTAATAGGTACCTAACTAGACATAAACAGACAGTATGATACTTGATAAAAAAGAAAAAACGGATTTATTGAAAAAATAGCCTATTTCCACCAATACACAACAACAATGATTTATTGTTTGTTACTGACCGGTATAACAGTGTTTTTCGCGTTGTTTTTTTCGTGTATTAGTGGAAATAGACTATTTTCTCAATAACTCCGTTTTTTCTTTGAAATGGGTTTCCACGATTTCTTCACGAGTGATTTAGTTCGTATGATACTTGATACTTGAGGTAGTCTTTTTCTGTCTCGAATCGCCATTCAGTAACACGTTTCGTGATTCAATTTATTGCGACTTTGGGCCATTTTTCAAAATTGCAAAAAACTGACCTGCGTTACCGCGGCACCGTGTGTAGCCGGTACAATTTCGACTTCCACGACGACTAATTCAGACAGAGTAAGGTAATATGCATTTTCGTTATGCATTTCGCGTCTTTCCTTCGTTGGTCCAAACCCACTTTTTGCACTAGACGTACCTACCCTTTGGCGTTGGCCCAAACCCATCGCATTTTCACACAATTGGCCCAAACTCAGAGCCCCCGCAGGTGAATATCCTGACAGGCTGACCCCATCACGACAAGCCATACTGGCCAGGCAGCAACCCATCGTGTAAAATGAATCCTATGAAACTGAAATTTTCTTTTTCCTCGTCAGTAATAGAAGAAAAAAACGCTGCAAAGTCCTTGTCACATGGGTTTATTATTCTATTGGACATAGCTACAGAAATGTTGGCTGTTCATTTATTGCTTCTTTCATGCGTAATAATAATCGAAATAGCTATTTCTGATGGTTTCCATTAATTTTGGCCCCTAAAACACAAATTAGGTACGTTTTTTTTTTTTTTTTAAAACTATCTTTGATCATTGGTAGTGCCATTTAATCGTCTTGATCCACGTGTTGACACTTTTTCCAGGGTTTTTATACAAACTGATGGTGATTTCAGACGATTTCCCAGGTTTTTCACCCATAAAAAATCAATTTTGGGAGCTGAACATTTGGTAGAACTCAATTTTCCCCTCTTTGGTCAAAATCGACTTAATATTCGGTCTTCTCGTCCAAAAAAACATGGAAACCGATACCTCAAAAGCTCATGTTACCAACATGTTACTAAAACGCAAAAAGTACCTATTTTTACACACATTTTCACTCATAACACCCCTGGGTATATTCCGATCGGGCTGAAAAGTTTCGGGACACAACTAGGGCCCAAATGGAGCATGTGTGCGAAAGAACGACTTTTTTAGACCGAAAATGAAGCCGGTACACGTGATACGGCGGACGGCGTACGGCGTACGGCGTACGGCGGACGGACATTGCATTTTTTGAATCTACTCACCTTGAAACGGAAAACAAAAAATTTTGAGGGGGTGTTATAAAAATTTTTTGCTGACCGAATACATAGGTGTATTATTCACAGAATAATAAACCAATATATGTCGATACAATCCGACCCCCCCCCCCCCCCCCTCCACCCGCCACCCTCCCAGTTATTCCCCTCCAATTGTCCCCAGACGATGAAATCCGATAGAAATTCACTCACCACCTTCCCGGGCGTTTTTCAGATTTACCGAAAAAACATTAGCATATTCCAGAGGACAGAAGTTTTCACTCAGATTTTTTTTTTTTTTTTTCCAAACATTTCTCCCGCGTCAAGATTGTCATTTTATACAAGTAGCGAGAGAAACAAAAAGAAATTTGCATTTTCGCATTTAAAAAAAAATACGGACTGGCAGCACTGGGGGGGATTTGATACCTTCAGCTCGGAGTTGTGTATATTTCTTCTACAGCTGTTGCTTTGTGATTGGAATAACAGAGGGATGAGTTTGAAGAGGGGTGAGTTGGTAGAACTCTCTTTTTCTCTGTCTCTGGTTGGCGTAAAAAAAAAGAAAGCCGTCGAGAAAAAAAAAAAAGATTTGAGAACAAGAGAAAGGCATTAGACAGGAGGGCGTTGGTTGTTTATACTTCCTTTAACCCTCTCACCAATAAGTGATACAATTGGACATCGCTCCCGATCTTTTACTGGGAAAATCCCCCGCCTCCTCGAGGGGGTGGAAGCCAATTTTTAAAAGATTACACACAGACCGCAGAGTGTCTAGATGGCGTGTTGAATATAAAATCAAGTATTCCGAAGTACATAGGTGACTGTTAGTTGGTATAATCAGGTTAGTTGGTACTGCTAGTAATTAGTAATGTAGTCAATGGTTGGATGTTTCAATGTCTTATTAGTTGATTGCTCGTTCATACTTGGCATACTGCCTAGACGACAGTAATAATTTAATAATTAATAATTAATTATTTTTAATTTAATTTATAAATTATATTATAAATTTATAAGTTATTACTTATAAATACTTATTACTTATTACTTATGAATACTTATTATTAATACTTATAAATAAGTTACTTATAAATTATAAGTTTGTTGAGGGACGCTAGGTCCTACAGAAACGCATTAGTTGCCGAATTCAATTACTAGTCTTTGTTTTTGTCTTTTGCCTTTTGTGATTATAGCTTTGAGGAGAAAATAAGTAAATAGGCTTCCGATAAATTTAAATTTCTTTTTGTACCGGTGGACCCGGATTCATGGCGGAGTCGCCCGATCCTATTTGTTTTACATGTACATATTTTTAAATTAAGGTTGTATGTTCTTTAAATAAAAATATTTTTCTTCTTCTTCTTCTTACCGTCTGCATATAATATGTCCATCTGTTAAATTGTTCAAGCGAACTTGGAAGACAATACAAATTTTGAGCAGTTCAAATCACAACAAAAATGCTCTGTTCTGAGTATTTCTGAGTTTCTTTGTGTTTAGCAGCCTGTTGTTTAGTACACATCTGTTCGGTCATTCAACCTCGGAATAGGTTTCTGTTTATCGGCTTCTACCAACTTTGTGGGTGGCAGAAACCACTGGGAAAGAAACATTCTACCAAAAGAAAGCAGAGGCGAATAGGAGCAGAAGCAAGCAAAAACTAGCAGAAGCGAATAGGAAGGCATCGCCACCCTAGTGGTGGGGGGGGGGGGGTATAGTTTCGCTATATATCGTAAAATTGTTGATGTCATAGTCACTAGGAAGCTACAAGCTACTTATAAGCACCATCATCTCAACTCAATAGGCTGAGAGGTACCTACTTGTTCTTCACGTTAGTAAAACGTCAGTAGACCTGTCCGTCCTCGGCGGTCAAATGCGCCTGACAAGTTCAAGAAAGGAAGAGAATGCCAGGCCGATGGAACGTGTTTTTCCGTTCGAATAGTCCTCTTCGGCAGATAACATCGAAACCATTCCAACACACTATCCGTTTCACAGTTATCCGCGGCGTTCATTACTTGGTGGTTCGGACAGGTACTTGGCAAGCTCCGAGTCGAGAACCGTTTCCCTCTTCCTCTCGTTCAAACTCTACAGTCGGTAAAGGAGCTACCTGACTGCGGCAGGGCAAAGTTCGCCATGATGCAGCTTTACCATAACCAATTTTCAAATTTAGCAACCTTTAGCAACTGTTTTGCTAAAAGATTTAGATTGTGAATGAGTTTGTAGACCTAGGTTCGCTGTTTACACGCATAGATGCGAAGAAGATGCTGAGGTGAAAAGAAGAATTGCTGCAGCTAACAGAAGCTATTTCGCAAATGGTAAGTTACTGAAGGATAGGAACCTATCTAAGAAGACCAAACTACGTATTTACAAGACTCATACGACCAGTGGCAACCTATGGATGTGAGACTTAGGTCCTCACGAAAGCCAATTGCCAGAAAACTGCTTCTTGAGCAGGAAGTCTTGAGGAGGATCTTTGGCCCAGTTTGTGAGAATGGAATCTGGAGGAGGAGGAAGAACTGGGAGCTCACTGAGCTGCTCAACGACCATCCATATCTGCTCATATCCGCACAATGCGTCTCAAAAGGTATGGCCACGTGAAGAGGATGAAAACCTATCGGCATGTAAGAAGAGTGTTTGACATCAGAAATGAGGGAACAAGACCGAGAGGGCGTCCTAGTGCTAGATGGAGTGAAGAGGTGGAGAGTGACATGAGGCGCGCTGGAATCAGCTGGAGTGACGACAGGACAGTTTGGAAGCGGACGATTATTCAAGCCAAAGACCAATTGAGTCTGTAGTGCTAAAAATGAAGAAGAAGAACTAGTAACTTTTAGCTATATTTTACAATTTTTAGCTATTTTAGTCCCCCACAAACTCCAATTCGACCGACTTTTAACGAATTTATACAGATTTTTCCGTCTCGAGTCACCACTGTCGTTGACTTTATACCTCATATTCAACATCTGTACTGGGATGTACTAAAAGCAAAAGGATTTACTTCTAAGAGCATAGAGCCATAATTATTTAGACAGTAAAATACCATATACAGCTATGTGATTATGTAGTTAATTATAGTTATGGAGAAGCGTAGAACACCATTTCTACAGTAAGAGGACAGAAAAATAGTGGAAATATCCACTGTACAAGCGGACACATAGGAACATGGATCGGTGTTACGTCCCAGCAGAATTTAGAATTTAGATTTACTAGAAGGTAGAATTTAATCATACTCAAATTCCTACATATATCCTCTTGTAGAGCGGTTAATCGTTAACCAGGTTTGTAAGAGGAAACGTGGGCAGATACTTTAAATGTCGTCGGTTGACGTCCAAATATGTTCGCTGTGTATATCCGGCTTTGGCATGTATACCGATATTCATGGTAGGTACAACAAATTAGTCGTTAATATTACAACGTGAGTTTATTATGAAGTGAATAATTAAAAATGAAACCGTAGGTATGGAAATGCAACTCCGTCAGTTTTTGTCGTACATAAATCGTTCTCCACTCGTTGGAAACCTTTCCATTTATACAGAAACGTTATGCTAACTAAACGGTCTTAAAAAAAAAAAGAAACTACGTTAAAACCAGCAACTGTGTCGTTCCGCACAGAATATTCAAACCGAACTCCAGCCATAAGACATATCAATGTCTAGAGAATATTTCTATAGAAAGAAACATTTTTCCTAGGGGTTCAAATCAATCAAGGGTCAAATTCGAGGTTTAGGTCCAAAAACTAGCTACGAATCGTCAAAAGTAGCAATTTTTTCACCTTCGAAAATTCTGTAATACGGTCATGCTGCATGACTGGGAGTTTCGTATGTACTGCTCAAGAAACGGGTGATACAGACATCGTTCCTTCTAGATTTTAAATTTTCCTATCCAATTTTATTTTCGTCAAGCCCTCATCAACTTTCATATTTCGAACACCTACTCCAACGTACGCAACCAATCCACCACCAAAAGTCCGCTGAATTGTCATCTACAGCTTGATAACCTCCAGTTCTATATAGGCAATACGTAAATATTGTTTCACAAAATAAAACATCAAAAGAACGTTGTCACACGAATAAACTAATAAATACGGTCCCGTGGAATTCAGCCTTCAATGAATATTAGGTACATACAAATTGGAGAGCTAACTGTTTCAGTAATTGAATTTGGATGATGACATCAATGAAAGTTGACATAACTTCGGGTTAACTATATGTGCCATCAGTAAACAAGAGCAACTAACGTGAGAAAAAAAATTGGTATTTTTAACTTTGACAATATTGTGAGGCCCAGACGTACCTAGTAGATGTTTTGACTATTTCCCTCGACCAACTGTTTGCATCAATGAAGTAGATTATAGTGACAATAGCAATTATTTCGCTGTGTAAATAGCAAAAACTCGAGAATGCGAAAAACAGCACGTCATTTGGAGTAGGATGACAGGCTGGACGAAAAAAGATGACGTCACTGAACAAATGGTACTGTTTGAAATTTAACTGAATTGTGCAATGTAACACTGCAATCAGTGGGTGGACAGGGTCAGAGAATAAGGAACGGTAAAATAATAACTTTGATCCGAATTATAAAATATTAAAATATACAATTGAATACCACGGCCGAAAAACAGTCCGTTAAAGTTTTTCCGAACTCAGTTTAAGGCTAAATGCAACGAGTTTAGTTGCAAAATCCGCTACCACGTGGCAGCACCAAAATGAATCAATTTTATTCCACTTCTCATTTGAGAATGGAGCGAGATATTTCAATTCGAAAAACGGATTTCTCATGAATATTCACGTAAAATTCTAGGTAATTTGTTAAAAAAGTGTGCAAATTCTTTTTGCTTACGGTTCCAAAAAAATGTGGTTCAAATTTTGAACATTTTTAAAAAGTGGCTTAATACGCACTTGCATTGGACGCTAGAGAATACAAATCCGTTTTCAGAATTCTTCTAAATTGGCTATAGCCGTCGGATTCTCGTTTCCAGGATTTTGGGTACAAAGGTCAAGATCGGGAGCTTTTGAGTGTGTGTGGTGGTAGAGAGATCTTGGCCACCTCAGACATTCCCATTTTTCTGCTTCCCTGTCCCGACATTGAATGAATAGAACGTGAAAGTAAATTGGCACAGGAAGTGGGTGAAATTTTGTCCACCATTCCAAAAACGTATAGCTAATATGTTGGAAGCTCGAACACTATTGAAAAATGACCCTGTACCTTGTTGTTACACTTGAACGAGTTGGTTCAATGTGTGCACATTTTTGCCCGATGTTTAAAAACTAAGGGATGAAGTGAACTAGTGTTGGTTGTTGGAAAATTACCTAGTCATTATACCTAGTACATTACCTAGTAAAATTATACCTAATCATTGGTTGGTTGCATTAGTTGGCTTGGAAACAACACAACGTCAATATCCTCTACAAGATCGCCTCTACTGATTATGAAGATAAAAACGCTGCAAATCCCTGCACAACGGTTTATTATTTTGTATAGAATACCCTCCTGTTACAGATCACAGCTCTATGTATAGATAACCCTTCTATATAATATGATATGTACTATTCTATTATATACATATTATGTAGATCGCAGACCTTCCGTAGGTTAGTACCTAACCCCGTACTCGTTACTAGGTACCTACCTAAATCACGAGTTAAATGTTGCTAAAATAATTCTGCCGATGACAAACAGTACCTAACAAAAAGAAACACACATAATGAAGTTCTGAATAGAAATTGTTGATGAGGAGTGAAAAAAGTTGCAAAAGTACCTACCAACAAACTCCAGCCCCTTCTACGTAGATGGTATAATGAACCGTTGTGTAATAATTTACCGTTGAGTAATGATTTACCGTAGTAATAATTTACCCATCAATAATACTTCAACGTTTGTTCAAGTTTCACTACCTACCAACAAACTCCAAAAGAGCCATCATTTTTCAAGCGAAATAATATCACAGAACAACCAACTCGACATCATACTCCGCCAATATAATCAGGTGATCCCTACCAATGATTGGCCGTATTCGCAAATTCCTATTGTGGGCGCGTCTCTGGTTACCAGATTTGGTTTGAATTGTATACAATTTCATTCACACTGGAGTCGAAAATGCCTGTCGGTGCAAACTTCGGGGCCTTACTGTGAACGAACGGCTGGACGTACGATGCTCCGGATGGTCTTAAAAAACTCGCAAGTTCAAGAACTATTTAAAACCGTAAAATTATTTACGTAAAAAAATGGTATAGGCGTTTTGAAAATTTCAACCCCTATTTTGAACCCCTTAGAGATGACTCACAGTAACGTCGAGCTTCGAGGACCAACTAGACGCCGAACGGAACCTATAACCCGAATTTCATCAATTTTTTTTCATGGTAACTAAGAAAAGTGGCCCGTACGGCGTACGGCGTACGGCGTACGGCGTACGGCGGACAGACAGAAATATTTTTATTGCAGTTTTGGATTCTACATACCTTGAAACGTAAACCATCAAATTTTGAGGGGGGGTAAGAATTTTTTTTTTCATGCTCGATTCCAATGGTTCATTATTGAAAATAATAAACCAAAAACCAAATTTTACCACATGATGAATGTCATGACGAAGGTAGTGGTGAAAACTGCGTTCGCGATTGAAAATTTTCTTTGCATTCTATGTGTCAGGATATTCAGAAATAACGCAACACAAGCGCCTCAAGCAAATTTTCTTTGCAATTCTACGTTACAGGATATTCTGACTGGATTCGATAGGTAAACATCAAACAGTGCAAAAGAAAATTGAACAGTCAAAAACAGAATGAATTAGAATTCAGTAAATGCCAAAAATAGGATTAGATCTTTTTTTTTGCGACCACTATAGGTCGCCCTATAGGTCGCCCGCGACCACTATAGGTGAGGTAATTTTGTCACTTTAAATTATTTGGATACAAGTTCTTGTTTGGGGGCAATAAGAGTGTCTTTGATTTAAATTCGAATGGTAAATATTATTGGTAATAGGGTAGGGTTTTACAGGTATCATCCTATTGGTCAGACAGGACGAAGAGTAGATTTGGCCTTATCTAATAATAAGGTTTCAATCGAAGCCTCCCATGAACACGTAAGTTATCGCATCAGTTCACCATTTAAATCGAGCTGTTCCATTGTCGTAAATACATCCAACTGACTTCCAGATCATACAGTGGATTTAGCATAATATACCTACATACAATACCATATATTTAGCATAATATTTATATAGCACAATATCAGGCTGTGAAATTTGTTAATGCGTTACCTCAAGAAATAAGAATGTGCAACAATTTATCTAATTTCAAGAATCTAATCAAGGTGTATTTCTATGCGAACTACGACTAGAGCTGTAAATATTTATCTAACCTGCGTTATACATAGGCATGTGCATGATAGAGTGTTGACGAACCACCCTTTTATCATTTTGGGTTACAATTAGTTACAGTAGGATAGATGCGTTAGGTATTATTATTGCTATTTTTGGTGTGATTGCTACGTACATATTATTGATTTGTTGAATTTAATGATTCGTCCATATTCTACGGTGGCCATTCTGCGGTGTTTGTTACTGTGCTGCTGTGTGAAGGAAAAACGCCTCAACTCGATATTATTGCATTTTCAGAAATCAGCTTTGAAGTTTTACAACAAAAGCTCACCACAGGTTTCACTCCAGAGCATTCCCGCTAACCCATTTTTTGACTAGACGTTGGTTTATGTTCAACCAGATCGATGGGTATGATAAATACTCCAAATGACACGTTTTTCAATCGATTCATGGCACTTGACTTGCCGGTTTTTCAAACCTTTTTGGAGGAAAAACTCCTCAAATCCCTTCACCCTGAATGGAATAGAATAGAATAGAATAGAATTTTATTTTTGCCACAAACTTCCGTAGACAAAATTCAACAGATATTAAGCACATAATAATAATGGGTTTTTTCGGAAATATTTTGACGCAAAAACGCCTCAACTTTCATCATGTTACTGTGTGTGTTACGAAAAACACCTCACGGTCGGTCAGGTACGTAAACATATGGAGGAGAAACGCCTCTCAGACCCATGTGAAACGCCTCAACCCGATTCTGAAGACAACGGTTTGGAGGAAAAACGCCTCAACGACGTTTTTAGCGAGTTGAGACGTTTTTCCTTAAAAAAAAATACGCTAATTAGTGTTTTTCAAACGGAGAGCTGAGGTATTTTTCCTCCAAAATGAGCATCTTTCAGATTTCAACCCTTGAAATTTCAAACCCTTCCGGGTCGAATTTCCAAATTTTGACTGGACCATCAGAAAGGTGGCGTTGGAATTAGAAGGGTAATGTGAAAATCCCATTTTCAGCAATTGCGGAGTTGAGGCGTTCTTCCTCAAAAAAAAAATACGCTAATTAGTGTTTTTCAAACGGAGAGTTGACTTGTTTTTCCTCCAAACTGAGCATCTTTTAGATTTCAACCCTTCAAATTGCAAACCCTTCCGGGGCGAATTTCCAAATTTTGACTGGACCATCAGAAAGGTGGTGTTGTAATTAGGGGGTAATGTGAAAATCCAATTTTCGGCAATTGCGGGGTTGAGGCGTTTTTCCTTCACACGGCAGTGTGGGTATTCGAGGTTGTTTAGTACTTAATTGCAGTGTGCGTATCAAATATGCCGGCCGTTTTCGGTGCGAAATCGGCAAAACCGATCGAAAAAATATCTAATGTTTTAGAGACCCTAAAGAGCAACCCTTTCCCTAGCGCGAGGTTTATCTTCAAAAGGAACAGTACGCAAGTTTCTTTTGTTAGATTATAACTGTAAATGGTTATTTAATTTTTTTAAAACCTAACCGATAATTTAGGAACGTAGTCAACTCACCCGGTCTCGTTCCGGAAACGGTGGTCATGTTGGAAGGCTCGTCGAAAACCTGCGTCATTGATTGGTAACTCGCTGGTTGTCATCTGCCAAACAAAGGAAAACACTGATTATAATTCAGCGTTCTTATGACGTGGAGGAACCTTTTGTTACAGAATTTACACCCACCCCACAGTAAGTCTTTATTAATAACAGTTTTAATATTCAATGGAAAGTTATTGAAAAATAGTCTATTTCCACTAATACACGAAAAAAACGCGAAAAACACTGTTATACCGGTTTCGGTGATCAAAACATCGTCAGTAACAAACAATAACTGAAGGCACATTTCACAAAAAGTGAAACGTGGTCGATTGGGATTGGTTGTGAAGAAGAATGGTGAAGGGAGCAAGAAGGGGGGTCGATTCTGATTGGCCCAGGAAGAGAATGCCAAAAAGTGAAAGGAACATATAAGGTGATATGGGTGGGGGGGGGGAGGAACCAAGCTGTTACAGAAATGAACGCAATAATGGAGAAAAACTAATGGAATTACATCATTCAAAGACTTACCCAGCCTATTACTCTTAATAATTTCGAATTTTTCAAGTACATCCAACATACTCCGTTTTGGGCAGAAATGAAGGTATTCAATTAAGATCAAAATAAGATCAAGATCAAAATTGTTAATATTCATAGTTCATAGAAATATTCATAGTAATTAATATTCATTGAATTACTCAGAGCTCGGAAGACTGTGAGAATGTGTGAGTCAATGATTACATTTAAACACGCGTAGCTATGAAAACTGATATATTCTGAACCTTCATGCAGTTGCTCATTGATGGTGATAGGTGGGCCTACCCAGCGACGCCAAAATTCAGCGCTCTTATGAATTAGCGGTACCTTTTGTTATCTTATAGAATTTACACCCATCCCACAGTAACCCTTTATTAATAACAGTGGTGTTAATATTCATTGAATTACTCGGAGATCGGAAGACTGTGAGAATGAGTGAGTCAATGATTATTAAACACGCATAGCCATGAAATGATCTATTCTGAACCTTTATGAATGAATGAATGAATGAATTATGTACAATAGAAATAAGAAATGTTACCTACTTGTGAAAATAATTACTGTATTTCATTATGATAAATAAATCCACTTTTCATGTTTAAAATTATGCAGTTCATATAGTTGCATATTAATAGTAGGCATAGCACTGGGGTGACCGTGGTGGATAGTTAAAACTGTAGCCCAGCACGGAGTTGATCTGACCCTTATTTATTTACAAATTGTGTATCCCTGTCTTCCTCTCCTCAGTCACCAAATATGCAAATTTCTCAACCCTTAGCTACTGCTCCAATCAATATTTTTACACAGATCCATTTATATTGATTGTACTTTGTCCTTCTTTCATTAAAATGCAAGAGGTTGTTTGTCTATGTCATCGTGAAACAGTTTATTTATCTCCTTTCGAATTAGCCTGTTGTTATTTATTTTCATGATTCCATCTAATTTATCAGAATTTTTGTTTATTAATTACATTCTATATCTTGTTGTCATCTGAGCATAATTATTTTTACTTTTGGTAGTTTCAGTGTATATGGTTTATTTTGTCTTCTTCTGACCTCCACAAAAAATACACTTAATGGTGATAGGTGGACCTACCCAGCGACGCCAAAATTCAGGGCTATTATGAATTAGAGGTACCGCTTGTTATCTTATAGAATGTACACTCATCCCACAGTAACCCTTTATTAATCAAAGTTGTTAATATTCATTGAATTACTCGGAGATCGGAAGTCTGTGAGAATGAGTGAGTCAATGACCACATTTAAACACGAGTAGCTATGAAATGATCTATTCTGAACCTTTATGCAGTTGCTCATTGATGGTGATAGGTGGACCTACCCAACAACGCCAACATTTCACTCTTATTCTAACAATGTTGTGCTGTAATTTAAACGCTGGTATCACCATTTGAATATTGGTACAAACACTGTAAATTTAAAAAACTACAGGATACAAATAGAATAGCCTATTTCCACGTAAACTAACAAACTGAAGACCTGTTTCGGTTGTTAAACCATCATCAGTACCTACACAATAGAATTGTGTACTACTGTGTACTGATGATGGTTTAACAACCGAAACCGGTCTACAATTTGTTACCTAGTTTACGTGGAAATAGAATATTCTATTATCAACCAGTAGTTTTTTGCTATGGATTTCCACTACTCCGCCGCAAGTGATTCAAGTTACACTGCAAATTATTACACAAGGGCTCATTATTTTTCGTACGGATGCCCCTTCTGCGTAGATCGCCGTTTTCTGTGGTCAATCCTCGTGCATCCCCCCCCCCCCCCCCCAGGAAAGCCCTAAATCGAGTACTGGAACCGGCCAGGTAGTTAGTTTCATAACTATGCGGTGGATTCAAGAATTCTAACGTTAATTGTTATTTTTTGTTATTCATGCCTAACGTTGGGTGCCTGTCAACAAAATCTAAGATAAACACCATCCTTCAAACGAAATAATAACATGGAACAACCAACTCGATTTCATACAGCCATGCGATTGTAATTAGCTGTTTGCATTCGCACTCATGTTGACGAAGATTTTCGGTGCGAACTTCACGGCCTTACTGTGGACGAACGACTGGACGTACCTACAATGCTCCGGGAGGTCTAAAAAAAAAAATCCAAAATTTCGAGATCTACTCAAACGTAAAAATAACATTCCCTTCCATCGACAGTTTTCGAAATAACGGCGCGGCGTCCTGGAAATTTCAACAACTATTTTTCACCATTCCTGTATTTCCTATTTTTTTTATTTTTTTCTATTTTTATTATTTTTAAACCACGGACCAACTTCTAACACTAGACCCCAATCAGGACCTACAAACCAAATTTCATTAATTTTGGATCAGGTAACCAAGAAAGGTACGGATAGATATTTCTTTATTTCATTTTCGGATTATACGTAGGTACCTTTAAACGGGAACCAACAAAATTTGAGGGGGTGGGCAGGGGGTTAAACTTTTTTTCATTTTTTTTTTCATAGTCGACTCTAAACGTTCATTATTGAAAATAATAAACCGAAAGCCATGGAGAATTTGAATATAATTTCGTCTATAATTGAAGATTGTTTGTACATCCTAAAAATCCTATAAATCAAAAGTTTGAACACTTAAGGTACCTACCTAACAAATTCATGTGTATGAGCAGCTTTCATTTCACTCACACATCATCACCATGTACAACAAAGAGCGAAATGCCGTCAATTAATTATCGATAACCTTGACGATAGTTCCCGTACCTTGTTTACAACAATGATCAGTTTTAATGTACATTTTTCTTTTCGTGTTTAATTTTTTCTCGCAGCAATTACACGGAGTACCCAACCATATCCTCCATACCTGCGCGATCCTTATAACACTAACAATAGAATTTTTTTCACGATATACCGTCTTGCAGCTGGACGGATGGTGTGAGGGCGGTTTTTTGCATGTCAGATGTACATACAATAGGAATCCCTTGTGATAATTATCCGTTACGGGGATGTCGTCTTATCGTTATGGAGGTTCTCGCTTGCGTACCTATAACGGAAACGTTAGGAAAGGGCCGAATGGTGAGCGAGGATATTAGCAAATTTTCGAAGAGAAGAGGCAATTGCAACGGGTCCAAAACTTTAAGTAGAAGAATAGATTCCTAAAAGCTGGGTTCATCCTTGAAGTTTAATATTTCTGATAAATGTTTTTCTTCCTACTGCCACTCCAGATAATATCTGACCTCGACTAACTGATAAAAAGTCACGAATTTGTGGAGGTACCTAGAATGGAAAACAAAAGGATCAGTTCGAAGATTAGGAATTTTCGAAAACAAAAAGGGGGTCCAATATTTTTTGTTTCTCTGGGTCCTAGCTAAAATAGCTAGGATCAGTCAGCTAAAAAAAATAGCTAAAATTCGGTAAATAAGTACAGATATAACCACAAAAAAATCGATGCAAAGACAAATGAAAATTGCAAAAACAAAACATTTTCAAACCATAAAAAATGAACAAAACATATTGTTCGGAAAATGAACAAAAACTGAATTTTTTGTTCATTTGCTGGCAGATGGATTTGTCGCTGTGAGGATGATGTTTTGGAGAAGAAAATTTTTTTCCATAACATCATATTTGAGTTTTGAGGTTTAAAATTAATAGGAATAGCTAAAGTTGGCTATAGCTATCAAATATTCATAGAAAATTACTAATAGAGACTCTGTAAAATAGTGAATTGAAACATAAAAAGTAATTATCAATACTGAAATATTCCGCCTTGAATTCCGCCTTGAGTTTTTGGGTGTCGAAAATCGATGAAAATTGTCAAAAGTAGCTAAACGTCACCAACTTTGCATATCCGCTCATATGGTCATGGCTGAAACCTTTTTATTATTCCGAATGTTTATTAACAAAATTTACACCCCCCCCCCCCCCCCCCCCGGGCTATAGTTAGTTTTGTGGAAAAAAAAATTTGAGTTTTTTTGATCTTGCGCAATTTTTAACTGGAAGAACTAAATTTATTCCTTTTATTTCAGTGCAAGAAAGTGTGACGATAACTGGCTAGGGCAATTTGAATTTGAATTTTGAATTTTATTTCCAATTGTAGAGTAACCAATCGATGAAATAGAGCCAGACAAATCAACATCCCGGCTGCAGCCCCGAGTCGTAGGATCTTTTATCCTTTTAGTTTTTGAAGTATGGTGCGAACATAAGAGTTATGTTGCCCCCGGCCGCCGGAGGTAATTTAACTCGGGATTTACTGTGAATCCCTTGTTCGGTCGACAGTTCAATGGTTATAACAATTACAAACCACATTCGCCAGAAGAAAATAGTTGGCTCGTTTATTGGTTGAGCGAAAAAGGTGGTAGGGCTGAACAAAAGCCCGTGACCCCGGAGGGAGGTTTCTCGACTTCCCGACTGTTACTCTCTTTGCCAGGACGCGCGACGCCACACCGCCTTTAACATCGGCTTATTGTATGGAAATCGAGTTTAAACTGCCTTGAATTATACAGCCAATTGTCCTTCCCCTTCCTAGCAGGGGGAGCCGGCCTGCTAATTGAGTATGGCGCCTCCATCGAACACCTTGCAACCATCTTGAGCAACGTGGACCCGGGAGGCTGTAAAAGGAAATGGATGGAGGGAGGGTCGCTATGAAGGAAATGTTCAATACAGAACGTATTCAGGTAGGCTATTCGTTCACGTAGTCGAACAATGGTACGCGGGTGTTCAACAGCCCTCGGGTTACCTATTTAGGTTCCTCATCTATGAACGAAGGGGAAAGAGAAATAATCAGACGCAAGAAGGATTCATATCCAATTTGCCTGCCGAAATAGCATGCTAGGTCCTTCGCACCTCGCTCTTGTATGTGCACAGAAGGCACTGCCTTGGAGCGCAACAAATGTGTGCAAAATTTCAACTCGATCCGTTATGTCTGCGAGGCTGCAGCCCAGTCAAAGAACGAGAACGAGAACTAGAAAAAATTTTAAAATTAAGCGATTTTTAACTTCCATAACTACGGCACCCGATGGTCCCGAGGGTTGTGACAGAGTCTACCAGTGGGGGTGGACCCTCGAGAGTCCGCCTCCTAGACCAGTGAGATTGTCACCGGTTAAGAAGGGATATTGATTAGGCTTCCCCAAGTGGCATCGTCTCCACCGGAAGAAAAAATGTATCGAGAACAGCTCACACTGTTACACTCCTCCCCACATGACATACTTCTGGGTAGCAGAAGTATGAGAACGAAAAGGGAGATTGAAAAACAGTATGAAGTTCTGGTTTAGGAAAAGACACCTGAACAACTTCAAGGTGACTAACCTCCATCGTAATGGACCTCAATAATATTTTACTGGTAGAGAACAAAGCTCCTACATACGAGTATTGGCGGATAATGTTGTCAGAGGTTGTTGTCCAGTGAATCAGTTGGTTGGACTGAGTTGGTTAGATTAGTTAGACAGAACTAGTGATGGACTATTGGACTTTGTTGGTAGGTACTTGTGAAACTTGACAAACGTTGAAGTATTATTGATGGGTAAATTATTACACGATGGAAAATTATTACACAACGGTAAATTATTACATAACGGTAAATTATTACACAACGGTAAATTATTACACAAAGGCAAATTATTACCCAACGGTTCATCTACCAAGAAGAGGCTGGATTTTGTTGATCGGTACTTTTGCAACTTGAGCAACCGTTGGAGTAGTATTGATGGGCAAGTTATTACACAACGGTATTGACCACAGAAAACAGTGATCAACGCACAAGGGGCATCTATTTCACTCCACATCAACAATTTTTCTTCAGAACTTCATTAGTTGCGTTTCGTTTTGCCTTTTTAGTTACTAGAGAGTTTTTGCAGCACCCTCACGCCAAAACGAACGAAACGAAAGCAGTGCTGCGCATGCGCATCTAAGACACCGAAAAGTTTGACGAACCGTGACGACGAAAAATACCGGGATCTCACGGTGTCAGCTTTCGTCGTGTTGAGATGACGAAACGTAATTTAACATTACATCTGTATAACGCTACCTACCTTTTTCTGTTTTCCTTGGAAAATAAATGCGGAGCGTCGTATTTACAGCTGCTTCTTCGCGTCTCTCTATGTTAATGCAGAATTGAAGCCATGTGTGAACATAGATTTGTATTCACCACGGAATAAAAAGGACGAATGAGAGGTTAACATAAGCGTGAATTCACCAGCCGGAAGATGCCGAAGCTGAACGAAAACTGAACCGAAAAACGTTAGCATCTGACTTGTCATCGACCGAATCATTTTAGCAACATTTAACTCGTGATTTACTTAGGTACCTAGTAACGAGTACGGGGTAAGGTACTAACCTACGGAGGATCTGTGATTCACATAATATGTATAGAGTAGTACATATTATATTATACTAGCTGTGTACCCGCGCTTCGCAACGGTAGAACAGACACACCCTGTATCACCCCCTCCACAACTGATCAGAAACCTTCCCCAATGCCAACCCTAACTGCCTTTAACCCCCCCCCCCCCCCCGTATCCTATGAACCCTCCCTACCTGGTTAGAAACATTCCTCAATGTTCACACAACAAATTCCCAAAGTTGCACCTCCAATTGGTCAAGTAGTTTTGAAATTTCTGTAGACCCCCCCCCCCCTCTCTCATAACCTGTACCCCCCTCCCACTAACATCCTGATTGAAGTACCACTTGAATGTACTCGTCGCGCTGAATCCAGAATCTAATTACAATCGGATTTACATACAACCGTTCAAAGTTATTATAAGCATAAACGTCCTCATAGAAGTGATTATAACACGTTTTTTAGTAGAATTTCATTCATAGCGTTTCAACGGATGGACAGATTCAAATGCGGATTTTTCATAAACCTTCCCAGATAAATTCTGCGTCAAATGGTACCAGCCGCAACTTTCTACAATCGGATTTACGTCCAACCGTTCAAAGTTATTATAAGCATAAAGTCCTCATAGAAGTGATTATAACACGTTTTTTAGTAGTATTTCATTCATAGCGTTTCAACGGATGGAAAGATTCAAATGCGGATTTTTCATAAACCTTCCCAGATAAATTCTGCGTCAAATGGTACCAGCCGCAACTTTCTACAATCGGATTTACGTCCAACCGTTCAAAGTTATTATAAGCATAAACGTCCTCATAGAAGTGATTATAACACGTTTTTTAGTAGTATTTCATTCATAGCGTTTCAACGGATGGACAGATTCAAATGCGGATTTTTCATAAACCTTCCCAGATAAATTCTGCGTCAAATGGTACCAGCCGCAACTTTCTACGTTCAGCCGTTCTCAATTGATGCCGAGACAAACAAACAGACAGACAAACAGACACTGTTTTATTATATGTATAGATAGACGGGTTATCTATACAGAGAGGTGTGATCCGTACCAGAAGGGTATTCCGTACAAAATAATAAAACCGTTGTGCAGGGATTTGCAGCGTTTTTTAAAATTACATTGCTAGCGCATCCGAGACATTTATTCCAACTCCGCTGTCAATTTGGATCAGTTTAGGAGCTGGCCAGGAAGACAGAAGATAAAGAAAAACGGAGTTATCGAAAAAATATTATATTTCCACTAATACACGAAAAACGCAAAAAAACACTGTTATACCGGTATAACAGTGTTTTTTGCGTTTTTCGTGTATTAGTGGAAATATAATAAGTAGGGGTATTATGGGCGTTCTGGGTCACTTTTGACCTTGACGTTATCTGATAACACTGATAAGAAGGTCGCTGACGTCATGACCTCTGACGTCACGGCCTCAGCTGATGTGATGCCACAGCCTTCATTTCCATGGATGTTATAAAGTGATTTATACCCCATGGATGAAGTCATGCTATAGTATCCATGTAAATTCCTCCTTAACTGGTTCCCGCCAATCTTTCAAATGTTCTTTCCCACTAATTTTCAAATACCTCCTCTCCTCCCCTCGTCTAATAATAGGTTATATCAGCTGGTAATCAATCTCCCGCCAATTTTTGAATCCAGTTTTCAACTGTCAAGGCTTTTCCCTCTCATTTTCAAAAATACTCCCCCCTCACCCCCCCACCCATGAATGACATAAGACCAGCTGTTTACCAAATTCCCGCCTTTTCAAACTGTCATCTCCCTCCCCTCCCCTCGTCTTTCTAATAAAAGGTTAGATCAGCTGGTTATCAATCTCCCGCCTTACCGCCACTTTTTGAATCCAGTTTTCAACTGTCAAGGCTTTTCCCTCTAATTTTCAAAATGCTCACCCCCCCTCCCATGAATGACATAAGACCAGCTGTTTACCAAATTCCCGCCTTTTCAAACTGTCATCTCCCTCCCCTCCCCTCGTCTTTCTAATAAAAGGTTAGATCAGCTGGTTATCAATCTCCCGCCTTACCGCCACTTTTTGAATCCAGTTTTCAACTGTCAAGGCTTTTCCCTCTAATTTTCAAAATGCTCACCCCCCTCCCATGAATGACATAAGACCAGCTGGTTGTCAATTTCCCGCCTTACCGCCAATTTTTGAATTTCTCCCACTCCCCCCTCGGCGATCAGCTGATGTTCACCTTACCTCCAGTTTTCAACCGCCAAGGCTTTTCCCTCTCATTTTCAAAATACTCCCCCTCGTCCCATCCCATGAATGACATAAGACCAGCTGTTTACCAAATTCCCGCCTTTTCAAACTGTCATCCCCCTCCACATCATCCTATGGTTTCCCTATCATTATCAAATACCCCCGCCCCCACCCCCGCCCACACCCCCGCCCCCACCCCCGCCCACACCCTCTCCCTATCACCACCCTCCACCACCCCCAAAGTCACAGCTGATGTGATGTCAGCTGTTTACCAAATTCCCGCCTTTTCAAACTGTCATCCCCCTCCACATCATCCTATGGTTTCCCTATCATTATCAAATACCCCGCCCCGACCCCCGCCCACACCCCCACCCCCACCCACGCCCCCACCAAGGCTTTTCCCTCTAATTTTCTAAATGCTCACCCCCCTCCCATGAATGACATAAGACCAGCTGTTTACCAAATTCCCGCCTTTTCAAACTGTCATCACCCTCCCCTCCCCTCGTCTAATAAGAGGTTAGATCAGCTGGTTATCAATCTCCCGCCTTACCGCCAATTTTTGAATTTCTCCCACTCCCCCCTCGGCAATCAGCTGATGTTCTCTTTCCCTCCAGTTTTCAACCGCCAAGGCTTTTCCCTCTCATTTTAAAAAATACTCCCCCCTCGCCCCCCTCCCATGAATGACATAAGACCAGCTGTTTACCAAATTCCCGCCTTTTCAATCTGTCATCCCCCCTCCACTCCCCTCAACCTGATCATATGGTTTCGCTATCATTATCAAATACCCCACCCACGCCCCCTTTTCGGGCTTTTCCCTCTAATTTTCAAAATGCTCACCCCCTCCCATGAATGACATAAGACCAGCTGTTTACCAAATTCCCGCCTTTTCAAACTGTCATTGCCCTCCCCTCCCCTCGTCTAATAAAAGGTTAGATCAGCTGGTTATCAATCTTCCCGCCTTACCGCCAATTTTTGAATCCAGTTTTCAACTGTCAAGGCTTTTCCCTCTAGTTTTCAAAATGCTCACCCCCTCCCATGAATGACATAAGACCAGCTGTTTACAAAATTCCCGCCTTTTCAAACTGTCATCCCCATCCCCAACACTCCACCTGATCATATGGTTTCGCTATCATTATCAAATACCCCACCCACGCCCCCTTTTCGGAAACCCTCCCTCCATCCCCCACAACTTGGATCAGTTCATGGATCATAATATGTAAATTATAAGATCCATCGTTTTCCACATGTCTTTCACGTGGCCTTTGGTTTTCCCCTTCCCAATCCCTCAAATTTTCATTTACCCTTCTCAACCTTTATCATAATCACCTGGTGTGACGTCACGCCCCCCCTGTTATTATTTTTTCTGGGAGAATCGACATCTATGGATGAACCAAAAAGTAAGATGCTGTCCAATTTCGGTGGTGGTCCTCTATTTTACAGGTCCTGGATGTCGAGTAGGTAGGGGCATCCATAGCTGTGTAACCCCTCAAACGAAAGCTCTTTCAGTGGACGTGACAAATATAGGAACCTCGAACCCCTTAAAACACCCAAAATTTACCAAATTTCGAGAAAGAAGTACAAGAAAGCATTGATATTTACAAGGAGAGCAGAAACAAGAAGGAGCTATCGGTAGATTGAAATATGGAAACACGCGAGGAATACCTCGGTTAGCGTTGAAGGAGAAAAAAGGGGTGTAATATGAGGCGCTACATCAGCAAGCTGCGGGAACCTCGGGACTCGTCCGTTTTGACGCAAGTCGTTGCAGTCGATAGAATCAATCATCTTCACCATCCATCCTTTGAACTTCCTTCAGGTACCTATGTGTACTACATTGTGAAATATACCTGTACTTTGAAATAAATGTACTTAGGTTCCAGTGTTTGAAACATATAACCTACACCAACAATAATATTTTAGAATGCTCATCATCAGTTTCGTAATTACCGATTTTCCTATCACCACAGCCGAAAATATTTTATAATCATCATCGTCGTTCTTGAGTCAGGTGTGGAAGAAAGGATTTCAACACAAAAATTCACACATGTTAGTAAAAAAATCGATATTTTCTCAATAATTATTCACGTAGGTATATATTCGATAACTAGTAGGTACCATTAGAAATGAGTTCATACAGATTTGTTTGCTATGGGGCCTGTACAACTACTAGTACAATAAAAAATAACTAATAACTAAATGAAAGTATAAAACGTCACATCGATCATATTAAAATTCGAAATAATTTATTTTTGAACCGATCTGCGGAATCAGTAAGGCATGTCATAAGTACATAATCACTGGAGTCGTCCTCGCCAAAAAGATCCGACATTCTCCTGTTACTATTATTTTTTGGGCGTTATCCCACCACGACCACTCCCCCCTCAGGAATCAGCTGATGTTATTTTTACCCCCTCCCCACGCCGCTATTTCAACCGATAATAATAATCCCGTTCATTTTGGCAACATCAAAATTTTTACGGTGGGCCAAATATTTGAGCAACTGGTAGACCCATCGAGTTTAGGCTCTTTTTAAAGCTCTCAATCACGCGATAACAATTACGATATAGATAAAGGTCTTCAATCATTTTTTCGGGTGTAGGCCCACGTGTAGGCCCACCCATCAGTGACAGCTGATGTGATGTCACAGCCTCCTACATCATGACCGCCAATTTTTGAATTTCTCCCACCACAACCACTCCCCCCTTCAGGAATCAGCTGATATTCTCTTTCCCTCCAGTTTTTAACCGCCAATTTTCAAACATGACTTCATAAAAATGATAACCTATACGTTTTCCCGCACCCCTTTTCGGAAACCCTCCCTCCACCACACCTTTAACACAACTTGGATCAGTTCATGGATCATATGTAAATTATAAGATCCATCGTTTTCCACATGTCTTTCACGTGGCCTTCGGTTTTCTCCTTCCCTAACCTCTCATCACCTAATTTTTTCGCTCAGCCGGAAAAGGGGTGAAACATGAAACCAACACACGCTAAAAAATTCCTCTTGGGATAATGCCAACGCCAGTCTGACGATAGGTCCATTACCGTGAGAGCAGGTTGGTACAGGCTCTGCTGAGTTAGTAGAAAACTGAAAATCATTGTGGAAGTGTGAGATTTCTTTCTTGGAAAAAAGATGACACCTGTCTAAAGGGAGGCCTGAGACTGCGTCAGCAGGTTTGTACCATCTTGAAATCATCTCTCCCACTCTCCTAGAAAGCAGACATTCGTAGTCACACCACCAAGGAGTAATCATCTTCCTCGCGAGCAATCACTAATTTTCAACCGTAAGTAAAACCTGAATATTATCTTGTTGATGTGAGCTTTATGATCTCTTTATTTTCTTATATAATATTAATGTTGGTACTTCATTTTCAGATGAACTCGTTGCTTACTAAGCTGCAAAAATCTGCAACCATTGTGGAACTGCGGTCTTTGGAATCTCTCCAGCTTGGGACTCCGTACGCAGTTGTAAAATTGGTTTGGATGCAAACCAAATACGGGCCTGCTGTACAGGCCTATCTACAGGAATTGATCGATGGGCAACCTCTGGATGATGGCGACGTATTTCGGGTATTCCTACCAAAAAGGATAGCACAGGCCATCACCGAAGAGGAAACTGAGGGTTACAACTCTTCACAGATGTTATACACCCTCATTTACAGAGGAAAAATGGGAAACGCATTCGTCGTTGAAGTTAATAATTGTGTAACATTTTTAATTTGTTTTATAATAAAATATTTATAAATAAAAAAGAAAAAAAAAAAGGAGTGTGAACTTGAAAGGTTGTCACACACTGAACATTGCGAGGATGGGGCAATGTTTATTAAAAAAACCAAGAAGTTATTAGTCACCCTCACGTGTATAAAACACAAAATTTCTGCTATTATGAATTACTAGTACTCAACATGTCTCACCGTGAAGAGGAAAATTGTTATTGCTGCATCCTTAGATGTTTTGAGCATGTTGGAGATTGTGTTGACGGGATGGCATGTAAAAAATGTCGTTACTTCAGTTTTTGCCATTGCAGATGTAAAACTTGGAAATGACAACAACAAAAGTCAGTAGAGGGTAGTCTCAAATGCAACATTTATTAAACTAACAAATAACGACCCCCTCCCTCTCTAGTTTTTTAATACCATGATTCATTTCACTCGCAACAAGAGAACTATAGTTAGTGTTGGTCTTGTGATCAGTGATGGTGGTACACGTTGAAAAAATTCGTTTTGGCAAGCGTGGACTCAAAGGAGTCGATATACGAACGGATGAAGACATAGGGTTGAAACAAGTTGTCATCTATAACAGGACAAACCGTATCGTTATACCTGCTGATGAATGGATCTTGATCGAGGAAAATCTACAAAGAAACTTGCCTGCTTACATCTCTCAAAGCTACAAGAAAATACGAAAGGAGGATCACCCAGTCATCATATCAGACACTTGGTTATTCCGAGTCCAGTTTGGTATTCCTTCTACACGTAAACATCGCTCGCTTGTTATATATGAAAAATTCGAATGGTTCATAGATTATGATCATAGCATTAACGAAATCGCTTTAACTCGTCGAGATGCTACACAGCTTTATGATAACCTACAGAAGATACATGATTACCTTTGCGTGACTCAAGGAACAGGAGTCGAAGTTGATTATCCACCAAGTTTCGAGGGAGCGTTGGCCAACACATCAGAGCAGTACACATTTTGTCAACCAATCGTCTTTGAGAATCCTCAAAATGTAGCAGAAGCGAGTCTCCCCGCAACAGAAAAATTTGATCTAACGACTCAAGATTGGACTCACATATATGAGGAGATGAAACTAATAAGTCAAAGAGGATACGAACCATTGCGTCTCAAATAGTCCTCAACGTTAACATGAGTTTGAAGAGAAATCTTGCTGAAGAGCTGCATAAGCCTAAACGAATTAATTATCGCAGGTCGAAGGTTTTAGTCAAACATATTCTCGATGATTTGTGGCAAGCTGACTTGATTGATTCAACTAAGAATTCTGATAGAGGTTTCAAACATTTTACTGGCAGTAATCGATGTCGGATCGAAGAAAGCATAGACAAGGGGTACCTACTTGCCTTCATTAGCCAACGAACTATTAATCGTCGCACGCATACGGCGAAATGATGAAGTACCTAATAACAACTTATAATTCCATTTGCATGATGTCTACAGAAATAAGATATAAGGATGATTTTACGAGCAAGGTATGAAGAATACCAACTTTCCCGATCAATATTTGGTGGGGAAAACTGAAAAAATAAGAAATGGTGAAGTTCTGGTCAAATGGCTTTGTTTTTGGTGACACACGATGAAATGAAAAGAACAAGTTTAATTTTGATCTGTACCTACTACCTATTTTACGTAACAAACGAATAAATACAATTCTGAGCAGGCGATGAAAGTTTTTATCCTCCTTCCTTAAAATATCTTCATTGCATAGTTTTAAGGTATTTCCTATGACGCCAACCAAGTATGTACCTATGACTCGAGTAGCTTAGACACATTAGTTCATTGATCAATATTATTATTTACCAAATTCCCGCCTTTTCAAACAGTCATCGCCCTCCCCTCCCCTGGTCTAATAAAAGGTTAGATCAGCTGGTTATCAATCTCCCGCCAATTTTTGAATCCAGTTTTCAACTGTCAAGGCTTTTCCCTCTCATTTTCAAAATACTCCCCCCTCGCCCCCCTCCCATGAATGACATAAGACCAGCTGTTTACCAAATTCCCGCCTTTTCAAACTGTCATCTCCCTCCCCTCCCCTCGTCAAATAAGAGGTTAGATCAGCTGGTTATCAATCTCCCGCCTTACCGCCAATTTTGAATTTCTCCCACTCCCCCCTCGGCCATCAGCTGATGCTCCAACGGCCAAGGCTTTTCAAAATACTCCCCCCTCCCATGAATGACATAAGACCAGCTGTTTACCAAATTCCCGCCTTTTCAAACTGTCATCGCCCTCCCCTCCCCTCGTCTTTCTAATAAAAGGTTAGATCAGCTGGTTATCAATCTCCCGCCTCCGGGGGGAGGAAGAGAACGAAGACATTATTATAATATTATATCATGCATTAGTGATATAATTTCATTTTGGACTTGGTTGATTGGCGGGTACCTACCTTCTTTTTCAGCTTGAACAAACTCTATGCTCATGAATAACAACAAATAATATTAATTTTAGAATTCTTGAATTCACTGTGTATTTATGAAACTTTAATTCCCCGACCGGGTCCGGTACTCGATTTACAGCTTTCCCAAGGGAAGTATTGACCACAGAAAACAGCGATCTACGCAGAAGGGTACCTTCAGCCACTAGAACTACCACTATGCCATAATTTGCAACATTTTTTCTGCAGTTTTCCTAAACTTCTGTTTGCAAAACAATGTCCGATGAATAAAGTTCTGTGTATTCCTTCAAATTTCGTATCTTGAAACGGCCCCAAACGTCTGGAGCGTGGATGTAGTCCCCGTCAGTTATTTCCTCTCCCGTTAAACCCACAACAGAATGCGTCGATCGGAAGGAATGACATTTCCTCAAGAACCTCCCAATTTCTAATGTAAGAATAAGAATATACCCATATCCTCTTTGAGAGAGCCCTATCGTCATCACTGGGGAAAGTTTGCATCATTTCGGGGAAGTTGGACGAATTTTCAACTACTTCGGCTAAGCTATCGGTAAGGAAGCGATATGAATAGAGAAAACTAACCTTAACCTTACTCCCTTGAATTTATTGTGAAACGTATTGGTATAATTCTCAGATGATTTTGCCGAAACATCTACTATATCTCCATCGTCCACATTGAGCTTCTTGACAAGAAAATAAGTGTCATACTCACTCAGGTTATGTAAATACATCGGCACATAACTCGTCAAATTCAACTTTAAATTGCATCCCTCACATTGTGGAGCAATACTTACAATTGAAATGATCGTAATGAGCGAATTTCTTTTCCCTTCGTTTGTACAGTCAAATTGTACATAATATAACGTAATTCTCAGTGGGTTGAAATTTCATGTTTATGGTATCACCAGAGTCCAGATTATTTCTTTGCTCGTATGATAAAATGAATCTCAATGGTAATTCTCTAACTTTTATCATATGAACTGGTCCAACGAGTTGTTACCTTTGAAGGTCATCAGTGGAGACTATCAATTCTCATTAATAAGACTTCAAGTAGAGATGCACACTTATGGGAAGTAGACTCGAGAAAACAGGTTAAAATTTACACAGATTTATTTGTGCACAATAATTTCCTCTCAGATAACACCCCAACAACTAATCGAACCCAGGGAACTCTGGTTTCACACAGCCGATTGTTTAACTTGAGCCTAACCATTTTTTCTACGACTAAATACACACGCACAACCCGCTAGACCAAAATTTGGCTTATTACTCACAGCAACCACAACAGCATTTCCACAATCTAACTTCACTGAACCGCTGGCCGCGTCCGCCACTGGCTTGGCCTACCTCATTTCCCCTCACCCCGCCACGCCATCACCGCGGAGTTGTCAGATCAGCAGTTCTTATCACTTCCACCTTCCTGCGACGGCTCGCGGTTCTCGACTTCACAAGTGAATTCATAGGCCATCTAGCGGTAATCCTCTGGACTAAAGCAACAGACAGTGTCACCGCCAGAAAGACTGTACATAACGTCGATTTTTACCTCCCTTAAATTTACAGTCAGTCCATGTGACATTTCTGCCTTCGAAAAAGAGGTACTTTGGATGACAAATATGATGTAGGTACACCCTTTTGGTATAGGTATCAATATACTTAGCCCAAGGCGTTCTACATTTCAATCTGCTCTACTTGAAAGATGGTGAAAACCGTCATTATTGATTTATAAAAGATGTAAGTGATTTAATCATGCAGTAACGAACTCAGTATGCACCAACATGCTAGTGAAATTAGTATGCGATTCTTCAAGACACATATCAGAGTGATTGTTTAGGCATGATAGCGAAAGAGAGGCTTCAAGAACATGAATCTATCATTTTTTCCTCCCATCCGTTATCAATTTCCAGAGAACGAAATAGTTGAATTTAAAAAAGTACAACATAATATTATGATTAATGCCCCCTTGTGATTTACGCAGATACTGAGTGTTTACTAAAATATATCATGTCATCCTACCTCCATTCAAATAATATATATGATGACACAATCGTGAACTAAGGATAATCATCTGCATACACAAACATGTGCAGGTCTCTATTAATTTGGTCCTTATGTGGAGTACAATACCCAATTGAGAGCTCGATAGGTTTCGGAATTCGATAAAGATTACTACAAATCAACCTAAAACTCCGTCTTAGGACGATCTGTGATGCAAGCGCAAGTTCAAAGATTTCAAAATGGTAACCACCGACTCGATAATTACGAAACCAGCTAACAGCACAAATTGCAACGCTAGATTTACCTTCGATGAAAAATTTGGTAACCCCCTCCGTCCATCTCTTGGTGGTGGAGAGGAGATGTATATGGATACAGATTGATAGTGTGTAGGGTGGGTTCATCCCATATGTAAAAATTACTAAGTCTACGTGTACAATATACGATAAATTTGAGAATACAGATAGGTAGTTAACTTGAATGATTTCAGCAACTATCCTAATCATCACCCTTGACTGTCACTTGCGAATAAGAAAGTAGTTGGGTAATAGAATTATTGAAGGATGAGGCAAGGTAGCAGGTATCCCTATCATATAGTTTGTTGGTATGCATGCTAAACTTAAGGACTCCAATATTCGGAAGCCACGCAATCAAAAAGCTAAAGACGTCGGTCAAGAAAAAACATCCTTTTCATAGATTTACTGTGAATTTGGGAAGATATCGTCGAAATTCAGAAATTAGTCCATCTAATAATAATATTGATCGATGAACTAATGTGTCTAAGCTACTCGAGTCATAGGTACATACTTGGTTGGCGTCATAGGAAATACCTTAAAACTATGCAATGAAGATATTTTAAGGAAGGAGGATAAAAACTTTCATCGCCTGCTCAGAATTGTATTTATTCGTTTGTTACGTAAAATAGGTAGTAGGTACAGATCAAAATTAAACTTGTTCTTTTCATTTCATCGTGTGTCACCAAAAACAAAGCCATTTGACCAGAACTTCACCATTTCTTATTTTTTCAGTTTTCCCCACCAAATATTGATCGGGAAAGTTGGTATTCTTCATACCTTGCTCGTAAAATCATCCTTATATCTTATTTCTGTAGACATCATGCAAATGGAATTATAAGTTGTTATTAGGTACTTCATCATTTCGCCGTATGCGTGCGACGATTAATAGTTCGTTGGCTAATGAAGGCAAGTAGGTACCCCTTGTCTATGCTTTCTTCGATCCGACATCGATTACTGCCAGTAAAATGTTTGAAACCTCTATCAGAATTCTTAGTTGAATCAATCAAGTCAGCTTGCCACAAATCATCGAGAATATGTTTGACTAAAACCTTCGACCTGCGATAATTAATTCGTTTAGGCTTATGCAGCTCTTCAGCAAGATTTCTCTTCAAACTCATGTTAACGTTGAGGACTATTTGAGACGCAATGGTTCGTATCCTCTTTGACTTATTAGTTTCATCTCCTCATATATGTGAGTCCAATCTTGAGTCGTTAGATCAAATTTTTCTGTTGCCGGGAGACTCGCTTCTGCTACATTTTGAGGATTCTCAAAGACGATTGGTTGACAAAATGTGTACTGCTCTGATGTGTTGGCCAACGCTCCCTCGAAACTTGGTGGATAATCAACTTCGACTCCTGTTCCTTGAGTCACGCAAAGGTAATCATGTATCTTCTGTAGGTTATCATAAAGCTGTGTAGCATCTCGACGAGTTAAAGCGATTTCGTTAATGCTATGATCATAATCTATGAACCATTCGAATTTTTCATATATAACAAGCGAGCGTTGTTTACGTGTAGAAGGAATACCAAACTGGACTCGGAATAACCAAGTGTCTGATATGATGACTGGGTGATCCTCCTTTCGTATTTTCTTGTAGCTTTGAGAGATGTAAGCAGGCAAGTTTCTTTGTAGATTTTCCTCGATCAAGATCCATTCATCAGCAGGTATAACGATACGGTTTGTCCTGTTATAGATGACAACTTGTTTCAACCCTATGTCTTCATCCGTTCGTATATCGACTCCTTTGAGTCCACGCTTGCCAAAACGAATTTTTTCAACGTGTACCACCATCACTGATCACAAGACCAACACTAACTATAGTTCTCTTGTTGCGAGTGAAATGAATCATGGTATTAAAAAACTAGAGAGGGAGGGGGTCGTTATTTGTTAGTTTAATAAATGTTGCATTTGAGACTACCCTCTACTGACTTTTGTTGTTGTCATTTCCAAGTTTTACATCTGCAATGGCAAAAACTGAAGTAACGACATTTTTTACATGCCATCCCGTCAACACAATCTCCAACATGCTCAAAACATCTAAGGATGCAGCAATAACAATTTTCCTCTTCACGGTGAGACATGTTGAGTACTAGTAATTCATAATAGCAGAAATTTTGTGTTTTATACACGTGAGGGTGACTAATAACTTCTTGGTTTTTTTAATAAACATTGCCCCATCCTCGCAATGTTCAGTGTGTGACAACCTTTCAAGTTCACACTCCTTTTTTTTTTCTTTTTTATTTATAAATATTTTATTATAAAACAAATTAAAAATGTTACACAATTATTAACTTAGAAAAATTCAACGACGAATGCGTTTCCCATTTTTCCTCTGTAAATGAGGGTGTATAACATCTGTGAAGAGTTGTAACCCTCAGTTTCCTCTTCGGTGATGGCCTGTGCTATCCTTTTTGGTAGGAATACCCGAAATACGTCGCCATCATCCAGAGGTTGCCCATCGATCAATTCCTGTAGATAGGCCTGTACAGCAGGCCCGTATTTGGTTTGCATCCAAACCAATTTTACAACTGCGTACGGAGTCCCAAGCTGGAGAGATTCCAAAGACCGCAGTTCCACAATGGTTGCAGATTTTTGCAGCTTAGTAAGCAACGAGTTCATCTGAAAATGAAGTACCAACATTAATATTATATAAGAAAATAAAGAGATCATAAAGCTCACATCAACAAGATAATATTCAGGTTTTACTTACGGTTGAAAATTAGTGATTGCTCGCGAGGAAGATGATTACTCCTTGGTGGTGTGACTACGAATGTCTGCTTTCTAGGAGAGTGGGAGAGATGATTTCAAGATGGTACAAACCTGCTGACGCAGTCTCAGGCCTCCCTTTAGACAGGTGTCATCTTTTTTCCAAGAAAGAAATCTCACACTTCCACAATGATTTTCAGTTTTCTACTAACTCAGCAGAGCCTGTACCAACCTGCTCTCACGGTAATGGACCTATCGTCAGACTGGCGTTGGCATTATCCCAAGAGGAATTTTTTAGCGTGTGTTGGTTTCATGTTTCACCCCTTTTCCGGCTGAGCGAAAAAATTAGGTGATGAGAGGTTAGGGAAGGAGAAAACCGAAGGCCACGTGAAAGACATGTGGAAAACGATGGATCTTATAATTTACATATGATCCATGAACTGATCCAAGTTGTGTTAAAGGTGTGGTGGAGGGAGGGTTTCCGAAAAGGGGTGCGGGAAAACGTATAGGTTATCATTTTTATGAAGTCATGTTTGAAAATTGGCGGTTAAAAACTGGAGGGAAAGAGAATATCAGCTGATTCCTGAAGGGGGGAGTGGTTGTGGTGGGAGAAATTCAAAAATTGGCGGTCATGATGTAGGAGGCTGTGACATCACATCAGCTGTCACTGATGGGTGGGCCTACACGTGGGCCTACACCCGAAAAAATGATTGAAGACCTTTATCTATATCGTAATTGTTATCGCGTGATTGAGAGCTTTAAAAAGAGCCTAAACTCGATGGGTCTACCAGTTGCTCAAATATTTGGCCCACCGTAAAAATTTTGATGTTGCCAAAATGAACGGGATTATTATTATCGGTTGAAATAGCGGCGTGGGGAGGGGGTAAAAATAACATCAGCTGATTCCTGAGGGGGGAGTGGTCGTGGTGGGATAACGCCCAAAAAATAATAGTAACAGGAGAATGTCGGATCTTTTTGGCGAGGACGACTCCAGTGATTATGTACTTATGACATGCCTTACTGATTCCGCAGATCGGTTCAAAAATAAATTATTTCGAATTTTAATATGATCGATGTGACGTTTTATACTTTCATTTAGTTATTAGTTATTTTTTATTGTACTAGTAGTTGTACAGGCCCCATAGCAAACAAATCTGTATGAACTCATTTCTAATGGTACCTACTAGTTATCGAATATATACCTACGTGAATAATTATTGAGAAAATATCGATTTTTTTACTAACATGTGTGAATTTTTGTGTTGAAATCCTTTCTTCCACACCTGACTCAAGAACGACGATGATGATTATAAAATATTTTCGGCTGTGGTGATAGGAAAATCGGTAATTACGAAACTGATGATGAGCATTCTAAAATATTATTGTTGGTGTAGGTTATATGTTTCAAACACTGGAACCTAAGTACATTTATTTCAAAGTACAGGTATATTTCACAATGTAGTACACATAGGTACCTGAAGGAAGTTCAAAGGATGGATGGTGAAGATGATTGATTCTATCGACTGCAACGACTTGCGTCAAAACGGACGAGTCCCGAGGTTCCCGCAGCTTGCTGATGTAGCGCCTCATATTACACCCCTTTTTTCTCCTTCAACGCTAACCGAGGTATTCCTCGCGTGTTTCCATATTTCAATCTACCGATAGCTCCTTCTTGTTTCTGCTCTCCTTGTAAATATCAATGCTTTCTTGTACTTCTTTCTCGAAATTTGGTAAATTTTGGGTGTTTTAAGGGGTTCGAGGTTCCTATATTTGTCACGTCCACTGAAAGAGCTTTCGTTTGAGGGGTTACACAGCTATGGATGCCCCTACCTACTCGACATCCAGGACCTGTAAAATAGAGGACCACCACCGAAATTGGACAGCATCTTACTTTTTGGTTCATCCATAGATGTCGATTCTCCCAGAAAAAATAATAACAGGGGGGGCGTGACGTCACACCAGGTGATTATGATAAAGGTTGAGAAGGGTAAATGAAAATTTGAGGGATTGGGAAGGGGAAAACCAAAGGCCACGTGAAAGACATGTGGAAAACGATGGATCTTATAATTTACATATTATGATCCATGAACTGATCCAAGTTGTGGGGGATGGAGGGAGGGTTTCCGAAAAGGGGGCGTGGGTGGGGTATTTGATAATGATAGCGAAACCATATGATCAGGTGGAGTGTTGGGGATGGGGATGACAGTTTGAAAAGGCGGGAATTTTGTAAACAGCTGGTCTTATGTCATTCATGGGAGGGGGTGAGCATTTTGAAAACTAGAGGGAAAAGCCTTGACAGTTGAAAACTGGATTCAAAAATTGGCGGTAAGGCGGGAAGATTGATAACCAGCTGATCTAACCTTTTATTAGACGAGGGGAGGGGAGGGCAATGACAGTTTGAAAAGGCGGGAATTTGGTAAACAGCTGGTCTTATTTCATTCATGGGAGGGGGTGAGCATTTTGAAAATTAGAGGGAAAAGCCCGAAAAGGGGGCGTGGGTGGGGTATTTGATAATGATAGCGAAACCATATGATCAGGTTGAGGGGAGTGGAGGGGGGATGACAGATTGAAAAGGCGGGGAATTTGGTAAACAGCTGGTCTTATGTCATTCATGGGAGGGGGGCGAGGGGGAGTATTTTTTAAAATGAGAGGGAAAAGCCTTGGCGGTTGAAAACTGGAGGGAAAGAGAACATCAGCTGATTGCCGAGGGGGGAGTGGGAGAAATTCAAAAATTGGCGGTAAGGCGGGAGATTGATAACCAGCTGATCTAACCTCTTATTAGACGAGGGGAGGGGAGGGTGATGACAGTTTGAAAAGGCGGGAATTTGGTAAACAGCTGGTCTTATGTCATTCATGGGATGGGACGAGGGGGAGTATTTTTTAAAATGAGAGGGAAAAGCCTTGGCGGTTGAAAACTGGAGGGAAAGAGAACATCAGCTGATTGCCGAGGGGGGAGTGGGAGAAATTCAAAAATTGGCGGTAAGGCGGGAGATTGATAACCAGCTGATCTAACCTCTTATTAGACGAGGGGAGGGGAGGGTGATGACAGTTTGAAAAGGCGGGAATTTGGTAAACAGCTGGTCTTATGTCATTCATGGGAGGGGGGTGAGCATTTAGAAAATTAGAGGGAAAAGCCTTGGTGGGGGCGTGGGTGGGGGTGGGGGTGTGGGCGGGGGTCGGGGCGGGGTATTTGATAATGATAGGGAAACCATAGGATGATGTGGAGGGGGATGACAGTTTGAAAAGGCGGGAATTTGGTAAACAGCTGGTCTTATGTCATTCATGGGATGGGACGAGGGGGAGTATTTTGAAAATGAGAGGGAAAAGCCTTGGCGGTTGAAAACTGGAGGTAAGGTGAACATCAGCTGATCGCCGAGGGGGGAGTGGGAGAAATTCAAAAATTGGCGGTAAGGCGGGAAATTGACAACCAGCTGGTCTTATGTCATTCATGGGAGGGGGGTGAGCATTTTGAAAATTAGAGGGAAAAGCCTTGACAGTTGAAAACTGGATTCAAAAAGTGGCGGTAAGGCGGGAGATTGATAACCAGCTGATCTAACCTTTTATTAGAAAGACGAGGGGAGGGGAGGGAGATGACAGTTTGAAAAGGCGGGAATTTGGTAAACAGCTGGTCTTATGTCATTCATGGGAGGGGGGGTGAGCATTTTGAAAATTAGAGGGAAAAGCCTTGACAGTTGAAAACTGGATTCAAAAAGTGGCGGTAAGGCGGGAGATTGATAACCAGCTGATCTAACCTTTTATTAGAAAGACGAGGGGAGGGGAGGGAGATGACAGTTTGAAAAGGCGGGAATTTGGTAAACAGCTGGTCTTATGTCATTCATGGGTGGGGGGGTGAGGGGGGAGTATTTTTGAAAATGAGAGGGAAAAGCCTTGACAGTTGAAAACTGGATTCAAAAATTGGCGGGAGATTGATTACCAGCTGATATAACCTATTATTAGACGAGGGGAGGAGAGGAGGTATTTGAAAATTAGTGGGAAAGAGCATTTGAAAGATTGGCGGGAACCAGTTAAGGAGGAATTTACATGGATACTATAGCATGACTTCATCCATGGGGTATAAATCACTTTATAACATCCATGGAAATGAAGGCTGTGGCATCACATCAGCTGAGGCCGTGACGTCAGAGGTCATGACGTCAGCGACCTTCTTATCAGTGTTATCAGATAACGTCAAGGTCAAAAGTGACCCAGAACGCCCATAATACCCCTACTATAATATTTTTTCGATAACTCCGTTTTTCTTTGAAATGGGTTTCCACGATTTCGTCGCCAGTGATTTATTTCGAAGACAGAAGCCACTCAACGCTCGTAAACCGCAGGTATACCTAATGAAATCCCTGCGTTATACAAACACGCATGTGCACTTTTGCAAACCCCATAAATTTCTCACGTTCGTGACCAAATTCAAAAACCCCTAGTTTCAGTAAAAATATCAACTGAACGCGAACTCGATTCCTTGAAACAAGAGCAACAAGACCATAACGTCGAAACAAGTAGCACGGAATATATTTCCCAACGACCAGTTTTTTGCGGGATTAACCGGGTCGAACGGCTGACCCTTCTTCATTATCTTATTGACAGATCTACAATGTTGTGGCAGAAGAGGGAGACGAAAAAAACAAGCAGCGCTCCTGCTGGACGATTGAAGAATTATTACAGAGACGCACGACAAGCTGCTACTCCACTTTATCGCTTTTTGAATGGTGTCAGGGATATTGTTTCTCAGCTTGTAAATTTCAGATTTTACTATCTCGAACCTCTGCCGTACAATTCACTAGTATTTTTTTTTCTCTCCTTCCCGCCCCAACTGCATATTCCTCTCGCACTTGCGTGAACTATCACCGTCCTACAGACTCTTATCTCCCATTTCAAGAATATCTGGTAAAGTCTAGCAGTCTGGTAGTCGACATGACACTCAGAGCGGAAGTCGGACACAATAAATCAAATTATTACTCCCTCCTTCGTGACCGTTCCCTCAACACATTACCATTATAAATTGCCCTGTTGTAAATTCCAGTTTAGTGCTGCTCCGATGAGTGTCATAAAACCTTGTAGCGTTTTAATGAATTTTTTAATCTTCGCGTTTCTATTTTTTCCACTTACACTGACGTGTTTCGGTTATGTTGTTTTGGTTTATTATTCTGTGAATGTAGGTACACCTATGTATTCGGTCAGCAAAAAATTCTATAACACCCCCTCAAAATGTTTTCTTTTACGTTCCAAGGTGCGTAGATTCAGAAAATGCAATGTCCGCCCGCCGTCCGCCGGATCATACATAGGTACCGGCTTCATTTTCGGCCTAAAAAGTTCGTTCTTTCGCGCACATGCTCCATTTGGGCCCTAGTTGTGTCCCGAAACTTTGCAGCCCGACCGGAATATACCCAGGGGTATTATGAGTGAAAAATGGGTATACAAGTAGGTATTTTGTGTGTTTTTAGTAACATTTGAGCTTTTGAGGTATCGTTTTCCATGTTTTCTAGGACGAGAAGACCGAATGTGAAGTCGATTCTGACCAATGAGTGGAAAATTGAGGGGTTAACGAAGTTTCGGCCTCATATTTGCGTTAAATTTTGGTCTAACATCGTCGTTCTTCCGCAAACAGTTTGGGTCCCCATTTGGGAACACATTTGGGTCCTAGTTTTGCTCCAAAGCTCGGCAGCCCGATCGGAATACACCCAGGGGTGTTACAGGAGAAAAATGGGTGACAAAAATAGGGGTTTTCGAGGGATATTTGAGGTTTTAGTGAACATGAGCTTGTGATGTATCGTTTTCCATGTATTTCAGGGCGAGAAGACCGAATATGAAGTTGATATTGACCAGAGTGAAGATTTGAGGTTTAACGAAGGTTCAGCTCCGAAAATTCATTTTTTTATGAGTCAAAAACCTGGGAAATTGTCTGAAATCACCATAAATTTGTATAATAACACTAGAAGTAGTATTAGCAGGCGAAACAAGAGAATTAAATGTCGCTATCCATTTAATTCTCTGTGACGAGTGAATAACCGATATAAATTGAAATTGTTAGATCATGCCGCAGCCTGACGACCTTGTTTTCTTTGTCCATGGATAATGTGGATAAACAGAAATAGCTGTTTCAATCATTCCACATGAAAGGAACAATACATTTAACAGCCAACAAAAATTTCTAGAACTCCAATAGAATAATAAACCCATGTGACAAGGACTTTGCAGCGTTTTTTTTTCAAATTATCTTTGATCATTGGTAGTGCCATTTAATCGTCTTGATCCACGTTTTGATACTACTTCCAGTGTTATTATACAAATTGATGGTGATTTCAGACGATTTCCCAGGTTTTTGACTCATAAAAAATCAATTTTGGATGCTGAACATTTGGTAGAACCTCGATTTTCTACATTTCGGTCAAAATCGACTTCATATTCGGTGTTCTCGTCCCCAAAAACATGGAAAACGATTCCTCAAAAGCTCATTTTACTAACATGTTACTAAAACACAAAAAGTACCTATTTTTGTGCACATTTTCACTCATAACACCCCTGGGTATATTCCGATCGGGCTGAAAAGTTTCGGGACACAACTAGGGCCCAAATGGAGCATGTGTGCGAAAGAACGAATTTTTTAGACCGAAAATGAAGCCTGTACACGTGATTCGGCGTACGGCGGACGGATTTGCATTTGTGGAATCTACGCACCTTGAAACGGAAAAGAAAAAAATGTTGAGGGGGTGTTATAAAAATTTTTTGCTGACCGAATACATAGGTGTATTATTTACAGAATAATAAACCAATAGGGGGTGGTTTCCGTAAAAAACAACGGATGCGCCCCCGTAGATTGGCACTAAACGATAGTTCACGGATGCACTTTTTCACGGAATCACCCCCAGAAGTGGTGCATCCGTAAATATTATGCGGTCACGGATGCACTGTATAAAGTTATCCGTAACCTCTATATGTTGTAGGATCGTCAGCGGAAACACCCGTGGTGTACTATTTAAGGAAAATCAACAGGTGGTTATCTTCACGAGAGCACCCCGAAAATCCCCTTAAAAGTGTAGTGATTTCCGTTGTTAATCCTTCAACGTTCCGTCGGACGCCCGTGGATTGTACCGTGACTTTGTACGGATCGTCATAGCCCCACCCTTGACTATCCCGTAACACTCCTTCGCCTTCCCCGTAGCCCATCCATGATTTTCACGTGAATATCCGTGGACCCTCCCTAGATTTTCTCTAGCCCACCTTGGCTGTCTCTGCCCTTCCTTCACACCTTCAGTGACTTAGCGTTGATTCTTCTGTTGAAACGTTCCATTGATTGTCCTTGAAGTTTCGGTAACCCATTCTTGATTCCCCCGTAACCATCCGCGGACTCTGTAGTCAACCCTTCACTATCCTTAATGCTTCCGTGCTCTTCCTTCAATGATCTGTGATTATTCCGTAACATATTTGAGTGATGGTCGAGGGAATCATGGAGGATGGTTAACGGACAGGCTAAGGAAGCATCCCCCTCCATTGCCTTTCCGTTGAGGATCCCCCCCCCCCCCACCCCCCACCGTATAGAAACATACGTGCCCTTTATGAACGAGCAACGGAGAGACGTGTTCTGCATCCCCCCCCCCCCCCTCCATCAACCGGTTAACGGAGACGTCGAGGCAGTGCACGTCCCTCCGTCATCGTCCATCAAGGGTCCGTAACCATCTAGCGAGAACCCTTTACAGACGAGCTACTGAGGATGACTGTGAGACGTCCACTGCCTCAACGGCTCCAATAACCGATCTAAGGAGCGGTGACGTACACGTTTCTCCGTCGCTCGTCCTACACCTACCGAGTAGCTCGGCCGAATACTCCACTGACTACTCGGCCCAGCTACTTCGATGGGGCAAGTAGGTGATTACATTTCAGCTGGGCTGAGAGGAGACAGTTGCGTCGTGTAGAGTTCCGCGCCCACATGCCAAAGCTAAGTAAAAACGCTGCAAAGTCCTTGTCACATGGGTTTATTATTCTATTGGACATACCTACAGAAAGGTTGGCTGTTCATTAATTGTTTCTTTCATGCGTAATAATCGAAATAGCTACTTCTGATGGTTTCCATTAATTTTGGCCCCCAAAACACAAATTAGGTACGCTCTTTTTTTTCTTTTTTTTTTAACTATCTTTGATCATTGTTAGTGCCATTTAATCGTCCTGAACCACGTCTTGACACTTTTTCCAGTGTTATTATACAAACTGATGGTGATTTCAGACGATTTCCCAGGTTTTTCACTCATAAAAAATCAATTCTGGGAGCTGAACATTTGGTAGAACTCAATTTTCCACTCTTTGGTCAAAATCGACTTCATATTCGGTCTTCTCGTCCCCAAAAACATAGAAAACGATATCTCAGAAGCTCATGTTACCAATATGTTGCTAAAACGTAAAAAGTACCTATTTTTACACACATTTTCACTCATAACACCCCTGGGTATATTCCGATCGGGCTGAAAAGTTTCGGGACACAACTAGGGCCCAAATGGAGCATGTGTGCAAAAGAACGATTTTTTTAGACCGAAAATGAAGCCTGTACACGTGATACGGCGGACGGCGTACGGCGGACGGACATTGCATTTTTGGATTCTATGCACCTTGAAACGTAAAAGAAAAAAGTTTGAGGGGGTGTTATAAAAATTTTTTGCTGAGCGAATACATAGGTGTATTATTCACAGAATAATAAACCAAAACGCTGCAAAGTCCTTGTCACATGGGTTTATTATTCTACTGGAGTTCTAGAGATTCTTGTTGGCTGTTAACTTTATTGTTTCTTTCATGTGGAATTATTGAAACAGCTATTTCTGATGATTTCCATTTTTTTTTGGCCCCCAAAACATGAAATAGGTACGCTTTTTTTTCTTTTTTTTTCAGATCATCTTTGATTATTGGTAGTGCCATTTAATGGTGTTGATTCACCTGTTTACACTTTTTCCAATGTTATTATACACATTGATGGTGATTTCAGACAGTTTTCCAGGTTTTTGACTCATAAAAAACCAATTTTGGGAGCTGAACCTTTGGTAAAACCTCAATTTCCCCGTCTTTGGTCAAAATCGACTTCATATACGGTCTTCTCGTCCCCAAGAACATGGAAAAAGATACCTCAAAAGCTCATGTTACTAACATGCTGCTAAAACGCAAAAAGTACCTATTTTTACACACATTTTCACTCATAACACCCCTGGGTATATTCCGATCGGGCTGAAAAGTTTCGGGACACAACTACGGCCCAAATGGAGCATGTGTGCGAAAGAACGACTTTTTTAGACCGAAAATGAAGTCTGTACACGTGATACGGCGGACGGACATTGCATTTTTGGAATCTACGCACTTTGAAACGGAAAAGAAAAAATTTTGAGGGGGTGTTATAAAAATTTTTTGCTGAGCGAATACATAGGTGTATTATTCACAGAATAATAAACCAAAAGGAGCGTACCTAATTTAAGTTTTGGGGGCCAAAATTGGTGGAAACCACCAGAAATAGCTATTTCAATTATTTTACATGAAAGCAACAATTAATGAACAGCTAGCATTTCTATAGGTGTGTCCAGTAGAATAATAAACCCATGTGACAAGGACTTTGCAGCGTTTTTTTTTTAATGAGTCAAAAACCTGGGAAATCGTCTGAAATCACCATCAGTTTGTATAATAACTCTAAAAAAAGTGTCAACACGTGGATCAAGACGATTAAATGGCGCTATCTATGATCAAAGATAATTTGAAACCGCCGTACGCCGTATCACGTGTACCGGCTTCATTTTCGGTCTAAAAAAGTCGTTCTTTTGCACACATGCTCCATTTGGGCCCTAGTTGTGTCCCGAAACTAAGCAGCCCGATCGGGATATACCCAGGGGTGTTATGAGTGAAAATGTGTTCAAATGTTGTATGGAGATACCTACTGCAAAAACACAAACGGTGGGTACAGCTTCCGTACAAGTACGCAACCACGAGGGACATTTTATGTCTTAGCGCCCCCTCCCGCACCCACACCAAGTACTTCGTACTTAATTGTTTTGGTCACCTAGTCCGAACAGCCTTCAGTCCCAATTAGTTCGGATTAGCCGGACTCCACTGTATTATGTACGTAAACATTCATTTAAACAATCACGCTCATACCGCAGCTTGTTGGCCACGCAGTCCGCAGTGGTTAACGTAGTATGGTTAGGTAAATCGAGAGCTATCCAACGAGTGGTGAACGATTTTTGTACGATGATAACTGGCGAAGATAATGTTCCGTAGCAACGAATCGGTTGTAAGCGAAAATCATCAGAAATATTTTCGTGACGTTGTTTCCGTTGCATGTCCCGCGTTTCATTTTCGAGTTTATGTAGCAAAGTAAAGACATAAAATGTCAAAAAATAAAGGAACCGAGGTCGTGTTTCTTAGGGGCCAAAATTGGTGGAAACATCTAAAATAGCTATTTCAGTTACTGCGAAACAATAAATGAACGGCAACATTTCTGTAGGTGTGCCCGTTAGAATAATAAACCCAAGTGACAAGGACTTTGCAGCGTTCTTACTAATTGATCAACCAAGAAAAAAAATTTAAACCCCTCATCAAAATTTGTTGATTTACGTTTCAACATAGGCAGCACTTACAATACGAACGTATCAACAAACAAACAAATTCGTTCGTAAATGTTTGAAAATAATAAAAGTCACTTAGGTAGGTAGGTAATAAGAAAATAGAAAAGTGTAATTGATTTTTGTGATTTTGTATTTAACGGGAAAATAATAAATATTGATAATTTAATTTAGTGTGACGAGTAAATAACCAATATAAATTGAAATTGTTAGATCATGCTGCAGCCTGACGACCTTGTTTTCTTTGTCCATGGATTCAAAATGTGCATCGTTGCAAATTCAAACCGAAATCCCAACGATTCCCGAAGAGGATTGGAGATAGGAGTCAGCTGAATGCATATGTAGAGCACCGGATGATCAAGAGCAAAAACTCGATGCCCATTAACGTCGTTATACATTCATGTACCCGGGTAATTGCACCAGAGTCGACCGGGAGGTCTCGAACCGCTGAAAAGCGGTAACTGGAAACAACAAACTTAACTAAGGGGAGAAATCCTTCCTCTTAGGGAAAGGAGTGATTTATACGGCTTTGACCAGAGGCGCCTGCGACACCGCTGATGCTAATCCAAACAACACAAAATTCATATCCATTATTCATGGACGCCTGGGATCCTTGCGAGGGCGAAGAAGTGAGTCCGCCCTGGGCTTCAGGTGCCTCAGGTGAATGGATGTGTTGGCAGAGGATCTAATTGAGGCTGGAGACAATTACGCGCTGAGGACTCATTAGGGCGTCGGACGCGAGTTCAGACTTGGCATATGGACAGCGCGGTGGGTCGCATTTGAAATTTAAATGGCAACTTTTGCAGTCCGCATGCAAATAGATCCTTTTTCGCTTTTGCGAGACTGTTATTTCAAGTGCGTTTCATGAAGTCATTATGAGGGAGGTTTCTGCCAAGTTTTGCGGTATAATTATAACGGTTACGAATTGATTATTCTATTAAGCGCAACGACTGTTGAGTGTTACTAGTCAGGAATGGACCACCGTGCTTGATACGCCGTCCGTTCACCAGAATCGATGAGGTACAGATACCGTCAGTCAATGAATTCCTCATGATTAGGAACTGGAATTAAATGCACAAAATTTGGCCAAAATATGCACTCGAAATGGGCAAAATATGCAAAATATCACCCCCTAAAAAATTTGAAATATTTCTAAAATGAACTAAATTTTGCTGTGAGACGTACCTATTATGTTCGAGTTAACATTGAGTCCTTAAAAAATTATAGAAAAGGATCAAGGAAGAAAATGGAATGAAAATGTGCAAACCTTTTTTTTCTTGACTATGAAATATTTATATTTATACAAAAAAAGTCACTCGCTATCACAATTATAGCACTGGATCAAAATTGATTTTTCCAAATTTTCAACCGTAAATCTCCTACGGCTGTCGCTGAGGAGCAACTTTAAGGCAGAAAACGACCTCTAGACAGCACAGGACACGATGGGTAAAAATATGACGTATTTATAGCCCGAAAGTGAAAGGCAATTCCATTCAGGGATAAATGGTAAGGGCGCGCCTAAGCCCTGGCAGGTACACGGATTAAAAGGTGAATGGCCTAAGAATATCCGTGAACCCTTTTCAGAAACAGATTCTCTGAGGATTTGGCGATTGGAATGTCGAAAAATAGGGACATTCCCCAGTTTTGATTAAAAATGCAGAAATATGCACAGAACGGCCAAAATATGCAAAAATCTTCAAAATCTGCAAAATATGCTAGTTAAATTTCAATTTAACACACGTTAAACGCTTCAGATACCCGCAAAACGGAAAAGTAGAACGGTATACGCGATAAAAACACACATGTGCAAAATATGCAAATTCCAGTCCCTACTAATAATTATAATACGTATAGGAGTTCTTATATAAAATGATCATAGCGACTGGACAGTTGCTGGAAGATGGGATGATTCACTGAGGTTTCATATTGAGAAGAGGCAGAGCGCAGCACCGCAGTGGTTATCCAGCGGTCAAAGGAGGTTACTTGAGAATTGAATAAACCCAATAGAAAGTAATAGCTCGTTTTTAGGACTTCACTCAGTAGTAAGAGACGTCCTTGTATGTGCGCGCGTGCGTGCATCAGTGCATGAGTGCGTGCGTCCTTTAGTGCGGCTTGCGCGCGCGTGCGACAGAATCTTGTCTAAATTGCCCAGGCGATAATTCTCCACCGATTTGCGTGAGTCTTTTTTTGTTCGATGCAGAAATGTGTCTAGTTGTGCCCTACGCTGCCGGAATTTCGAAATTCAGTCCTTTAAGGGTGGAAGGGGGAGGGTAAATGCTCAAAAAACGTGGGTTTTCTACAAAATCTTGTGTGCGCTGCCCAGGTGGCCTATTCACTAAAAAAGATAGTGAAAATAGATTACCTATTTTCGAAATATCCTGGAAGAGATATTCTCCCTCGGGAGACAGTCTCTTCCAGTGTCTCCCAGGTTCGTCTATTTTACTGAATAGCTCTCAACCCGTACCTACTTAGACGTGTTCACTCATGAATCGATATGTGGATATATTTTTAGTGAACAATCGACGTACCTCTAAGAGATGAAAAAAACTTACATAAAGATGACCGATATGGTAGTCAGTGAACGAAGTATGACACACAATCACTATCAAACAAACTAAAAATGGGAAATGGACCTAATTAGGTGTCTTTCTGAAAGATATCGAAAATGCCAAGATGGCCGCCAACTCTCAATTTTAGATGTTACTGAATAACCCTGTCATGGATACTATACAAATATTTTTGCCAAAAGAGAGGGTCGGACCGAAAAGAGATGTCTCTTTGGGCGTAATTATCAATTTGTGCGACGGCTTAATTCTCAATTCTCTATTTGTGCGACGCAGAATTCCGTCTCGATGAACACTACGCACCGGAGTTTCAACATTTATTTCTTTGGAAGGGAGGAAGAACGCGGAATTTTTTGCAAATCTTGTGTCCGCTGCCCTTATTCTCAACTCTCGAAGCTGCCACACGTAGGTATATAAATGAAACAACAGGTAGGTAGCAACCTAATCGTAGATGAAGCAATTTATTCACAATATTATTCTTGAGGCTCATTTTGTCTTTAAATTTGCTAAAAGCCTTGTCGTTCTAAAGATTTACACCCACCATTAACAAGCTCTGCTTATAATTGGGGGACTATATATGTTTGTTCGGACTCTAAAAGTTGTATTCAGTCAATTGGCAACTCTTCATTGAAAAGAGCAGACAATGTTGTGTCTGCCCAAATTCTAGCTTACGCTGTTCAGTGTGAGAGAAGAGGCAATATACTTTACTTCTTGTGGATAAAAGGACACGCTGGGATAGACGGGAACGAGAAAGCTGATGGGTTAGCAAAAACGGGAGCCGCAAACGGAATTCCTCTTTATACTGGACTGCCGGTATCCGAATTTTACCCAAGTATAACAGCGAGACATCGACATCAGTGGGAAGTTGAATATAAAAACTCAATGAATGGGCTATACTATAAGGACGTACAGCCCCGGGTTCTAACTAAATCCTGGTTCATTTGGTGGTCCGCGCGTAAAGCATTGTGTAGAACCATCGCTCGGTTGCGTACAAATCATGGAGTCTGTGGAGCCTACCTACACCGCATCCACCCTGAAACCCTACCTCAATGCAGATTTTGCGAAATAGAAGTGGGAACACTCGAGCATCTGATCATGGAGTGCCCTTTATTTTACTGTGAAAGAGAAATTTTATTTGCTTTTATTATCAATCATAACGCACTATGCCAACCATTTAATTATAGGTCCTTGCTTCGATCTGAAAATATTAACATATATATATAAGGCTATATTTAATTATTTTTCCGAATGTAAATTTCAGTTTAATTGTATTAGAATTGTTTATAAATAATTGTACATAACCGCATCCACCCTGAAACCCTACCTCAATGCAGATTTTGCGAAATAGAAGTGGGAACACTCGAGCATCTGATCATGGAGTGCCCTTTATTTTACTGTGAAAGAGAAATTTTATTTGCTTTTATTATCAATCATAACGCACTATGCCAACCATTTAATTATAGGTCCTTGCTTCGATCTGAAAATATTAACATATATATAAGGCTATATTTAATTATTTTTCCGAATGTAAATTTCAGTTTAATTGTATTAGAATTGTTTATAAATAATTGTACATAACCATATGACTGTAAAATGTGCTCCATTAATGCCAAATAAAATTTATATAAAAAAAAGTAATACATGATTTTCCATTCCACCTATCTAATGTCCATGTTGTTGCCATAATTATGTTTCCCAACACTCCATCTGCCAGATAAATACCTACAAGTTAGTGACTCCATTAAGTAAGTTCCAGGTGCCCAATGAATTCTCAATAACTGGGCATCAATCCATCAGATGTCATCCATCAGAAACCTTTTTGTTGCTGATAGACGAGGAATCAGACTCCAGTACTACATAATACGTACGGTTTCAGATGCAAACAAAAAGATGGCGTTACGCTTCCTACCGGTTCCACTCGCTCCCAAGATCCACTCAAAAGGGCGCAAACAAAACCAAAACGTCTCTCCGGCCGCCGGCGAAGAAAAACCGTCGGACGGACAATCAGTCTGACCCTGGTTGTCCATATGCGTCGATGACCAAAGGAGTCCAAACAAAGAGGGCTCTGAAGGTGTTGCAGTTAATAAGAAAAGAGATAGAATCGGACCCATTAACATACACCTACATGGTGTGAGGCTTCGGCTACATAAACTTCAACATTTAAACTCAGCCGTCTCTCCTTGCGGAACGGGTTTGTGGTCAGTAGCAGGGATCAAAGAACCGTGAATCTCAAATTCAACCGTTACCAAAATCATGAACCAGTAGTGGGAAATTAACTGCATTCGACTGCGATTGAATTGGTTTTAATTTCAAAATTATCAATTATTATTTACTGAAGAAATAATATCTGGCATAATCTTCAAACTTACGATATTACTGATGGTGACGGAGGCGCCGACAACCGCGCAGAACACTAAAACGCGTATCCATAAGGTATGCAGAATATAGCTACATTCAGAATTTAAATTTAAGTACAAGACCGGCACCAGCATTTGTTTGAAGATGAGAAGTTATTTGCTGTGTTCTGGGGTGTACGAAAACTATAGTCCAACGAGTAGCTGGCCCTCAAAATTCAAATCGGAAGAACCAAAATTGTCTTGGCGTTAAAAATGTTGCCCTGGCCATGGCACAGGGATCTGGAACCACCGGTCGTGGCAACAAGTTGTCAACCTGCTATAATGCAAACAGCTGAAACAGACAGCCAAAACGTAAAAACAAATGTGAAAACAAGAAACATGTATTTATGCATCACAATTGGCAAATACATTGTTCGAAACGTAGGTATGATTTGTTTCCTGCTTTTGGCTGATTTTCCTATACCTATAAATTTGGATAAAAGGTGGGTAAATGTAAACAAGCGTCATTACCGCCCACGTGGTAGTTTGTGAATATAAACTCCCTGGAAAACCTTCGTAATCAAGCTTTTGAGGAAACCGAAGGAGTTCCCGCGTTTTCCTATCAGCTGATCATCGCATGATAAGCAAATGATAACAACCCTGCCAAGAAATTCGTTTCTTGAAGTTTGATGTGCGCGAAGTTTTGTTCATTTCGGCAGCTGCAAACAGGAATTAAGTGAGATCAACCATTTGTATCCTTTATTTAGGACGTTGGCTTAATCATGTGCCTTTGATTTCCATTGTAGCTCTTGTTTTTGTCCTATGGGGTAATTTTAAACGAATAATTTGTATGCACACATTTCTGAGCCATAAAATGTGAAATTTCCCCTGGTTTTCGATGATTAATATCTCCATGAATTCCATGAAAGAAGGCAGGAACAGGGACACGCTTGAAACATCAGACCAATGGAGAGGTGGTCACGACAGAAGATGTTTTGGATAGACCGAAGCTGATGAAAAGAAGGCCAAGAAAGTTACGAAAAGAAATAAAGGTTTCAAACAAAGAGAGAATTCAAAAAATAGAGAAGAGTCAAAGAAAGCCAGGAAATGTAATACCAAAGAGGAATACTGACAGTGAAGAAGAACGACTTGACGCCAGCGTCCTCGATACCGTTGAACATGAAGAAGACATGGATCCTGCAAAATCTAGAAACGGAACCGCTGTCATAGGCCCCTTCCCATACCGTTTTCAGCGATTTACAGGGGCACAAGTTGAAAAGGAAAATCTTACTGAAATCACGCATCTTTTAATGAAATCCACTTTTCTGAGGGTAAGCTTCAGTTCTTTGGATTTGTGTTGATTATGTACTTTTGACGAAAACAACTTGATGTTGTGGGTAGTGTATGTAGGTACTTCTTGGTGTCCAGTACAAATGAAAATAATATTTGGGTCAAATGTTGTTCAAGAATTATCTGGCTCTCAGTTGGGGTTTGATGAACTCATCAGAGAGTATCCAACTACCTTCTTGATTTGGACTCTGTGTACGGGAAAATTGGCCCATGCGCAGAAGAATATTAATATCGGATTTTGATGAATACTGCACGGGACGACTGCCCTCAACATTTCTCTTCACAAGGGAATAGTTTGTTATGTACGGTTACGAGCATTTCAAGAGTACTGCGTTCAGAATAGTATCCTACACAGAAGGGTTACCTTCAAAAATTATAAAACGTTGTCAATGAATTTGCAGCGGTTTGGCGAAGTCGTCGCGGTATTTTCGTAGCATCCAAGACCACAGATTGGGGATACAGTGGCTTCATTCGGTGGGTAACTATAAACTACTGTCGTGGTATCCTCCCAGAACCACTCTTGTATTATTAGATCTCGCAAATAAACATAGTAATGGGACGGCAGACGCAGGAGACCTGGAGGACCTGGTGGGGATCCCCACCATCCTCCACCAGTATGGAGGATGGAGGGAGATAGCCCCAGGGGCTATAAAAACTCGACTCCTTCGCCTTCCAACTCATTCTACAATCTCCTCTAGTCGCTGACTACTCTCTCACCTCGCTCCTCCTCTCGCTCTCCTCCTCCTAAAAGATCCCGGGCATGTCCAAGCTATAACCAAACCAGGCAAATGCATCCAAAAGGATCCTGGGCATGGTGGTAGACTCTGAGCTATAACCAAACCAGGCAACACACCCGAAAAGATCCTGGGCATGGTGGTAGCCCTCAAGCTATAACCAAACCGGGTACAACCTATCCTAACGCCTCCAGTGGTGAATGCTCATCACCTATGCATTCACTACAACTACCTATCCAACTGCTTGCCACTACGGTTTCACGGAAACCCATGTTTTTAGCCATATGATTGCAGTGGCAATTGGTGAGATTTAAGCTAGGTTCACATGGAGACATAATTTTGGACGGCATTCCGGCACCCTACGCCTTCTGCAATGCTATTAGCCAACGCAGAATGGATTATTGCAGCGCAATGTCTTGGATACTATATCAAAATCTTCCGATATTTTCCGCTGTCGGATCCGTTGCCGTATCTGCGCAGAGGTTACTGCGCACACTTCTCCTGTTCGTTTGTTCAGCCGTATTGAAATTCGACATATATGTGGTTGATTTTGCTGTTTCGAGTTCGAGCAATTGTTTGTTTTTTGCGTTTGCGTTTTGTTATGATTCCGCTCCCATGTGAACGCCTCTGCGGCAAAAATTCCGGCCAACGCGTCCGGAATTGCGTCTCCATGTGAACCTAGCTTCATTCAATAAAGATTATTATATTTGATAAATTTCGTATTACGATTCAATTCACTACAAATATAACAGCATAATAGGGGATTTCTGGAGTTCTGGGGAGTGGGAATCCATTAGGATGTGGATGTGGATTCCATTAGGATGTGGATTCGGGGGGGGGGGGGGGGGTTGCAACAAAGGCTTTATCTGACATTTTGTTGAGTTAAACTGGCTCTCATATCAAACTGCCCTCCAAAATGCAATGGCCACCAAGCATTATCCGCTGATTAGGGATCGAATCGCAATTCACCAACCGATAAATCACCAGGGAAAAAAGTCAGTGAAGGGAGTGGCGCGGTGGGGGATCTCGATACGAATTTTCAACACAGGCGGAAATCAATATGGCAGAGGACACAAAAGGTTGATAGCCGATCGGACGAGGCTTGTTGATTAGCGATGTTCCACAACGGGTGGGGGGATGTGCGAGAATACTCGGGAAACGCCTGTAAATGAAAAAATTTTAAAAACCGCACATTGGAAACCGAGAAGGGGGGGTTACAGAGAAAATAAAAATAAAAACGAACAAAAATCGCTTGGGTTGAACGAGATGGACTGTGATGCGCTTTTTCCCTCTCTCAGCGAGCGGAACAACAGCTGAAGGGTGGGGACTGAAGTCATATAGCGCGATATAAACTTCCGATACCACGAGGTTTTTAGAAGTTGCACCATTGTTTTTCCGGACGGAGTCCGAAGTGGTGGTGTGAGTGCTTTGAGTGATTAATCCCTTTCGGATTTTTTTGTTTCTTCCCCCCCCTCCCCTTTTTTTTTCAAATCAAACCCGTGATTTACAAGGGAGGATTTGACTGAAGTTTCAGAGGCAGTTGTTGCTCTACGAGAGGTTTTTGCGTTTGCCATACAAGGATTTTCAGTGGCAGATGTTTCTGTTAGGATGAGCTTTTTGGTTTATTATTTTCAATAATGAACCATTGGAATCGAGCATGAAAAAAAAAATTCTTACCCCCCCTCAAAATTTGATGGTTTACGTTTCAAGATATGTAGAATCCAAAACTGCAATAAAAATATTTCTGTCTGTCCGCCGTACGCCGTACGCCGTACGCCGTACGCCGTACGCCGTACGCCGTACGGGCCACTTTTCTTAGTTACCATGAAAAAAAATTGATGAAATTCGGGTTATAGTTTCCGTTCGGCGTCTAGTTGGTCCTCGAAGCTCGACGTTACTGTGAGTCATCTCTAAGGGGTTCAAAATAGGGGTTGAAATTTTCAAAACGCCTATACCATTTTTTTACGTAAATATTTTTACGGTTTTAAATAGTTCTTGAACTTGCGAGTTTTTTAAGACCATCCGGAGCATCGTACGTCCAGCCGTTCGTTCACAGTAAGGCCCCGAAGTTTGCACCGACAGGCATTTTCGACTCCAGTGTGAATGAAATTGTATACAATCCAAACCAAATCTCGTAACCAGAGACGCGCCCACAATAGGAATTTGTGAATACGGCCAATCATTGGTAGGGATCACCTGATTATATTGGCGGAGTATGAAGTCGAGTTGGTTGTTCTGTGATATTATTTCATTTGAAAAATGATGGCTCTATTGGAGTTTGTTGGTAGGTAGTGAAACTTGAACAAACGTTGAAGTATTATTGATGGGTAAATTATTACTACGGTAAATCATTACTCAACGGTAAATTATTACACAACGGTAAATTATACCATCTACGTAGAAGGGGCTGGAGTTTGTTGGTAGGTACTTTTGCAACTTTTTTCACTCCTCATCAACAATTTCTTTTCAGAACTTCATTATGTGTGTTTCTTTTTGTTAGGTACTGTTTGTCATCGGCAGAATTATTTTAGCAACATTTAACTCGTGATTTAGGTAGGTACCTAGTAACGAGTACGGGGTTAGGTACTAACCTACGGAGTGTCTGCGATCTACATAATATGCATATAATAGAATAGTACATATCATATTATATAGACGGGTTATCTATACATAGAGCTGTGATCTGTAACAGAAGGGTATTCTATACAAAATAATAAACCGTTGTGCAGGGATTTGCAGCGTTTTTTTTTTATGAGGGAGTTGGCGGAAGAGGCCTTTGAATTGAATAGAAATCGAATACATTTCTTCGTTCCATCAGCCATAATAATGGTACTTAAAGCGTCATTTGATGCAATTCAAAAATGTCATAATTGATTCTAACGTTCCAGTCATGCAGCATGATCATATGGTCGAATTTGTGGAGATTAACGTACCTACCTACTTAACTACTAACAACTATCCATTTTTTTTGGTTTATTATCCTGTGAATAATACACCTATGTATTCGCTCAGCAAAAAATTTTTATAACACCCCCTCAAATTTTTTTCTTTTCTGTTTCAAGGTGCGTAGATTCAAAAAATGCAATGTCCGTCCGCCGTATCACGTGTACCGGCTTCATTTTCGGTCTAAAAAATTCTTTCTTTCGCACACATGCTCCATTTGGGCCCTAATTGCGACCCGAAACTTTTCAGCCCGATCGGAATATACCCAGGGGTGTTATGAGTGAAAACGTGTATAAAAATAGGTACTTTTTGTGTTTTAGTAACATGTTAGTAAATGAGCTTTTGAGGTATCGTTTTCCATGTTTTGGGGGACGAGAAGACCGAATATGAAGTCGATTTTGACCAAGCAGTTGAAAATTGAGGTTGTACCAGATGTTCAGCTCCCAAAATTGATTTTTTATGAGTAAAAAACCTGCGAAATCGTCTGAAATCACCATAAATTTTTTAGAATAACACTAGGAAGAGTGTCAACAAGTGGATCAAGACGATTAAATGGCACTACCAATGATCAAAGATAATTTGAAAAAAAAAAAAAAAAAAAGAGCGTACCTAATTCAAGTTTTGGGGGCCAAAATTGGTGGAAACCACCGGAAATAGCTATTTCAATTATCTTACATGAAAGCAACAATAAATGAACAGCCAGCATTTCTGTAGGTATGTCCAGTAGAATAATAAACCCATGTGACAAGGACTTTGCAGCGTTTTTTGCTTCCGAGTCTGCAAGGCAGCGGAAGCTTTGTTTTCACTTTCGAAACGAAATTTTTTGTGTGCTCCAAAATCAAAATTTCCACTTGCATTTTGCGTTTCAGGGCCTCCTGAACAAATTTGATTTCGTGTCTGTCTGTCCACGTTTCCTTGCCACAGCCATAACTTCCATAGTTTTGATCCGATTTCAATCAAATTTACAGGAATCGTATGTGTCTAGGGCTAGATGGTCCCCTATCAATTTCATCATGATCAAATCAACGGTAGCCTCTGCGCATGCGCTAACGAGATTTTCTTGTTACGGTCGCAACTCCATCAATTTTGAACGGATTTTTGTCAGATTTTCATGGATGATGCGGGTAAGGTCCATTGAGGTCCCATACGATATTCATCATGATTGAATCAGCGGTGGCAGTGTCACCGCGTACATTCCAAACGTCGAGCATTCCGGACCACAGAACTATAAACCTGGAAGGGCCTCTGCGTTGACGAATGAAACGACGGGCTCCGCACCCTGCTCAGCTGATGTGCTAAATTCTCTCCTGTTCACGCTAGGAAGTTGACTAATTACTTCATGGACTAATTACTTAATGGTGACACTGTGATGGCCACGAGGAAGCTTCTGTGCCATGTCCTTGGCAGTTTTTTTTTTTTTTTTTTTTTTTTTTTTTTTTTTTTTTTTTTTTTACTGAATAGGTCAAACTTCCAGTTCACTTGAACAGTTAATTAATATAAACTTTCAGTGACTTTAGCTATTTTTAACTCACAAAAACTCATTTGACAAATTGTTTTTGCATGCAAGTTTCAAATGTTATGGGCGTATTGTGTATGCTAGTTCTGTCACCATCTAATAACAGTTTTCATGAACTCGTAGCATTGGTGGCGACTTTTAGCTGTTTTTGACCTTCTTAACCTGAAATTTCCACGACCCGCTTTCTTCGAGAGAAAACATTTTTGACGATAAAAGCAGTTTTATTCCCCTTGACGTGGTTTTATGTTGATCTTAGGTGACGTTAGCCTTTTCAACCTATTTTCAGAGATTTGTGACCCACGAAAACTTGTTGACCCACTTGTTATGAGAAAAATGTTTTGGAGTATTTAAATAGTCCTTCCATGACTTGCGTCCCCAATCTATACCACACTAAATGATTTTATTATAGCTCTATAAATCAGTCTGTCACCTATCGGTCTATCAATATACCTACCTAAGCTCGTATACGATACCTGAAGTTATTTAAACACCAATAGCGGACCAGTAACGGACGTAATAAGTAACTACCTACATATTTCAACTGTCTAGACTAGTCAACACGCCTAAGAACTCGCGTTTTCACCAACTATGTCTTCCAGTTTTACATGTAATCGTCTATTTCGTTGTAACGAACTGATTCTTCGTTGACTGACTGCCACAGATTTGATCAAATCGAGGGAAGCTTCCTTCCAGAAAACAGTTACGTACGTAGCCAGGTAAACCCGATCCCAGTTGAGTTTACTCACATCAGATTCAACGACGCGTCGAGGAAATTGTATGGTAATTTTTATAGTGCTCAGATTCCCATGTCCTCAACAAACTAGGATGAATATCGGTGTTCATTTATGCCTGTTTACCAAGGTCCGTGTTACTGTGCAGACATTGTCGCCCCCATCGAGATGAACACAACACTTTATCGATATAAACTTAGTAGGTACTTAGTACTTATACTTAGTACAGTTGTAACCCTCGACTTTGCGCTATTTCCTTTAATTTGATGGGAAGTAATTTGCCTTGAAGTGACTGGCTTAGGGCAGGTCATTTTCATTATCGACATCCAATATCATACTATTCATGCTGCAGTACCTACACCAGAAGTGTTTGTCAATGTGAAATATTGCTCTCCAGTGAAGAGTGTTTTCTGAAATAATTCGTTTCAAGATAGCTTGGTAGGTATAATTATAGATCTTTACATCCCATATAAATTTCAGCGAAATCTCTAAAACTAGGCCTCGTGAAATCAACAACTGAACGCGACACCAAGTTCACACGGTCAGCTAAAAAGATTGGACAATAATTATGCACATTTCTGCGTACAAGAGTATAAAGATGAGATTCAAACTTGTGGACCAAAGAAAAAGTTAAGAACAAATAAGTAGGTACATAATAACCAGGATTGTGATTAATCATGAAATTCATGCTGCTCTTGAACATACCCTAATTATTGGATTAAATACCATTTAAAAGATTGCTGATTTACAGGGATGATAATATCAGAACACAAAGAAGAAAAATAAATAATTATTTTGGTGGAATAATAATTTAGATCAGTGGTTCTCAACCGGTGGTACGCGGGGACATTTCAGGTGGTACGCAGTCATATATTAATAATAACAATAAAAACTGTTACGAGTACAACAGCATTCACTACCAACGATAAAATATCATCCTTCAAGAAAAAGTTGGTTCTGTTTCGCTCTCAAGCACAGGACAAGGATTTCTCTGCATTCCCTACTCTTGCTGCATTTTTGGAAGAAAATGATATTTCTCTGAAGCCAGAAGTGACTGATGATATCACTAGTCATATGGAAGCCCTTCAAACGAGTTTTGATAAATATTTTAATCAAGATTTTTCTAAATATGAGTGGATTAGAAATCCATTTTCAGGGGAATTTCCTAGTCACTCAAAAGAGTGTTTCATCGACCTTACAAGTGACAGCTCAATGAAAGATTCGTTTAAAGAAAAATCTTTAATAGACTTTTGGATGGGGACAAAAACTGAATACCCATCAGTGTTCAAGCAAGCAATAATCTTTTTACTTCCATTTGTAACCTCGTACTTATGTGAATCGGGCTTTTCAGAACTGCTGTACATAAAAAATAAATACAGAAACCGCACTAGTGTTGAAGAGGACTTAAGAATCAAGTTGAGTTCAATCGACCCAGATATAGAAAATTTGGTCAAGGACAAACAACAACAACGAGCTCATTAGGATCTGTTTAAATTTAAATGACTGGTTCAATGAACTAATTTGAGATTGTTTTTAATGTAAGATACATTTCATTTTGTATCTAAGTAAATTCTATGTACATACATACAGTTGTAGAATGCATTTTTATTTTCCTAAACATGACCAGAGGTACGTCAAAATATCTGAAAATTTCAAGTGGTACGTGGTTACTAAAAGGTTGAGAACCCCTGATTTAGATGAATTAAAAACTAAATCACTCGCGGTCGAAAAAAATGAAATCCCTTTGTTTTACGAGCAAAGGGTTTCTCGCGTTCCTTTGGCCTGCGCATGTTATTATTATTTTTTATTTTTATGAAATATGATTCCATCCTGAGAATTTTGACACCAATCGCACTGTCCTACGATAGGTAATTAGTTCGTTTTCTATGATTTTTCAAAGATTCCGGGACCCCCCACCCCAAAATACGCCGTGGGAACCTCTTGAAACTGAAAAATCTTGGAAAAAGAACTAGTCATCGTAGGACAGTGCGGTTGGTGTCAAAGTTCTGAGAACGGAAAGTAGGGTCATTAAAAAAATGAAATAAAGAGCTTTTGCGACCCATGCGCATACCCCATTACGGTGGCCCAGTGGTGGAAAAAGGTACTATTAACAGGATAATTGGTACGATCTCAGTGGAATGGGCAGAATAAACTATAATAACACTACGACTAAACTGTGAAAACACCAACAGATGTTAGTATTATAATTCATGAGAGATGCTAAGACCAGTTACACCCCACCAAAATATTTTTGACGAACAAGAAATATAATGATAATCATTACCAGTCTTCAAGCTGGTTTTACAACACTTTTCAAAATTTTTTTTCCGGGTATGTGAGGCGCGGTAGGTGACTCCCACAAATATCAACTATGTTACCTCCGTTATTAGCGCTTCCACAGGGAATCTCGGTTTCATTCCGATGACCCGGTGTAATTTTATTAGCATAACAAGCCGCTTATTAAATAGGTTCCGACTGACTCCTTGTTTTCGACGGTTTGAAGACTCAATTTGATTAGGTAAATACACCTTCAGGAGTCGGTTGTCACATCACAGTGTTCCCTCCCGGCTGTATCGACCAGTTGCTTCATTGTAAGTCCTATGATCTCTGAAATTAACTGTACGTAACCTGGGGCCCCAGTTTGATGTTGAAACCGGCTCGTTTGAGCTGTAATTGCGTGTTTTCGATGTTATGAATCGGATAGGTTTACTTACCCAACTCATCTCCAACTAGTCCCACCCTTTAATAAACCAGTGCACTGTTTCAGCAAGAAATTCGCCTCTAGAATCCGTGTTTCGGAAGGGAAGGCCTAGCAAGCACGGAGTAAAGGCGCACGTAGAGGTTGCGCGTGGAAAAACAACGGCGCCGGGAAGTTTTCTTGGGAGGAAGAGAGCACTATCAGAGGATCACATGTTTAGGTTACATGGAACTGTACTTTATTTTACGAGGTAATAAATAGCGCTAGGTGTTTACAAGGGCGAGCTATCTGATCTTCTCTGTTTCAATTTTGACCTGTTGTAGATTTCAAAGCCAGTCGAGCGCGGTGTGCTGAAGGTAAATGCCCTCTCGCCGCAGCGAGAACACTATTAATTTGCCACTGTGCTAAGTACCAATTAGCTATGAATTTACCGCCTATTGATAGTCCCCGTGCGAATAAATTTATAGTATGCAACTAAATACAATACATTAGGATTAGGGGGTTGTGACAGAGTGTAACAGTGGGGGTGGGCCCTCGAGAGTCCCCCTCCTTGACCAGTGAGATTGTCACCGGTTAAGAAGGGATATCGATTAGGCTTCCACCAAGCGACGCCGTCTCGACGGGTAGAAAAAACAACTCGAGAACAGCCACACTGTTAGACTCCTCCCCACATGACATACTTCTGGGTAGCAGAAGTATGAGAACGAAAAGGAGGAATAAAAATTATTATGAAGTTCTGGTTCAGGAAACGTCATCTGAACAACTTCAAGGTGACTTACCTCCATCGTAAAGGTACTACCTCATTAATATTTACTGGTGGAGAACAAAGTTCCTACACACGAGTATTGGCGGATAATGTTGTCACAGGTTGTTGTCCAGTGAACTGTGCTCATCTGGGCAACCTCCAGGTGATCGACCTCCATCGTTAGGATGGAACAACTATTGGGACTTGTCAATTGGGACATGGCATCAATTGTCTTCTGATGAGCTCAGTATATTTTAATTACACTGACACTCTAAAGGAGGGAAAGGGTGTGGGGAAGCCAATAGATGTACGTATTATCAAAGGGACAGGTTGTTTGTCAAGGAATCCTTCTGGGAAACCATTGGGCTTGTCCTTCTGTTAAGCCCACAAAAAGTGGATGGAGTGTGGTGAAGTGCTCAGCGCATGCTACCAAACCACGCTCTGCTACCATGTGACAGTGGGGATGGATCCTCGAGAGTCCCCTTCCTAGACCAGCGAGATTATCACCGGTTAAGAAGGGCTTCCGGATTAGGCTTCCGTTCACCGACCCCGTCTCCACCGGAAGAAAAAATGTATCGAGGACAGCCAAACTGTTACAGGGTTGCTCGTAAAATGGGAGATTCCAACTGTTTCAACAACCAAGCAATTAACTTTATTATTACAACAGTAGTTTTCGTTCCCAAAATTTTCAGTTTGGTGAAGCTTTGTGTGAAGTTTTGTACATAAACATGATTATTTTGGGCCTGCAGAGCTCGAAACGGCTATTTCCAGACCCACCAAAGAAAATACATTATTTGGGGCTGTAGGTTGTGTTATGGTAGGGGCATCTCATTGATATTCTGCGTTCGTTTTATCCTTCCTGAACCACCTTCCTCCATCAACCGCATCACAACCCTCTGCCGCTACAGTAAGAAATATCTGATACCCTGGACCGAATAGAGGGGACCGAACGGCCGTCAGTTGGCATGGAGACGTTCATATCCGCTGTAGGCAAGTGTCAACAGCGAAGGGCCCTCTGGGAGGACGTGTGTACCCTTAGGAACGCGGCGGAGACCCTATCGGCAAATACTCGAACCAAATATATATATATGGGTATATACTTTCGTCCCTTTTTCTAACCCTTTCAATATGAGCCTGTCCGTCCGTGCAGCTACACTCTCAACAAACACTATTAGTTGTCTTCAACTCACACGTTTGTTTTCTCGATCTGTCTTGGGCGAAAATTGCAATTTCAGGCAAAGGGACAAGACAAACACCGCCAAACCTTCAATCCTATCCCCTCAGTTATCAGCCCTTACACTGCACGACCTTGACTGTACGCATACAGGGATGTTACTATAACGTAACTAACAAACCTATGGAGCTCATAGGTTCCCACATGAACGAAAAACGGGTAGGTCATGAGTGTAGACGATGTAATATTTTCATAATTGAGTTTTTGTCATAATCCACTTAGAAAATCGGCAATAATCCATTTACTTATTGCTCAAAATAGGAAAATAGATAGATAAAACTTGAACGAACATGATCAGGTCTGATTGACGACGAAAAGTTTTAAGGAGTGTTGCACAATGTGGACAATAACAGAAGAGCGGTGAAATAAAAAACTAGCAATTTTGTGTAACTGAATTTTATTGTGTAGTAAACAAAATTTTGGGACTTTATGTTGCATAAGAAAAATAAATTATGCAATTTTAGTGTTTATAAAGCTCCAAACATCGCCTAAACATTATAATTTCAAAATTGGTATTGCAACAGCTGACAACTCATTCACGAGCCGATTTATGTACTATACGGGCCACTTTGACCCTAAAGACCTAGGAGCTAGTTCAAGGGGCGGTTTAATAGAAATATTTCAAAACTCGTAAGGAAACGAGATACAATAGAGATACCAGAAAGATGCCAGTCTCTACAGATATTTTTCCAAGTAGATGGGAAGGTGAGAATGGTGATCAATAAAGACTGGAATTTGCATATTTTGCATATGTGTTTTTTATCGTGTATATCGTTCTACTTTTCCGTTTTGGGGTATCTGAAGCGTTTAGCGTGTGTTAAATTTAAATTTAAATAGTACATTTTGCATATTTTGTTCGATTTCGGAGATTTTTGCATATTTTGGCCGTTTTGTGCGTATTTCTGCATTTTTAATCGTAATTGGGGAATTTCCCTATTTTTTGACATTCCAATCGCCAAATCCTTCGAGGTTTGTGTTTCTGAAAAGGGTTCACGGATATTCTTCGGCCATTCACCATTTAATCCGTGTACCTGGCAGGGCTTAGCACAAAAAACCCGGAGGGCATCAGGATAAGGTGCTGGTTTCCCGGAAGAATCAGCCGAAAATGCAGCACTCTGGCCTCTAATCTGGCCTTACCCCAGGTGAACCCTCAGCATTGAAATTTTTACTCATCGTGTCCTGTGATGTCGAGAGGTCGTTTTCTTCCTTAAAGTTGCTCCTGAGAGACAACCGTAGGAGATTTACGGTTAACAATTTGGAAAAATCAATTGTGATCCAGTGCTATAATTGTGATAGCGAGTCACTTTTCTTGTATAAATGGAAATATTGTATAGTCGAGAAAAAAAGGTGTGTACATTTTTTCTTCCTTGATCCTTTTTTATAATTTTTTAAGGACGCGATGATAACTGGAACGTAATGTATCAGAATACCTGTAAGCACGTCTCACAGCAAAATTGGGTTCATTTTAGAAATATTCTAAATTTTTTTACGTAATTTTGCTTGGGGTGCATATTTTTCCCATTTCGAGTGCATTTTTATGCCAAATTTTGTGCATATAATTCCAGTCCCTAGTGATCAATGACCTTTTTTGGAGAATGAACCACCTTAAATTACTCCAATTGTTGCTAAGTCGCTGTTCTCGTTATTGCAATACCTGGGATTCGGTTTTCATCTATAGAACATATCCAACGCTCCTTAATACTGTGAACTGATAATATTATAGAAAGGAGGCAATGCGCACGCAAGTTTACTTATTTTCTCTAATCGGATCCCCTCATTGCGGAAGCGCGTTTTTTGTGCTGTGAGAGGTTTTCGGGTGAATAACTCGAGTGGCTTCGCTCAAATCCATATTAATACCGACCTTTGCATATCATTTACATTTAATTCATGGAAGCCGGCGATAAGGTCGAATTAAATATGTATGATTTCAATTAGTAACTAACAATGAGAGGGTGACTTAGTTGAACAGGTTTTATAGTTAGGTACTACTGAAGTTTCGAACGGCGTTGTCAAAGATACAATAATTCATCACTTACGAATAATCACTTACGAACTAAATCGCTCGCGAAGAAATCGTGCAAACCCATTTCAAAGAAAAACGGCTGTATTGAAAAAATAGTCTATTTCCACTAATACACGAAAAAACGCAAAAAAACACTGTTATACCGGTTTCGGTGATCAAACCATCGTCAGTGACAAACAATAACACACAACAATAACACTAATAAATGGTTAAGAACCATTCAGGTACTCTTAATATATGGCATATTCGTGATCAGCATGAAATTTCTTTTAAGTCCTGGAAGTATCCTTGTTCCGTTTGGGCCCACCCTGTTGGGATGTTCATAGCTACATATCGGAAACTACCAAACGTCGGATATGGCAGGATATAATAATGTGATATATTGGACAAAATGATGTTGTACTAGGTATTACATAATAGGGAGTATATAATATTCTATAATGGAATACCTACACCCATATTTCACGTGATGGTTTCAAGTGGATTCACCTACTATGGATTCATCCCGCGAGTAAAAGCACGGTGATTGCTCATTTGGGATGATAACGAAATGTAATGAATTATTTATGCGTCCTGTAGAAAAGTGGGTTTGAGATGTTCATGACCTGATAAACACATAACTAGTTAGCAAGTCTGTTAGTTAAAAATGAGAGTAGCAACAAAAGACACAAAATGAATTCAAACACGGAAGACAGAGGGATAATGAGCTCAGATAATGTTGGTGACAGGTACCGCCATTTCCTCCGGTATAATTTGGCAATGCTAACAAGGCGTTACCTTGGCGAGACAACGGGCCCGCACGTTTTGTGCGGGTTTTTGCAAGAAAAGGCTGCGAAGATGGTTGGACACGCGGACAAATCCAATATTCGATGGGAGCAGGTGTGCCAATTTGTGACGGTCGCCTGGGAACTGGATGGATGAAGGCGGTGAGACCTATATTGGCCTAGTTAATTAAAGAATGAGCGCAAAAATAAAGAAATGATAAGTGAGATCCGAAATGGCTGTTATCTTAGCTTTGCACCTGCTTGTAGGTATATTATCTACAAAGGTTGTGACGGAGGACGAGCAGCGTTTGAAGAGTTACAATAATACTTAAGTAAGTTATATACTGAGTTATAGGAAGTATAGCAATGTTATTTTACACAGCGGTTCATTGCTTCCTCACTACCGACGGTAGGGAAGCATTGGATTCGTGAATGAGCAATAAAAAAATGTATGTCCTCCAAAATGGAAATTTCCACTACCATTTTGCGTTTTAAACGTCCAGGAACATTTTTGGTTCCGTGTCTGTCTGTGGTAATTCCTTGTAACGCCCATAACTACCCGAAATAATGGTAGAAATGGACTGAAATTTGGAGGGTAGGTGCGAGTTGGGTCACAGATGGTCCCACACCAAAATCATTGAAAAATTACGCTAACTTTCGTCTGCGCATGCGCAAACGAGAAACAATTGAAACGCCCGTAACAACCCTGAATATCACTGAAATGAGTTCAAACTGGTCGATGCTTTGGGGGTTTGCTTGGGAGTGATGCTCCTATAGTTCCAAATGAATTTCATTGGAATCGTAAGGTAACTTTCGTCTACGCATGCGCGAACATGAAATGTTGATCATTTCCTTGTAACGCTCCCAACTACGCGAAAAATAATCGTAAAGGACTGAAATTTTGAGGGTACACGCGGGTTGGATCGCAGATGGTCCCGGGTCAAAATGAACCAACCCAACTAGTCTTTACGTCCATGTGATTCAAGTGAGGAAGCTATACTGCCTACTCGAATTGGCAGACGTTTTTGTACCTCCACAGATGCCCCTTCTGCGTACAAGCGTAGATCGCTGTTTTCTGTGGTCTATACCTACCCTCGTGCTTCCCGTTGGACAGTCCTAAATCGAATAACTGGAGCCAGCCGGGCAATCACTTTTCATAAATATGAGGTGGATTCAAGAATTGTGTCATTAATTATTATCTGTTGCTATTCATGAACCAACGCTGTTCAAGTTACAAAAGTAGGTAAATACTTACTTGATCAACAAAATCCAAAATAACCATCAGTCATCAGAAGAGTAATTGAACAAACGTTGTGCTTTAACTGTTAAGTGTTTGCGAGGGGGTTTACATATCAGAAACACCGCATCATGAAAGGGTTTCTTGCGAAAAGGTAGAAATGCACATTAGGTAGGTACGTACTTATAAACCGCCAAACATAAATGTGTAGGAATCAGCTATACCTATTAGTTTCAATACGAAGTTTCTGGCCGAAAATCTGTTAAGGACCCCAAGTCCTTAACAAAGTCCTTGACAAAGTGCAAGGAGTAGTGCTGTTTATTCAACTGCAGCCTCGCAGTCCTGGGTAATTTCGCCTTCTCGGATGGGGGTGCCGTGCACTGGCCTTTTGGAAAGACCCTTCGGTATGAGAGATACGGTGGTCCTGAAAAGGACGGTTGATATCTTTGTCTTGCGGCTGAGGTTGGTGAATTTCTTCAGCTCACACATGCGTACGTATGGATACACTGGTAATTATAAACAAGTATAGAGGCAAAATTCAGGTTAGAGGACTAAAACGCCATAAATCCCTGCACAACGGTTTATTATTTTGTGCAGAATAGGAACCCTTCTGTTACAGATCACAGCTCTCTGTATAGATATAATATAATATGTACTATTCTATAAATATTATGTACATCACAGAACCTCCGTGTTAGTAGCTAACCCCGTACTCGTTACTAGGTGCCTGCCTAAATCACGAATTGAATGCTGCTAAAATAATTCAGTCGATGACAAACAGTACCCAAAATGGCAAAAAGGAACGCAAATAATGAAGTTCTGAAGTGAAATTGTTGATGTGGAGTGAAAAAGTTGCAAACGTACCTACCAACAAACTCCAGCCCCTTCTACGTAGATGGTATAATGAACCGTTGTGTAATAATTTACCCATCATTAATACTTCAACGTTTGTTCAAGTTTCACTACCTACCAACACACTCCAAAAGAGCCATCATTTTACAAATGAAATACTCTCTTCATACTCTGTGAATATAATCAGGTGATCCCTAGCAATGATTTTATCTCGGGCCAATTCCCGATTGTTAGCGCGTCCCTGTTGATGACATTTGGGTTAAATGTATACAATTCGAATTCAAGGTACGGGAGGACGGTTAACAAGAAAATACTCAATAAAATCACACGAGTCAAACGAGTGGTGATCGATTTTTGTACGATGAAAAATGGCAAACATGAAGCTCCGTAGAAACGAATCGGTTGTAAGCAACAAATCATCAGAATTGGCGCGTTTTCCTGTCGCTTTTGGGTAACGCTTTTCGAGGTCGTGTGCCAAAGTAAAAACATGAAAATGTCAAAAAGTACCTTCTACCTATCGTAAATAATTTATGATAGGTAGACGGTTTATTACTTGATTAATTATTAATCAAGTAATAAAATTGGGGAAAGAATGGTGTTTTTTGGAGATGGTTATATCGTTGAACGCCTTTTCGGTCCGAGTATATCCCCCGAAAATTAAAAACGACTTTTAACCCTCTTAGTCGACCCCCCCCCCCCCCTTCATCAGCCCTTAAAATGGTATATAATTATGAAAGGGGTAGAAATAAAGGGCGGGTCACTGCGGCTACCTCTTAGAAGGGCCTCTCCACCCTCAGGATGGTACTACGCAGGAGATCGCGAGTATTTAGTACTACGGGATGTCACGAGCAACGCCGGGTCCATTCTTCACGGCTATGTAGATGCGTCTTGACCAAAAATCCCACCCTCGGCAAAAGTCCTTTTCATTACACGCTCCGCCCACTCGCTCTTACCGAGGGACAAAAGAGGTGCCTTTTGCCGGCAAAGTATTTTTGCTTTGTCCCCTCTCCCTCGCCCTCGATCTGACGTCGCAGTGAGTTACGGCCCCTTCCTGCTCGTGGCATCCTCAGGAGTTCGTACCACATTAATTACGGTTAATATCTGTTTCTAAAAGCTATAATATCTGTTCTGTTTGTATTTCTCGGTGGAGGGGGGGGGGGGGAGCTCGGTGGTGGGCTGTAACAAATGGGGTGTCCTTCTCTTACAAAACGGATATCAACAAAAGGTCGTAGATCTTTGCGATGAAGGGTTGAAGCCGGTTTCAGTCCTCTTCGTGACAAATGGAAGTCCCCCATAGAAACAGTACAACAGTACTATGACCTCAACTCCCACTGTACTGAAGTATTAATTATCCCATACGCCTATTCGAGACATCGAGTTAGTGATTACTAGAGATCGAATTTTTATGTATTTAAAGTTAAGTGGGCCTTGCAAGTCAGGCACAACTAACATGTAATTGGTCCCTTCGATATGAATTTGATAACTTGGAATGAGATGAAACATGAAAATGACAACTGATGATCATAACAATAATTCAGATGCACTGGGCCTCGGGAGGAACGGAACGCCTAAACGAAAATTCGAACCTCCCCTCGACCCTCCCAAACCCATCTGTCACGTTATGGGCTAACAGGATTTGGAAGACAGTCGGGAAATATTTACAGGAGGAAATATGAGCAAAAATGTTGCCGGTAATCAATGAAAATCAAAACGCAACGGAACCGAGTCGAATCAGGCGAAACGTTGCACACACTTCCAGGATGGGCACAGATTCTGAAAAAAATGTGCTTATTAACCAGGAAAGTCAAACTGTATTCCTAGACTGGGTCAGTCGCTTGAGAATAGCCGAACCAAGAATACTGTCCGTCAATTTTCTTGGGAAGCAGTAATAATCCACATGACGAATCATTAAAAAAAGATTTGAAACAAGTAATCAAGTTTTATCCCTGAAATCATCTGAGTCGAAATTTCATCACGATTATTACTAAATTAGAGAGCGGTACAGTGACGACCAGTGATAATGCAATTGTTATTCAATTGAAATTATAATCACAATGCAATATTATCAAGATCCAACGCAATCGTGATAATACAGTTTAGATTTTTAATTACACATTTCAAATTATTGATTTTTTATGAGTTTGATGAATGGTGGACTGTCCATTACGTAATATGATAAAATCGCCAGTATGTAGTGGAGAAGTATTGCTTAGAATAGAAACCAGCTGTAACAGACATAATACTGTTCGGCCTCTGGAGTCCACTATAAACGATTTCCATTAAATACATAAACATGAATGATACGAAATTATTTCATCATGATTGTTTCATAATTAATAAATATATAAGATAGGTATAATTGGATATGAAATACGTACATGGAAACAAGTTTGATTCAACACGACGAATGAGAATTCGACGTGTACCTAATGGTAATTGACATTCAAATTATAATAAATTACGAGAAATTGGTCGTATTTATGTAAGTTGTGAGTCAGTGTCTTCGACCAAATTCCTGTTACAAGTTGAGGTGATAATTTTAGAGTGAGTGGACTCCCAATAAAATGTTTTTCTGTCGGTCACCGCGGGAAATTACCATAGTCAATGAGCCCCGGCTGGTAATTTGCCTTTGAATAAGTTGGGCATCGCGCTTCCGACCATTAATCCAACATGACGTTCAAGCGAACTCAAAGAACCGTGTAATCTCGTGTATATAATTTCAAATTGAATATTCAAATCCGTCGCCCCGCTCATTCCGTCGAGAGGCTCCTTATTTTGAAATGGGTGATAAAGACGGATTTCCAAGGGATGCCCAGGTGGGAGATTTAGTTTCGTTAGAGATAGTAGGCTCCAACGTAAACAGACGTACTGAATTATTATGAGGAAGAAGTCGTAGTTAACATACCTAAAATTAAGACAAGGAATGGGTACTTTCAGGGGCGAATCCAAAAATTTTTGGAGGAGAGGGAAGATTATTAATTCGCTATCTTCACTATTTAAATCCAAGAAAATATATACAAAATTGACAATTTCAAATGAAGTACTGTAGAAATTCTCGTACTGTGGTACCACTTTGGTTTCAAATGTCCAAATTGTCCTGTATCCAGTTTTTCTGGTGAAAAAGCAGCATTAAAAATTCGTAACACACGATTTTCCAAGATACTTTAGGGGTGAAGAAATCAAATCAGATTTTTACTGTTGATTTGGAATAATAGATGGATTGAGGGGAAATTTGCAAAATAATAATCATTAGATATATTTGCCTGGTTTTTCCGTCGATTTCAGTATAAACCGAACGTGAGATCTGTTTCACTCAACCGAAAATGTTGTAGAAATGGCTGATTATTACGGTTTTTCATATCTCGAATTCGTAAAGTGAAAGAAAGGGTTTAGTCTGTAGGCAGTCTGAAACGTGGTGGGAAAATTATAGCTGATTGAAGGGAGAGAAACATTAGACTGACGGAAACATGAAACCTCAGAACGAGCGACCCAAATGAGGAGGATTGATTGATTGATTGATAAACATGTTTTACTAGCTCGATGATACTTAATTTTAAGGTAATCCGTACAACATGTCCGGCTATATGGTATTATTTACCGGCAGCCGGAGTTCACCGAAGTTAAAGCTATATTTAATCATTATTATCAGTATAGAAACCTTATTTGTTGTTGTTATGATATATTCTTAGTTTATTTTTGTAATCTTGTTTAATTCTATTGTTACATCTTTTTAACGGAAATTAATTGACTGCTGTTTGATTATTTAACATATTAGCATAAGTTCACTTGCAAGGCCCGACACAGTTATTTTACTTCTATTTTACTTCTGTATCTTAATTATAGTTGAATTCTGTTATCAATGACCGCCTGTACGCCCATGCAGTTTTTACGAATTTATATGAATCCTCCCAGTCACCACCGTCATGTATCCGAACCAGCTCTCCTCTATCCAGTATACTTTTACCAAAGTGCGCCCTCCCAATGCACCCTACAATTGGGCATCTTGCCAGAAAGTGCTCCGTGTTTTCGATTTCTTGCATGTTTTCTATTTCTTGTGTTCCGCGTAAGTCCAACTAACTGAGGCTATCAAATCCATGCATGTCTCCGACAGAGCCTTCAGATCAACGATAAATTCCGTCCTCATTCTTGAAGCGTGTATTTTACTTTTTACTCAAGTACCTAATTATTATTCAGCTGATAATTATACCCCCTCGAGTTATTTTTTCAACAAAAACGTATAGGAATAGAACAGAAAACATTGCAAAAGAGTGAAGATTTTCGTTAGGGTTATGTGTAAAACCTGGTAAGCCTTGACGGAGAACTGCTCAAATCCATGTAAGTCTCTTCGGTATCATCTCAACTTTTCCAAGGCTTGTTATTATAGTTCCAACCACATATCCAGCTTTATATCTCCTTCGGATCTTAGTTGAATAAGTAAAGATCTAAATTTTATTTAAAAAACTCTTGAAAAAGACAAAACTTGCGTTTTGCAGAGGTTCACAGGCGGCAGACCGGAATACATGGTCTTACAACGACAGAAGAAGGTTTCAGACTTACAGGGTATTGCAAGCGAGCATAGAGTAGTTATTATTCAATTGCATCCCAAGTTTCCAATTTTGGCGGATCAAGAACCTCATTTTCTACCTGGAAAGCTCAAAATCTTATTTTCGTCAAAAGTGAGACATACATGGTTTACTATCGATATTTATGTCGTGGCGTAGTACCCTATATAGGTACCAAATAATACCAAATATTACCAAATCAGTAGGAATAAAGGGAGAGTAGTTAGTAGGCAAGTATCATGGCTATTATACAGGCCCTAAAATTCAAAATACCTACCTAGTATTATAATATATACTATATAAGTAAATAAATATATAATAATAATAATAATAATAAATATCTAAGCCGCATATAATACCAGGAGTATAAATATCTACCTGCTACATAACATATAGGTAAGAGCTTTGATGACCGGATCCACCTATGTTACTTTTTGATATTCAATCATTTATGCATAGAACAGTTGGTCCGGTATCGATTATCAAGGATTAACGCCCTTGTTCAGTATAAAGTACGTGGAGTGTAACTCGGGCGCGTTCTTATGGCAGAGCCAGCAACATAAATTGTCCCAATCCTTTCCCAAATACGCCCTGGATGGATGAGGCGTCCGGTAATTATGATGATGGACACGAAACCGATACTTACTGGGGACTACCAAGTGGTTACACAGGGGATTTCAAGAGGTAGCAGACGGACCCCGAACTTGGGACTCCCCCGTTCCCCACTTTCCGGCAGAATATTAATTAGCAAAACCCGGTGTAATATGTGGTGTTTGAGGGGATCGGAGAGGCGAACGGAGTTGGAGTGCTCTGTCAACAATCAAACCTAAAGGTCTTAATCAGAAACCTTACCCTTCTCCTGCAACAAGCCTCCACTCCACTGCAAACGCCCTTTATCCCAAGCTTCCCCCTCAGACTTTAGCCAGTCCTTCCACGTAGATTCAATTCTCGTTTAGTTAATTTCGGAAGGTTAAGAGGAGAAGGGAAGGTTTCTCACGAAATGAGGTTCACAAACCCCCAAACCATTTTCCACCCTCTGACTGAGTTACAGCAAATGGTACTATCCGTTAACACGGTTTCCATTCCTTTCGGGAGGTCTACCGCCCTGAAGTCTTCCCTGCGCCACTTAGCTCCTCCTATTACGGCCCAGCTGGGGATGATTGCGATCCTAATTGGACCTATTTCTCCGAATCTCCCTTGACCAGCGGCCACAGCGAAAGGTGGTATAATCCAAATCCAATTTATCTTCTGAGACTGGAAGATGTTCAGTCATGATCCTACAAACTTGGCAACACGCGCGTGCTACTTGGGTGCCCTCTCCACGACTGCCCATCAGTACTGACGCAATCACACGATCGACTGTTGTATAATATATCCAACTTGAAACTAATTTATTAGGCATACAACTTGAAGCAAAATCTCCCAATTTGACAAGCAGCAAAACAGGAATTTGGAGAGATCCAAAACCAATACATCTCCTGAGGCTGGAAGATGTACCGTCATGATCTGACAAATTTCGCAACATGTACAGGCTTGTAACAGTGTGGCTGTTCTCGATATATTTTTGGTTTATTATTTTCAATAATGAACCATTGGAATCGAGCATGAAAAAAAAAATTCTTACCCCCCCTCAAAATTTGATGGTTTACGTTTCAAGGTATGTAGAATCCAAAACTGCAATAAAACGCTGCAAATCCCTGCACAACGGTTTATTATTTTGTATAGAATACCCTTCTGTTACAGATCACAGCTCTATGTATAGATAACCCGTCTATATAATATAATATGTACTATTCTATGCATAATTATGTAGATCGCAGACCCTCCGTAGGTTAGTACCTTACCCCGTACTCGTTACTAGGTACCTACCTAAATCACGAGTTGAATGTTGCTAAAATAATTCTGCCGATGACAAACAGTACCTAACAAAAAGAAACACACATAATGAAGTTCTGAAAAGAAATTGTTGATGAGGAGTGAAAAAAATTGCAAAAGTACCTACCAACAAACTCCAGCCCCTTCTACGTAGATGGTATAATGAACCGTTGTGTAATAATTTACCGTTGAGTAATGATTTACCGTAGTAATAATTTACCCATCAATAATACTTCAACGTTTGTTCAAGTTTCACTACCTACCAACAAACTCCAAAAGAGCCATCATTTTTCAAATTAAATAATATCACAGAACAACCAACTCGACTTCATACTCCGCCAATATAATCAGGTGATCCCTACCAATGATTGGCCGTATTCACAAATTCCTATTGTGGGCGCGTCTCTGGTTACGAGATTTGGTTTGAATTGTATACAATTTCATTCACACTGGAGTCGAAAATGCCTGTCGGTGCAAACTTCGGGGCCTTACTGTGAACGAACGGCTGGACGTACGATGCTCCGGATGGTCTTAAAAAACTCGCAAGTTCAAGAATTATTTAAAACCGTAAAAATATTTACGTAAAAAAATGGTATAGGCGTTTTGAAAATTTCAACCCCTATTTTGAACCCCTTAGAGATGACTGACAGTAACGTCGAGCTTCGAGGACCAACTAGACGCCGAACGGAACCTATAACCCGAATTTCATCAATTTTTTTTCATGGTAACTAAGAAAAGTGGCCCGTACGGCGTACGGCGTACGGCGGACAGACAGAAATATTTTTATTGCAGTTTTGGATTCTACATACCTTGAAACGTAAACCATCAAATTTTGAGGGGGGGTAAGAATTTTTTTTTTCATGCTCGATTCCAATGGTTCATTATTGAAAATAATAAACCAAAATATTTCTGTCTGTCCGCCGTACGCCGTACGGGCCACTTTTCTTAGTTACCATGAAAAAAAATTGATGAAATTCGGGTTATAGGTTCCATTTGGCGTCTAGTTGGTCCTCGAAGATCGACGTTACTGTGAGTCATCTCTAAGGGGTTCAAAATAGGGGTTGAAATTTTCAAAACGCCTATACCATTTTTTTACGTGAATATTTTTACGGTTTTAAATAGTTCTTGAACTTGCGAGTTTTTTAAGACCATCCGGAGCATCGTACGTCCAGCCGTTCGTTCACAGTAAGGCCCCGAAGTTTGCACCGACAGGCATTTTCGACTCCAGTGTGAATGAAATGTATACAATTCAAACCAAATCTCGTAACCAGAGACGCGCCCACAATAGGAAATTTGGCGGAGTCATTGCTAGGGATCACCTGATTATATTGGCGGAGTATGAAGTCGAGTTGGTTGTTCTGTGATATTATTTCATTTGAAAAATGATGGCTCTTTTGGAGTTTGTTGGTAGGTAGTGAAACTTGAACAAACGTTGAAGTATTATTGATGGGTAAATTATTACTACGGTAAATCATTACTCAACGGTAAATTATTACACAACGGTTCATTATACCATCTACGTAGAAGGGGCTGGAGTTTTTTGGTAGGTACTTTTGCAACTTTTTTCACTCCTCATCAACAATTTCTTTTCAGAACTTCATTATGTGAGTTTCTTTTTGTTAGGTACTGTTTGTCATCGGCAGAATTATTTTAGCAACATTTAACTCGAGATTTAGGTAGGTACCTAGTAACGAGTACGGGGTTAGGTACCAACCTACGGAGGGTCTGCGATCTACATAATATGTATAGAATAGTACCTACATATCATATTATATAGACGGGTTATCTATACATAGAGCTGTGATCTGTAACGGAAGGGTATTCTATACAAAATAATAAACCGTTGTGCAGGGATTTGCAGCGTTTTTCCGGTGGAGACGGGATCATCTCGATAATCGATAATCTCATAATCGATATCCCTTCTTAACCGGAAGAGAAAATGTATCGAGAACAGCCAGACTGTTACATGCTACTTTACATTTGAAACATCAATACTGACGAAATTCACAAATTTGATTGTCATATTTATGTAATTGCATTTTTTTTCACAGATCTAAGTATACGTTCTGCTCACCAACTTTTGCTACACAATGACCACTATTCCTCTTGTGACGGTTTCAGTGTTGCGAAAAACAACCTTCACAAAAGGTATTTTACGACTGATCGACCCAGGAGCGGCGCAGCGCCTCAGAATGCAAGAACAGACAATTTCAAATCTTAGTACTTAATTTGTATTTCGCGTTGCCGTAGAACCACTTACATTCCAAATCGTAAGACCAAATCAAACTCTATACGCCACTAAAGTCCAAACAAGAGCCTCTCTAACTGTGTGGAATACCCAAATGTTCAATTAATTTTTGGTTGATTATTTTCAATAATGAACCTTTGGAATCGAGCATGAAAAAATAAATTTAACACCCCCTCAAAATTTGATGGTTTACGTTTCAAGGTATGTATAGAATCCGAAAATGAAATACGAACATTTATGTATCCCACTTTTCACAGTTACCATGACCCAAAATGAATGAAATTTGGTTTTTAGATCCCTTTTGGGGTCTAGTTGGTCCTGGAAGCTCGGCGTTACTGTTAGTCATCTCTAAAGGGTGAAAAATATGGGTTGAAATTTTCAGAACGCCGTAGCTCAAAAGCATCCAATAGAAGGGTATGATTTTTTACGTTTTTAAATTTATCTTGAACTAAAGAATTTTTTGAGACCACCCGGAGCATTTTACGACCAGCCGTTCGTTTGCACCGAAAAGCGTCGTCAACACGATCGTGAATCAAACTGTATAAATCCGGCCCAGATATCATCACTAGGGAGCACCTGATTATAATCAAGGATAGCTGTATGAAGTCGAGTTGGATGTTCTGTGATATCATTTTATTTGGAAAATGATGGATCTTTTGGATTTTGTTGATAGTTACTTTTGCAAATTGAACAAACGTTGAAGTATTATTGGGTAAATTATTACACAACGGTAAATTATTGCAACGGTTTATTATACTAATCTACGCAGAGGATCTACTGCTTATTATTTACGTTATGCTTCATGAATAACTACAAATAATTAATGACTGAATTATTGAATCCCGCGCAATTGTATGAAACTTTAATTTCGGGCCGGCTCCAGGACTCCATGTAGGGCTTTCATGGGGGTAGCTGGAGGGCACTGACCACAGAAAGCAGTGATCTACGCAGGAGGGGCATCTATACAGGTACCGTTGTGTAATAATTTGCAGTTTTTTTTTTTTTTTAATGAAAATAGATTTCATCTTGAGAATTTTGACACCAACCGCACTTTCCTACGATAATCAGTTTTTATTACATACGATTTTTAGAAGTTTAATTTTTCAGAACCACGGGGTAACATTGCCAGCAGGTTGTTAGAATCTTGTTTAGTTTCATAAAGATACGTCACGATGTTCCTCTGGGATACTCAATACGTCCGATGGAAATATTTCGAGGCATTCCTCAGAATACCAACGGCCGAGTTTTTGATCCTCGCGATATCCCAAGGCTGGAAAGCGAATGTGATACAATCCATAAAAGTCTCGCCCTAATTTAAAATATGATTTACTGCTCTCCCCAAAAAATGGCCGGATCTCTTATCTCGGCCACGGAACACGAGTCGTGGCAGCGCTTTACAACATTTGGATTTTGAATCGAGATAAAGTTTTCAGGTAATCGACTTTTTATGAGCGGCTGCCTCGTAAAACGCTGTTTTCCCCCAACTTGCTCAATTCGAGATCGATATTAGCGCACTGAAATCGATTAACATCTTTACGACTCCGTCCGCTCACCTTCGGCGTAATTGGCCGGAGGTTTTTTAATGCCATTAAAACCAAAGATACCGATCGTAGCGCCACTCTTTATGCAATTAAAACTTCATTCTATCATCTTCCAGGAGACAGATATATCTAAAATTATACTGCTTTATAATACCTACTTACCAAGTGTTCTTTTCAAGTTGAACTTTATCACTTTGACACGCTTGCAAGTCGGGAGTCATAAAACTACTTTTTAATGCAACTCCAAATAATCTCCCGAACTAGAAACCTTTACGAGTATTCACTGCGAGCCTTTAATGATAATTTCAATCAGAACACTGAGACTTATATGATCCTACCTACTCAAACACCACCTTTGTTGTACGAGTATATGGAATGTTCGATATTTTATCCCTCCCATCTCTCCTACATTGGATTTGAGTTGAAATGTTCCTATGGGCAATTCTGTTAAGGTAATAAATTACAGGTCAAGATATAATATATTATTTTTTAATACAGGAACATTTTTAATACAGGAATCTTTTTGAGTTGAAATGTGCTGTATTTTAATAACAGGAACATTTTTAATACAGGGACATTTTCAATACAGGAAAATTTTTTAATACAGGAACATTTTTGAGTTGAAATGTTCCTATGGGCAATAATGTAAAGGTAATAAATTACAGGTCAAGATATAATATATCTTATAATATATTATAGGTAATTAAATTATAATATAATTATAATATAAATATTAATATTAAATTATAATATAAATAGGTAATTTATTACATTTACATATAATTAATATTAAATTATAATAATATTAAATATAATATAAATAATAATATTAAATTATAATATAAATAGGTAATTTATTACATTTACATATAATTTTATTATTTTACTTTTACCTGAACAATTTGAATATACTAAAAAAAAATATTATCAATAACATTTGACCGTCCGTGACCAGTGCCAGTGTTCTCAATGACCTTAGGCGGAGCAGTATAAGTGACGCTACAGTCTAAATAGGTAATGTTTCACCGTCCCAGTATAATGATAAAATCCGAAAATAAGTCTGTCATCAAACGGTTTCATTTCTTCAGGTTGAAAACGAAAAATTCGACGAGGTTTGTTAATCGTTGCTAACAATAATAAAATATTGATACAATTACTTTAAAGCACCTATTGCCAATAAATGGTGTATAGTGTGTATTTCAAACCCTAGATCCGTCACTGGCAGCTCTCAGATAATTTAGAAACCGCATACTGATCAAATATCTGTAAGCATGTGCGCAAACGAGAGCAGTTCAGAATTTTGTTTAATATCGACACCTGTGAGGGAGAAGGGCCAATCTGATTTTTTCCCCACCCATTTCTAGACTTCGGACCGCTGTTATTAATTCCCATTTTGAGTTTTACTACTTGTTTTTTCACAATCATTTGTAAACATCTATAGGCTACACGAATCTAAAGAATTTCTCGGTTTGGATTACCCCAAAAATTATTAAAAATAAAAATGTGAAAGAAAGTCCACTTTGGCCCTTTGAGACAGAAATCTTGGGTGAATCTCTGAGAGGAAGAAAGGCCAATCTGCTTCGTTCGGCGAGATTGGCCCTTTTTACTTCCGCGCTTCCAAGCACTGACGGCAGTAAAAAGGGCCAATCTGTACACATTTCATTTTATTCACATGTTATATTTTTCAAATAGGTAATAACTAAGTTAAATTAATGTAAATTACTGTTAAAAATTGACTATAACATCAGGCATAGTTTGTTAATGCTGAGAGTAAATAAAGTATGTATTATTGTCGTCTTAAAGGGTCTGACATCCAATTCCAAGATTTCTTGAATTTAACACTATAAATTCGATACTTATAATTCTCGAGTTTGCCCCAATTTAAAAATTCTATGTATTTTGATGAACACTTGTACAGTTCAAATATTTATTTTTTACCTCAGCAAAATATTATGGAAATTCGCTAAAAATCTGAGTTAGGTACATTATCAATAATCGGTAAACACAAGAACGCTGCAAATTATTACACAGCGGTTCATTATTTTATTCTGTAGATACCGGTTTTCCTGTATAGATCACGGTTTTCTGTGATCAATACCTACCTGCCCTCGAACTCCCCCCAGGAAAGTCCTAAATCGAGTAGGTAGGTACTGTAGCAGGCAGGAGAATTACAGTTTCATTAATTAATATGCGATGGATTCAACAATTCTATCATTAATTTATTTGTTGTCATGAAGCGTAACGTTTTTTCAAATTAAACATCCCGTACAGGCGTAGAGTATAATGCATGCATTACAGCGGACGTCCCTTATTGTGGTGTATAGATCAATCTCACTCACTGCAGATCGTCCGTAACTAGGTACATTTGAGTAACTGATGATGATCTATGATGATGTCGAATACATTGTGGAATTTAATTACCTAATTGCTGTACTAGTGGCGCAATATGAACAGCTTACGTACAAGTTTGACTACCGCCATTAGAGTAGGCGATGTTACCATCACAACAATGCCCCGAGAAAATTGAGAATAAATCGACTGATTGATCTAAGATTAGGCTGCTACCTACCTATTGTATCTTATATGCCTATGTTGTGTGGCAGCTTCAAAAGTTGAGAATACGGGTAGCAGACACAAGATTCGCAGAAAATCCCGTTCATAACCCCCCGCCACATATTCCACATAATTATGTGAACCTCAAACTAACTTTTTTTCGCGTATTCACATTCCTATTTTCGGGTTTTTAAAAATCAATGGTATGTATGGCAAGGTTTTTGTAATGTTGGTAAGCCCCGATTCTACATTGTGCCTTCGATTCTACAATTCCACAGCAATTCATGTTCGTGTTGATGACAAAAATCGATTTGCAGCTAACCGAATGCACAATATCATATTTATATATTACCTACCCATCCACCTAACTTGATCTTGTATTGTTCACAAGGTTTCCATCACTTTTGAGACCCTCAAGAAGAATTGGGTGATGATGGGGTATTCAAGAGACAAATTATACGCCTAATCTATTCTAATAGCCAGTGTTACCCACAAGGTGTATACGGCACTAGGCGTGTACTCGGCGTAATTAGATAGACGACCGCCTACCATGAGGGCAGAGTAATTGGATGGGTGGAGTTCAACCGATTTCCCTGTGGGCCTGTTGAAAATGATTATGACGAATTCCGTTTTCGACACTTGGAAATGTAGGAAAGATGGTGGCTACAGATAAATGGGTGATAATTACTCGTCTATCCGAACGTGGGTCATACGGGGGACCTTTTAAAGTAGATAACAAGCCGTATGAAGAAAAATAGTAATATGCACTACACAGTTTGAACTGTGTTCTGTCACTTTTAAAAGCGATTATTCCTTGCTACTCATCCAACACTTCAGGGGACGTGCACTGCCTTGCACCAGCTGTAAATATATTCCATTTTGGTTTACTGGTTTATTATTCTGTGAATATTACACCTATGTATCCGTTCAGCAAAAAATTTTTGTAACACCCCCCCCCCCCCAATTTTTTCTTTTACATTTCAAGGTGCTTAGATTCAGAAAATGCAATGTCCGTCCGCCGTCCGCCGTATCATGCATACCGGCTTCATTTTCGGTCTAGAAACAGTTGTGTCCCGAAACGTTTCAGCCCGATCGGAGCATATCCAAGGATGTTATGAGTGAAAAATGGGTATAAAATTGGTATTTTTAGTGTTTTAGTAACATGAGCTTTTGAGGTATCGCTTTCCATGTTTTTTGGGACGAGAAGACCGAATAGGAAGTTGAGTTTGACCAAAGAGTGAAAAATTGAGGTTCTGACGAAGGTTCAGCTTCCAAAATTCAGTTTTTATGAGTCAAAAACCTGGGAAAACTGTCTGAAATTACCATCAATTTGTATAATACCACTGGAAAAAGTGTCAACAGGTGAATCAAGACAATTAAATGGCTCTATCAATGATCAAAAATGATTTGAAAAAAATAAATAAAAAAAGAACGTAATTTGTGTTTTTGGGGGACAAAATTGGTGGAAACCATCATAAATAGTTATTTAAATTATTGCACATGGAAGAAACAATAAATGAACAGCCTTCACTTCCAGTTGAATAATAAACCCACGTGACAAGGGTTTTTCAGCGTTCTTTTAGTCTAGGTGAAGGATGGTGATCTTGAGGTTCGGTCGAGAAATAAGATAAGATAGTTTTAGGCCGACGTTTCGATGTATTTATACATCATCTTCTGGGATTAGGTATCATGTGCAGTTGTTCCCAGTGATGACTCTATGAACGGCTGCTGTATTGTGATTACTTATTTAATATTGCTGGGTTGTGAAATATTGATGATGCACTGTAATATGAAGAAATAACATGTTGTGCTGACAGTGGATGCGCAGAGGGCACTGTCAGCACAACATGTTATTTCTTCATATTATGATGCAACATCAATGTTTCACAACCCAGGAATATTAATGAATTTATCACAATACAACAGCCGTTCATGTAGTCATCACTGGGAACAAGTGCACATGATACCTAAGCCCTGAAGATGATGTACAAATACATCGAAACGTCGGACTAAAACTATCTGATCCTATTTCTCGACCGAACCTCAAGATCCACATCCTTCACCTAATCTGAACATCAACGATCAAAAAACCCCCAAATCTCCTGTTTATTTTTAGTATTATAAGCACCTACTTATTTCTAGACTCCCGGTAGTCAAGATCTTATTATAATCGGTTAATAGAAGAGAAGATCGACAGGTAAATTCTCACTGGCTCTTTCCTCATGGGCCTCATCTCTAATAAAGTTTCACAAGAATTTGCAGGCTACTGTGAAGTAATCCCAAAATATACAACATTGTTCTAATACCTAATTTCGGGATTTTTCTCAAAATAATCATTTGCAAACAAATCCGAAAACAATGTAGTACGTATCACAGAACACACATCTCGTGGAGTACCAAATCCCTCATCACGGTGCTAGTTAGAAATTAATATGGTTTTCCCCTTTCCGAAACTGAAAAATGTTTATACAAATAAGCTGTATCAATCGAATTTACTTTTGCCTTTATCTGAGAGAGACCTCGGGGGAGACGAGAGTGGTCCTCAGCGTAAATATTTGTATTCAATGCGACCGCCGTCCTTTTTTTTCTCCCTGTCATGTCCCAGGACTTTTCTGGATTTTGGGGGGGGGGGGGGGGGGGGGGGTGAATAAATAGCTGATCCATAGAAAATGTTTATTCGGCGGCCGCCGGCTCCGAACCCCCCCGGGGGGGGAAAAGTTCTCGAAAACTTCCCCTCATTTCAATTTTTGATTGACCCTTGAGTGACCGATCAGACGCGGGCTTGGGGTGACAGAGATATGAATCAGCTCTAATCTTTAATCTCTTAATAAGTATTTGCTCCTGGACGGGTCAACGCAGTGGATTGCTTCGGAAGATAGGTGTTTGCAATAGGGGTGGATCAAGAAAGATTTCCTTTCCACTTCCCCCAGTCCCTCATCAATTCCATTAATTTTTTTTTCGCCCAACAGAGAAAAACGCCAATTTCGAATATTTCATTTATTCACTCCGACAGTTTTCTTACCAAGAAAGAACGGTTCATGCATATTATTTGACTTAAATGCACAGAAGCCCTATCAACGTACATAATATTCGTGTCATTACGCCATAAATATTTCACTTGTTTTATCAGAACTATAATAACACAGCTAGTGCAACTGTAAAGAAACATGACAACGAAGGTCGTTGAAATAAACATAACGAAAGTAACTGAGACGACCTGATGATTGACAAGAAAATGGACAATGGAAATGATTGGTCCGGTAGTAACACCAACCAGCTTAAAATACAGCAGCGGAATTTTCGACGGTATTTTAAGGTATTAAGCAACGGCACCTATTTTAAGGTATTTAAAATACAGCAACGGTAGTAAAATACAAATCGCTTTGCCACTTCTTCACGAGTGGGTTATCTTTTAGACTGAAAAGTTATTCAGATGAAGATGAGTTCTGCTTTAGTTTCACAAAGGTTTTGACAGTTTCACAGTGTATTTTGGCGTCCATGCCCTGTTCAGGTTTGAACCAACTTAACAGAGATCCTCAGTACACCAGAGCCAGACCTTACTTACCTACCACAACACTGTAGCTACATATAAATCGAGATCTATGCAAGTATTATAACAACACAAACTCTAAAATTGCAAGCAAATGATATTTAACTAAGTATTCAACTCACTAACGAAGCTCAGACGTGTACAAAATTGTTGGACTAGCCTTTGTTGAGTTGTTGGTATATTGCACCGTTCAACAAGGAACTCTCCAAAATAGCTACTTAAAATTAGAAGGTTATGAGTAAGGGGTTGGTGATTTTAGCGAATTTTCGAAGAAAAGGAAGCTATTGTTCTCGGTCCAAAATGTTTAAAACTCGAATTTCCAAAAGATTTTTATACCAAAATCCGTTTCAGACCATCTTGAATTCACTGCCGAAAGACACCAAAAATTATGTGTATATATATATATATATATATCATATATATATATATATATATATATATATATATATATATATATTATATATATATATATGTATGTATGTGTCATTCCAGACGATAACTCTCGACAGAATTGAGATAAAAAGTTCAAATTTGCACGAAAAATCTGTCTTGGCAATCGACAGGCTAAGTTCGTAGATGGGCAGAATCGGGTCACTCTAAGGGGGAGTTTTAGGGGGGGGAAATTACCCATAAATTCCCAAAATAAAACAGTCTGACAAGTGACACCTCATTTTAAAGGTTTTTCTACGCTGAACACGATGGTGAAATCAGAATTGCGATATCTCATTCCGTTCTCAAACTGGAGCACTTTGAAGATGAAGGAACGTGGTTATTTCTTGAGATAATTAAACAGTTTTACATAAAATCAGTTATTTCTTCGAAAATTCGCTCTTATAGCCATGCTGCATGACTGTGGTTTTTTAGGTTTATTGCCTTCTTGAAATATTATACTGGTCACGGGTTATTAATTGTTCTTCCCTTTAATTATTGTTTCAAGTGTTGACGTGGTGTTGTAGTTGATGGTAGCTACAGAACAATGTTTTTTAATAATATGCGTTTGTAGGTGTAGATACCTACGTTAAGTATGTGTATCTATTTCAGTGACAAAGACCTCGACAGTTTTCTTACCAAGGAAGAACGATTCATGCATATTATTTGACTTAAATGCACAGAAGCCCTATCAACGTACATAATATTCGTGTCATTACACCATAAATATTTCACTTGTTTTATCAGAACTATAATAACATACAGCTAGTGCAACTGTAAAGAAACATGACAACGAAGGTCACTGAAATGAACATAACGAAAGTAACTGAGACGACCTGATGATCGACAGGAAAATGGACAACGGACATGATTGCTCCGGTAGTACACCTAACAGCTTAAAATACAGCAGCGGTTCAAATCGCTTTGGACTCTTCCCTGGCCACTTCTTCACAAGTGGGTAATCTTTTTAGATTGCAAGTTATTCAGATAAAACCAACGTTCTATACAATTTAACATGGAACATGTTTTTACGGGAGTAAACCGGGCTGCAGACCGTCCTGTCCCGTCCATGTAACACGGCTCCCCTCCCCGTCGCCCACACAGTTCTCCCTCTACCCCACTCCTGCCACCCAACTCACCACCGCTCCAACCACAACTTGGCCGATGACTGCATGGCCAGACCTCACTCCGCCGAAAACTGCCGAGGGGGTTCTACCTACCCGAAAAACGCAGAAAGCAGCTGACGACGTGTATTACATTACATTGCGTTAGTTCGCTGGTCCAAGGCTTCGAAATCCCACGAAGTTTTTTTGCTTCCTCACTACCGAAGGCAGGGAAGCCTTGGATTCGTGATTTAGTAAAACGTATTGCCCAACGGAAGGATGAGTTCGAAGATGAACAATTTAAAATTCCGTTTCAAGGTGTGTAGAATCAGAAAATGCAATTAAAATTAAGTACGAAGTTTTATCGTTTACTGAGGCGCGACTCAAGGATTAGCGGCAGATGGAAACCATTGGAATCGAGCATGAAAACCGTTGTGTAACACAAACGGTGGGTACAGCTTTCGTACAAGTACGCAACCACGAGGGACATTTTATGTCTTTGCGCCCCCTCCCGCACCCACACCAAGTACTTCGTACTTAATTGTTTTGGTCAAGATTTCCAACGAATGGAGGACGAGTGCCGTCTTATAAGACCAATGATAACTACGTTTGATTGTGCTCGTTGATGGTTGCGATGTAATGGTAAATCGAGAGCTTTCCAACGAGTGGTGAACGATTTGTATACGATGATAACCGGAGAAGTTCATGCGCATTCATTTAAACAATCACGCTCATACCGCAGCTTGTCGGCCACGCACTCCGCAGTGGTTAACGTAATATGGTTAGGAAAATCGAGAGCTATCCAACGAGTGGTGAACGATTTTTGTACGATGATAACTGGCGAAGATAAAGTTCCGTAGCAACGAATCGGTTGTAAGCGATAATCATCAGAAATATTTTCGTGACGCTTCTCCGTTACAAGTCCCGCGTTACATTTTCGAGTTTATGTAGCAAAGTAAAGACATAAAATGTCAAAAAAGTTCATATATTATCCTCCAAAATGAAAATTTCCAAATACCATTTTCCGTTTCAGACATATTTGGTTTCGTGTCTGTCTGTCTGGCTGTGGTAATTCCTTGCAAGACCCATAACTACCTGAAATAAAGGTCGAAGTGGGCTGAAATTTTGAAGGTAGGTGCGGGTTGAGTCACAGATCAAACCATACCAAAATAATGAAAAAGTACCGTATCTTTCGTCTGCGCATGCGCAAATGTGAAATAATTGGAACACCCATAAGTACCCTAAATATCGTTGAAATGAGTTCAAACTTGGAGGGTCGGTCAGGAATAATACTTTGGTAGTTCCAAATTAATTTCATCGGAATCTTAACTTCGATCTAAGCATGCGCGAACATGAAATGTTGACCATTTCCTTGTAACGCTCTAACCACGCGATAAATAGTCGCAGAGAGCTGAAATTCTGAGGGTATACGCGGGTTGGATCGCAAATGGTCCCGTTTCGAAATCATGAAAATCGTTTATTCTGCGCATGCGCAAACGTGAAATACTTGGGAGTGACCATAACTACCTTAATTATCGTTGAAATAAGTTCACAATTGGAGGGTAGATCAGTATAATACTTTGATGGTTCCATTATGAACTTCATTGGAATCTTACTGCAATTTCCCTCTGCGCATGCGCAAACATGAAATGTTGACCGTTTTCTAATAACGCTTCTAACTACGCGAGAAATAGTCGTAGAGAGATGAAATTTTGAGGGAACACGCGGGTTGGATCGCAGATGGTTCATGGTTGGATAACGAACCTACCCAACTAGTCTACACGTTCATGTGATTCAAGTGAGGAAGCTATACCTAGTGCCTACTCGAATTGGCAGACGTTTTTCTACATACCTCCATATCCTCTGTTATCATGTACCTATTCGAAAAACATGTTCCATGTTTCCTTGCTTTGATCCTTGATCCAAACTGTTATAATCCGGGGGTCTGGGGGTGTCTCCCAGATTTCATTTGAAAATAAACGTACCGTCATGAACACAAACCACTGGCGGCTAGACCCCTACGGCAACGCTTTTTTTTTTAATTCGCCCGGCAGGATCTTTTGTACTGCAGTTTCTTTGAATGAGCGAAATGAACATTTTTCACGAAGAGTGTTCAATGGCAAATTTTGACTGGTTGTTTGTATTGAGCTGGAAGTGTCTTAAACATGAAATAATATTTTCATGATCAACAGTAGTTGCGTTTTCCGCAAATAACAAAAAATAAAACTTGCATTTTTTATCCAGCCCACGATTCGCAGATCTGAGAATGTTTTTTTCGACTTTTATCCCTTGATTTTGTGTAGTAGTTTTTTTCTCTCAAGAACATGTAGTATATCTTTATTTCTTCGCCGTTGCGCATTCTCGTAATTCACCGCAACTTCGAAGTCAAAACGATCTTAGAACTTGGGTTATTTCCTTCAAACAATTAGTTATTTGTTTTTTCTGGTTCCTCGTTATTTTACGCTCATCACAGAAACACACTCGAATGATCACCGTCCGTAGCTGCTGAAGGAAACCTGCCTTTCTCCGAACAATCTATTCACCATCATCAGACACCGCCGCCTTTCAACGGACGGCCCCGTGCCTCAGGACCGTCTTTTCGGGCACGTTCTGGGGAAACAACCTCCCTAACCGTGAAGAAAAAGCTTGTGAATACTGTTTGTTACACAAGGTGAAAATCCCTTTTGCCGTCATGACTGTGAAAAATGAATTCTCAACTCTTCTCCCTTCTGACAAAACAAAAACGAATAAAACCGCCTCTTTTACATTCTTTCTTCATCACGACCTCCCACCTCCCCCGCCACCTTCGCAGGTACAACAGAACCAGCCTTCATCCAGCCATCAGCCTTTTCCTCGCTTACATCAGCAGCACAGTCAAACGCTCACAACGCCGAAGCTACAATGGAGGTTTAAAAAATGGAGAAAAAGAACCGCGACCGAGGCTTCCGTGCTAATGGTCTTTTTTAGGTTGACAGGCAAAAATAAGATGCTTTTTTTTCTCTTCTTGAATAGGACACGCGTTTGTTGGTGTGGAAAAACGGTATACGTATTATCATGGCGCGGGTTACGCTAAAGCTTACAGCGCGCTTCCCGGGGGTTCTGAAGAAGAAAAAAACCTTCTGGATAAAAAAGGAAACTCTTCTATGGATTCCCGGCATTGTGTCAACCCCGTTCTATACAGCTGAGTTGATAAATAGATACAGTATTTTCAATCCAGACATTTTTCTTTTCAAATATAAATTCTCTCTCCGGATAAGGTCGTCTCCCGTTGCTTTTGACTTCTTTAGTCGGGGGGGTTTTTTTTTTTGCTCGCGCCCGACAAAAATCCCTCATTTGGAGTTGGAAGGAGTATTAGACGTTCTTCCGATGTAGCGGAGGGAATAAATCTTGTTCAGCCCTTTCCTTTTGTCATATTTCCCAGAGTCAGCGGGTTATTTTTCTTCTGCTCCGCGGTGATTTCCTGTTTGAGTCGTATGGCAGGTACCGAGTACCAGTGAACAGAATCAAACGCACGCGAGGTCGTCCGACACAGGTACTTTCTGATGAGCGCTCATATTTATAGGCTTGGGTTGCTGAGGCAGCAGAAAAGACAGAAGTGTGACGGTAACATAATATGTAGGTATATTTTTATATTTTATATATATTTTTATCATAGTGAGTATATTATGTGTAATATATTACTTATCTTCATAGGACCTTTGCTGCGAATGCCGCTCAATCCCTCTAATGGGGGAATATATTAGGAGAAATTTCTTATAACGATGAAAATGTAATAAGCTTATATAAATACCTACACCTAGCTACACAACTGCATGAATTATTGTTTAAGAGAATGGTAAATAATAGTCTATCGATATTCCGATGCTGTTACTGTGTAATAATTTTAAAACGCAGCTATTTTCTTATATGGTTGTTACCTTGAAATATTAAAATATATTTACAGACCAGATAGCAATGAGCGGCTCATTAATCTCTTGACATACCTATTCCACGGGAAGTGGTACAGCTAGTCTAGGACCAAAGTTTAGTGTGCAATTTACTGCAGTAAAACGTACCTATTATTCGAATGATCTGAGACAACTGATCGACTCCCAAGTACAACAAAAAACAATAAAAATTTGATGGGCATTATAATTTTTTCATATAAATACCGAATTTTATGGTTAAAAACGGCTGGATGTATTGTTCATTATTTATATGAATGATATAGCAGATTTGGAGTTGCCTGGTAGTCTTATTCTTTTTGCTGACGATACTGTAATGTACGTAGCACGCAATACATGGGATGAATGTTATAGTAAAGCAGAACAAGGCATGCAAATATTGAACCGTTGGTTCAATAAAAATAAATTGACGTTGAATATCACAAAAACCAACTATATGATCTTTAGCCCGAGTTCGAAAACTGTGCCGGATCGTTCTGCCAGGTTGGTGCTTCATGAAACAGAATGCGATTTGTCTGTGTGCCATACATGTAAGGAAATTCGCCACGTGAATATAGCCAAGTACCTTGAAGTTTATTTCGATTCACACATGAAGTGGGGTAAACAAATAACTGAAACGAATAAAACATTAAGGAAGCTATTATATGTATTCTCAAAACAGAGACGCTGCGTGAACATAAAACTCATGAAACAAGTGTACTGTGCATTGGTTGAATCGGTGCTTACGTACTGTCTGCCTGCGTGGAGTGGTGGCTATATTACAGCTTACCAGCCGATAATTAAAACACAGAAAGCTATAATTCGTATTATATCAAAGCCTGGTTATAGGGAAACACACTTTTCCTCTCATTAAAAAACTGCGTACTGTTTTTTGCGGATGTTATGAAAATTAGTCGAATAAAACAACTTGTGAGGGAAAAATCATTTTCTTATGCTCAACACTTATTCGAAACTAGGAGAAAACAAAGGTATCTGATTGTTTTACCATTGGTAAAAACTACCTTGGGGAAGCAATCTTATACATACCGCGGTGCTGTTTCCATAAACGGGCGTTAGAAAATAGGGTTTCTTTGATTGAGGGAAACACACGGAAATTTAAAAAAGAGCTGAATACTTTTGTTCTGAGATCAAGGTATGGCGTGTAATTTACAAGAAAATATATCTTTTTTTCCAATTGCTTTGTAAATAAAAATAATGCCATATTTTACACCATAAGGAAAATTAAAAAATACTGTAATAGTTACACACAGGAAATAGTTGCGATAAATACGTACCCATATGTTTTAGACTGTACATACGAAAAAGAGGTACATTAATTTTGTTTTGTCTTTGTTTTTGTATCAACGACTTTATTGTAAAGGCAAAATACGGCCAGTGACGCTACTCTTCCCCTAACACGGGCAATTAGCCCATATTGGGGAATAATTTTCTGTACATGTCTTAATGAATGCCATTTATGTATTGTATAATATTAATGAAAATAAAAAAAATTAAAAAAAGTTATGTTCAGTGAGTACTTTCGGTTTCGGTGTTGTAAGGAGTGTAAGTCACATCAAATATTCTCTCAGTGCCTGCGTCATGCCGCATGACAGGTTTTTTTTTTTTGTCCTTGATTGTTTTCCATTTTCCTAAAACGGTTGGAAGACGGTTGGGGAACTGAAAACCCCAACGGTGCTCCAACGGCTCAAGCGGTTTCAGCTGACTGGGAGTTAATCCTGTAAATCTCTTGTAGTCCCTCGGGCCATGTACCTTTACAGGAGTTTAGACAACCTAATAGCCGGAACGGAAAGGCACAGCCTTCCGAAGTATCCCCTTATCAAAGGATCTGGACAGATTCCCTTCCCCCAGCCGCTGGCAAACCTGGAAGGGTGGTCTTCACTTTCTCTTCTGCATGTTTACCGAAAACCCCTTTGTATTCCTTCGTCGTGCAGGTTTGCCGATACCGACCGGCAAACCCCTGAGGAAGTGCCGACCCTGGTGAATAGGCCATCTCATTTGTCCACCTTCTGTCCTGAGGATTTCGCACCTCCTGTTGTCCTGTTGTCGTCCGCAGCTTCGTTTCTCTTTCCAACAGGATTTCCCACCCACACAGGAAGACGTGTAACGTGAGGGATGGCTTTCTTCCGTCGTGGGTGGCCGGTTTCGTCTTGTCAATCATCCAGTCATCGGTGTGGTACCGATATTATGTTGTATCACAGCAAACTCCCGTAACCCCTAACTACCCAGACATAACGCATGTTTTCTCCTGGTCTCAAGAATGCAAGGAAAATATCAGGAAAAACACCAGGTTTGATGCATCACACGACATTATTTACCCATATATATTTATATGTGCAAATGTTGCGGATGTAACTTGCATAAATCCCTCGGCTTGTTCAAGAAAAGAAGTGATGTGAGGCCCAACAGATTGAACGCTCAAAGTATTTAATTAATACCACGCCCAAGCAATGACTTCTACACTAGGAGTTTGCCTTGGCTAGCACCCTCGGTTTTCGAAAATCTACCATCAGCAATTAAAACAACTAATTCTGTAGCTGTATTCAAAAACGTCTGCCAATTCGAGTAGGCAGTATAGCGTCCTCACTTGAATCTCATGGACGTATACAATAGTTAGTTCATTTTGATACGATCCCACCCGCGATCCCACCCGCGTGTACCATCAAAATTTCAGCTCTCTACGACTATTTGTCGCGTAGTTGGAAGCGTTACAAGGAAACGGGTAACAGTTCATGTTCGCGCACGCGCAGACGAATGAAATTCTTATGGAACTATCAAAGAATTATTCTTGATCGAACCTCCAAATCTGAGCTCATTTCAACGATATTTAAAGTAGTTACGGGAGTTTCAAGTATTCCACGTTTGCGCATGCGCAGACGAAACGATTTCCATGATTTTGAAACGGGACCATTTGCGATCCACCCTGCGTGTGTACCCTCAACATTTCAGCTCTGTACGACTGTTTTTCGCGTAGTTAGAAGCGTTGCAAAGAAATGGTCAACATCTCTTCAATTTCATCAATTTTTATTCGTGGTAACTAAGAAAAGTGGTCAGTACGGCGTACGGTGTACGGCGGACAGGCTGAAATATTTTTATTGCATTTTCGGATTCTACGTACTACCTTGAAACGTAAACCATCAAATTTTGAGGGGGGGGGGGGGTTAGATTTTTTTTTTTCATGCTCGATTCCAATGGTTCATTATTGAAAATAATAACCAAAAGTGGGAGATCCTACTTTGGGGGAATTAGACAAAAAAAACAACTAATTTTGGGGAAAAACGCGACTACTTTGGGGGAAGCCTCTGGCGGGAATGTGACCAGTTTGGGAGAACGTAGAAAAGAACTGTTGTTCCACAAAAAAAAAGATTTTGGGGTAGCTATAGAATGAACAGACCACACGCGTGGTTTGCCGTTTAGTTACATAGTCGCATCGTACATTATTGTAGATTACTCATCGTCGAGTAGGTATATCAGAGTAATTTAGGTAGTAAGTAATTTACCTTACTGTTCATTTTCACTACAAATAATCTCCTTTTTGTCACTGACTACGTAACGCGTGCTCACTACGGCCAGATAATCTAAAACGTTTTTATCCTTTACATACTTCTTCCAAAGCTCACCGAGTGCTCCCAGCACGTCACAGATTGCGTTTCTTGGATTATTTTGAACTGAAAGTAATAAAGTTGATAAGAATGAATTTTTTTGAGATTTTTTTGTAGATTTTTAAATTTTTTGAATTTTTGAAATGTTTGTAAGTATGTACTTATTTATTTATTAACTTCAACTGATGTTACCGAGCTCGCTCTTATCTCGGAACCCCGTTCCCCAAAAGTCGCCGTAGGACTTTCGCCCAAAGCCGTCGCTCAAAAACACACCTTTCACTCGAGGTTCTCCCAAACTCGTTACTCTCGAAAACGCTGCAAATCCCTACACAACGGTTTATTATTTGGTACAGAATACCCTTCTGTTACAGATCACAGCTCTCTGTATAGATAACCCGTCTATATAATATGATATGTAATATTCCATACATATTATGCAGATAGCATACCCTCCGTAGGTTAGTACCTAACCCAGTGCTTGTTACTAGGTACCTACCTAAATCACGAGTTAAATGTTGAAAAATGATTCTGTCAATGACAAACATTACCTAAAATGGCAAAAGAAACGCACATAGTGAAGTTCTGAAGGGAAATTGTTGATGATGAAGTTGCAAACGTACCTACCAACAAACTCCAGCACCTTCTACGTAGATGGTATAATGAACCGTTGTGTAATAATTTACCATTGAGTAATGATTTACCATTGTGTAATTTACCCATCAATAGTACTTCAACGTTTGTTCAAGCTTCGCTACCTATCAACAAACTCCAAAAAAGCCATCTTTTTCAAATGAAATAATATCACAGAACAACCAACTCGACTTCATACTCCGCGATTATAATCAGGTGATCCCTAGCAATGATTTTATCTCGGGCCAATTCCCGATTGTTAGCGCGTCCCTGATGACGAGATTTGGGCTAAATGCATACAATTTCATACACCCTGCTGTTCAAAAAGCCAGTCGGTGAAAACTTCTGTGAAGGAACGGAGGGACGTAAAATGCTCCGGGTGGTCTAAAAAAACTCATAAGTTCAAGAACTATTTAAAACCGTAAAAAGATTCACGTAAAAAAAGGTATAGGCGTTCTGAAAACTTCAACCCCTATTTTGAACCCCTTAGAGATGACTGACAGTAACGTCGAGCTTCGAGGACCAACGTCCTATTAACGGAACCTATAACCGGAATTTCATCAATTTTGATTCATGGTAACTAAGAAAAGTGGTCAGTATGGCGTACAGCGTACGGCGTACGGCGGACAGACAGAAATATTTTTATTGCATTTTCGGATTCTACATACTTAAAACGTAAACCATCAAATTTTGAGGGGGGTTAGAATTTTTTTTTTTTTCATGCTCGATTCCAATGGTTCATTATTGAAAATAATAAACCAAAAGTTTGTTTCTGTTGATTCAGTTCGCTATTTGAATATAACGAGCTATTCGTGAGGCCACAATGCTCGGAATCAGTCTTATTATGCTCGACGCGTTTCTTCTTCATCGGCCTCTAAACGAACCGGAGCTTGGGAACCCACCCTGTTGCTATCCACATGTCCTATTTAACCTTTCAAGAAAAATGATTGATAACTCTGAAGTGCTACCTCACTTTTGTTGCTACCTTTCCCCATCTGGCTCCCCTTCCCCAGACCACCAACAAGGTCCTCAACAAAGGAAAACCGCTAATCCCCCCCACCACGGAGAGCAGTCTGAAATGTTGACACAGCTTCTTAACGACCCTCGAACGGTGTATAACCAGGGTTTAATATGATGGGACAGAGAGAGAGGTTCTAGGTGAGCCCCACCACCGTACGCACGCCATTGTTACCTGTGATAATGGCCGCTGCAATGAAATATGGGATTGCTCGAGCCGTTTACACAAATGTTAACATACCGCTGGATGGTATTCGGAACACAATCGTTTGTTGACTCAGGTTTCAGCTGCCGGAGTTTCTGCTTCTGTTATCTTCAACAGAGACAAAAGGATTCGGCTCTTCAACGACACCCTTCCCGGGAGGGTCGCGAGCGTGCGGAGATTTATTGAAAACAAATATTTAAGTTTGGCTCCGAGAACGCAGAGTCCAAAAGCCCCGGTTATGGGAAACAATCGAAAAATCATTGGACGTTTTGTGGGGAAACCAACAATTCCACACTTCCAGATGTCGATGAACGTTGAAGCTTTTGGGAATCGCGACACTAAAAACCGAACTTTTAATCTCATACAATTGAATTAACAGGGGCAATGCGGGAGTACATAATTATCTATACACACGTATGTTTGATAATAATGCTTAACCGTGGAACCCCCTTTATACTATCCAAATCTGCCTTAGCACACCATCCTCAGACCCTACATGTACCTCATACATACCCATTTTATCCTAAGATTTTATTTTTGCAGTCTTCATTCAGGCTTTTGGTTTATTATTTTCAATAATGAACCTTTGGAATCGAGCATGAACAAAAAATTCTACGCCCCCCCCCCCCCCCCCCCCCCCCGCACCGCACCACCACAAAATTTGATGGTTTACGTTTCAAGGTATGTAGATTCCGAAAATGCAATAAAAATTTTCTGTCAGTAGCCAAAATTTATGAAATTTGGTTTATACGTATTATTTGGTTTATCGATTTATAGACTTTCACCAAAACGACCCCACCTTCACCGAAACAATAAACGACTCGAGAAATGCCACTGCCTCAACAGTCCATTGATGACCTAGAAAATAGTTGAGATCCAGTTGGGGCCAGTTCCAAATTACACCCGAACATTGAAAACAAACTATAGTTTTTTTTTGTTTGGTGGTGGTGGGAGGGGGGGGGGGGGGGTTAGGAGAAAACGCTTTTAGGATGTGCAAATTATAGATCCAGAACCCCCAGCCCAGAAGTCGAATGGGTGCAGGTGATGGCATCCCTACCATCGTCTTCTGGAGAGGAACCAACATTTGATGATTACGTTGACGAGAACGGATGAAGAGACCATCGCTGAGTGCACCCAGACTACGATCGAGGATTCGGATGAAGAAGATCCTGCAGAAGACACTCCAGTGCCTACGAGGAAGGAAGCACTTGCAGAATTGGCCACTGCACTGAAGTTTTTCGAGTATAACGTCAGTGATCCATCATCGTTTGATCATATTTGAGAGCTCGAGATACTCATTAAAAGAGTAGAAACTGGTAGCGTACAACAAGCAAAAGTGACTGTTTACTTCAGCAGTACAAAAGTTTTTCAAATTTAGTATTCAATTACATTCAAATATACCTACGTATTTCAAATATACATTTTTTCTGACTCAATTTTGAAAATTCATTATGTACCAACCTCTACATTACGAATTTTTGACTGATAAAACTTGAATGTAAGGAAAACTGGATTCATGGAAAACCTGGATATAAGGGAAAAAATTCTGGCCCCTTGGGATTCCTTATATCCAGGTTTTACTGTATAACTTGGGGACCACCTCGCTCCTATCCTAAACAGTTCAGTGACTTGAGATATCTCTTTTTTTACAGAAGGGTTATCTATGCCGTTTGTAGAAAATTTTGTAGCTAAAAGGTTTTCCATTACTAGGATAGGTATAGATCCTACCTAAGGAATTTATGCGTCCACCAGTGCATATTGTTATGTGTATTCCATAGTAAGGTATTGTGACAATCTAGTATGGACTGGAGGGTGGGGGACTGATACTTGGTGGGTAAGGAGAGAAAATGAGAATCAACTCGATTACCCACGTCAGTGAAGTCGCCACTCCAGCACCTACGTAAGATCCAAAAACAAGGGGACGACAAAATAATAAAAGAACGGCGAGTTTTTATCCAGGGGGTCCGCGGATGGTGGCGGATTCAATACTCACTCTCACTCTTACTTCTACTCTCGAACCGTTCACAGACTGCTGATTTAGTTTCAACCGATTTATTCTTCAATTTGCCTACTCTCTCTACCTCATCAACTCACTCATCAGACTTCACCCGTCTTTTCACTGGACTTCTCTTCATCGACACGACTACGGAAGACTCATAAATGCAGCCACCTCATCTACTACATTGGAGCCGGACGTATTCTGGATCGTGCTGATCGGACCCCTTCCTCAGCGCTTCCAGCTAGGGATGGGGAAAAAAAACGTGGAGCTGTTTCGAGGAAACAGTTCCACAAAACCTGAAACAACTGTTTCAAAAGAACGGCCACAGACGGTCTTGATTCGATTTCGGTTCCCAAGGTTTGCAATAGTCCAGCAGGCCAATTTTGACGGTTCACTATTGAGTTCACTATTGAAAATAATAAACCAAAAAAACAAAAATACTGTAAGTAGGAAAAAAGAAAAAAAGACGGGTGATTAACCGTTTCCATTGGCGACAGCTTTGCAGCTGGAAAAACGAAGAAACAGTTTCGTGTTTTTGTTGTTTTGGCCAAGAGCCAAAATTTCTTAAAGCGTTATTGTTGCCGAAGCTGTTATTTTGAAACAGCTTTCCCGAAACTTTTGGTTTATTATTTTCAATAATGAACCATTGGAATCGAGCATGAAAAAAAAAATTCTTACCCCCCCTCAAAATTTGATGGTTTACGTTTCAAGATATGTAGAATCCAAAACTGCAATAAAAATATTTCTGTCTGTCCGCCGTACGCCGTACGCCGTACGGGCCACTTTTCTTAGTTACCATGAAAAAAATTTGATGAAATTCGGGTTATAGGTTCCGTTCGGCGTCTAGTTGGTCCTCGAAGCTCGACGTTACTGTGAGTCATCTCTAAGGGGTTCAAAATAGGGGTTGAAATTTTCAAAACGCCTATACCATTTTTTTACGTAAATATTTTTACGGTTTTAAATAGTTCTTGAACTTGCGAGTTTTTTAAGACCATCCGGAGCATCGTACGTCCAGCCGTTCGTTCACAGTAAGGCCCCGAAGTTTGCACCGACAGGCAATTTCGACTCCAGTGTGAATGAAATTGTATACAATCCAAACCAAATCTCGTAACCAGAGACGCGCCCACAATAGGAATTTGTGAATACGGCCAATCATTGGTAGGGATCACCTGATTATATTGGCGGAGTATGAAGTCGAGTTGGTTGTTCTGTGATATTATTTAATTTGAAAAATGATGGCTCTATTGGAGTTTGTTGGTAGGTAGTGAAACTTGAACAAACGTTGAAGTATTATTGATGGGTAAATTATTACTACGGTAAATCATTACTCAACGGTAAATTATTACACAACGGTAAATTATACCATCTACGTAGAAGGGGCTGGAGTTTGTTGGTAGGTACTTTTGCAACTTTTTTCACTCCTCATCAACAATTTCTTTTCAGAACTTCATTATGTGTGTTTCTTTTTGTTAGGTACTGTTTGTCATCGGCAGAATTATTTTAGCAACATTTAACTCGTGATTTAGGTAGGTACCTAGTAACGAGAACGGGGTTAGGTACCAACCTAAGGAGGGTCTGCGATCTACATAATATGTATAGAATAGTACATATCATATTATATAGACGGGTTATCTATACATAGAGCTGTGATCTGTAACAGAAGGGTATTCTATACAAAATAATAAACCGTTGTGCAGGGATTTGCAGCGTTTTCATACAATAAACGAACTGTTTCGTTTCATTTCTCAAAAAGAACAGAAACGCCCATCCCTACTTCCAGCTAGTGCCAAGTTGAGTGCGCAGTAATTTCATATCAACATACATTGGGTTCGCATTGAAAATTTCCACTTTGTGTTCCGCACAGATTAAACGGACTATTTGAAATAATTCTTTGTTCTCTTGAGTTAACCACTTTTATTAGCTCTATCTCCCTCAAGGTCACGACGTCGCAGTATAGAAACGTCACAGTATAGAAACATCACAGTATACCTTGAGGACTTCGTAGCAGGTGCAATTCTGCTCAAGTGCCCAAGGGATTATAAGCACTCATCAGTTTCTCCTCTCTCCCAACGTATAACTCCTCAACTCAATATGAAAAGCGCCGAACGACAGACCCAAAACGTCACTCTATAAAAACAGAAAAACGTCATAAATTCCCTTGTCGAGAATTTAATCAAACACGCGAGATTCGCCTTCCTCATATCTTTTATTCATGGAAGACATATTTCCTCTGGGTGTGTGGAGGAGTGCGAGAAAAAAAGAGCCTAAAGACGTGTTAGAAAGAAGGTGCAGTGATATGGGGTCAACGCTATTCATGGAGATATACCTCCTTCTGGATGGATGGTCTTATACGAGGGGGGGTCTCATGCGAAGGGAGGTCATGAACATTACCGAGAGCTTTTCCTCACCCTTGGAAAAACCGAGTTCCTGGCAAAGGAATGGCAGAGGGGTCTGGGAGGCTTTTTTCTTCTCCTCTTCCCTGAGAAGCCGAGGAACCGTCAGCGGCGATGCAATCATCTTTTCCAAATGCCCTCCACATCAGTGGCCCCTCCCACCTCTTCGCCAGGTCCCTTTTCTATTATTCATGATCTCAACGTAACCTCCTCCAGTCCTACGAGATATGACCCTAAGGCGCATTTTCATTTTCGGAGTTCTTTTTTTTTTTCGTCTTCCCGAGGGGGGGTTGACAGCTGTAAAAGTGGATACCAACCTTTTCCTGGGGTCACACATTAGGTCTTTGCACTTGCTCGCATTTTCATGTGGTCCTCATCTGTTATGTGTCACCCCCATGTAAACGCGCTGTCATTTTTATCCACATCCACTTTCACATTATGGCCTGGAAAATGCCATAATTCCACTCAGTGACTCGACATGCAGGAACAATATTATCTAATAGTACATACCTACTAACTACCATATATAGGGTGTCCCAGTTCCTTCTGGAGAAACTCGGGGAATCGATTCTACTCTTCATTTGGAACGAAAAATGCTAAGTAGAAAATTTCCGAAAAGCTCTTCGTTTTAAAGATATCCGACAATTTGTGTTTTTCCAACTCTTCATTACCTTATCACACAAAAACACTGATAAATTCGAAAACATTGAGACTACAGCAAATCCAATTACACCGTTAGAACGTTATATTTCCTTAAAATTCTTCTGTTTTCAATGGTCAGAGTTACTTTAAATGTTGGTCAGAATCAGTTGGTTCATTTGAAATTTTCAAAATTTAAAATTGTGAAAAAGATTGTGCGTTCTACTGAGATTACAAAAAATACATACAACTTGTCAAATATCACAAAAACTTCTTCATCCAATAGGCTTTACATTGATATACTTAGATTTAAAAATTGCGTTGTAGTAGAGTTAAAAAATGATAATTGAACGTTTGAAAACATGAGCAGAAGTGAATTTGGGGGGGAGGGGGGGATTAATTAGACCTCATAAAATAAAACTAGGTAACGCTCCCTTGACTGGTTGACTAAAAATAATGCTGGAATATGAAGGTTATTTTACGAGGTATAATTAATTCCCCCCCCCCCTCCCTAAATTCACTTCTGCTCATGTTTTTAAAGGTTCAATTATCATTTTTTAACTCTACTACAACGCCATTTTTAAATCAAATTATATCAATGTAAAGCCTATTAGATTCACAATTTGAAATTTTGAAATTTTCAAATGTTCTAACTGATATTGGCCAACATTTCAAGTAACTCTGACCTCTGAAAACAGAAGAATCTTACAGGAAATTTAATGTTCTTTCAAAAGGTGTAATTGGATTTGTTTTAGTCTCAATTTTTTCGAATTTATTAGCGTTTTTATGTGGTAAGGTAATGAAAAGTTGGAAAAACACAAATTGTCGGATATTTTTAAAACGAAGAGCTTTTTGGAAAATTTCTACTGAGCATTTTTTGTTCCAGACGAAGAGTAGAATAGATTCCCCGAGTTTCTCCGGAAGGAACTGGGACATCCTGTATATTAATACCTATTAACAAAATCAATATTATTCAACAGCAAACGTTCAGAAATGCTTCCGACTGTGGGACAAAATTCCGGTTTATTCGGCAGAACTATAGCTTTTCTAAGTTGAAATAAACATTTTCCAAACTGAATTAAACATTTTCCAAATAGAAATAAACAATTTACAATATAACTGTCAAAAATCGCTAATGTTTGGTGGGAGGGGGATCGCGAAAAAACAGCAATACAATATTAGTATCATTATCTATTTCAAATTCCATTGAGTAAATATTGAAGTTGTCAGGACAATTAGGTCACTTGCATTCAGTCAAACTACCTTAATCTCCATTAAAGAGCTGAAACAAAGATATAATGGCTCGGGGAGATAGCTACCAGGCGGATATACAATGTAAATGCCAAGGGTGGGCCGGAACGAGCGGATTCTTCCTCATCCATTTACAAATGGTTTCCAGTCAACGGCAGATATGCGCCAGAGGAAAAACTCCTTTTTTTGATTTACGCGATACATGTGTAGCGCCACTGTCAAAACCAACTCGGCTAAAAGACTTCTAATTTTTCAAAAAAAAAAAAGAAATAAAAAGAACAAAAAAATGCCTACTATTCCCTTGCTCGGATTATAACTCAGTTTTTTCCCTCGAGGGATGGTTCTGTGAAAAAAGAGGACTTGTAGGGGTGGAGGGGGGAGGGGAAGTGGTCGGAACGAGGTTTAACAGTGATCCATTATGTTGATATTTATAAAAGGTCCGTATAAATCCACGGGGATGTCAGAGGCATGAGTTGAGTTTCCGGATTCGGACGATATGTAAATTCCGGTGTGAAGTGAGCCCTACACGATGAATTCAACTGAGTTGGAGTTTGATGAATTCGTATTCAGCATAACATGAGCGATCCGCGAAATTGTTTTCTTATTGAGGAAACCGTACGCAAGATTGAACACGCGATTTGTAATGTGGAGGGCACGGATATTGTTCTCTTAACCCTTAAACGCCCAGCGTATTTAAAGAGGTACCTACATCATCTTTGACGATTGTTCTGGACAAGAATATAGGTTTTTATTGGTTCACTTCAGTTCCACTTTGACCAACAGACGTCTCGGCATCAAAAATGGTGGTGGTTGTATTGTGATACTTGTAACAGTGTGGCTGTTCTCGAGCTATTTTTTCTTCCGGTGGAGACGGTGTCGCTGGGGGAAGCCTAATCGATATCCTGTGATAATACCGCTAGTCTAAAGGGGGGACTCTCGAGGGTCCACCCCCACTGTCACACTCTGTCACATGATAGCAGAGCGTGGTTTGGTAGTATGCGCTGAGCACATCACCATACTCCATCCACTTTTTGTTGGCATACCAGAAGGATAAGCCCAAATGTTTCCCAGAAGGATTCCTTCACAAACCACCTGTCCCTTTGATAATACGTACATCTATTGGCTTCCCCACACCCTTTCCCCCCTTTAGCGTGTCATTATAATTAAAATATACTGAGCTCATCAGAAGCCGATTGATGCCGTGTCCCAATTGACAAGTCCCAATAGTTGTTCCGTCCTAACGGTGGAGGTTGATCACCTTGAGGTTGCTCAGATGAGCACAGTTCACTGGACAACAACCTCTGACAACATTATCCGCCAATACTCGTGTGTATGAGCTTTGTTCTTCACCAGTATAATATTAATGAGGTAGTACCATTAGGATGGTGGATAGTCACCTTGAAGTTGTTCAGTTGTCGTTTCCTGAACCAAACTTCATACCCCCTTTCATTCTCCCATTTCGTTCTCATACTTCTGCTACCCAGAACTACACCAGAACTACAACAAATCCAATTACACCGTTTGAAAGAACGTTAAATTTCCTGTAAGATTCTTCTGTTTTCAATTGTCAGAGTTACTTAAAATTTTGGCCATTATCAGTTGGAGCATTTGAAAATTTCAACATTTAAAACTGTGAAAAATATTGTACGTTCTACTGAGGTTACAAAAAAATACCTACAACTTGTCAAATTTCACAAAAACTTCTTCATCTATAGGCTTTACTTTATGTACTTATTTAATTTAACGTTTAAAACTAGGTAACGTTGTAGTAGAGCTAAAGATGACAATTGAACTTTGGAAAACATGAGCAGAGGTGAATTGAGGGGAGGGGGCGAGAGGAGGGGGATTAATTAGACCTCTTGAAATAAAAGTAACGCTTCCTTGACTGGTTGAATAAAAATAATGCTGGAATATGAAGGATGAAAGTTTTATTTACGAGGTCTAAAAATCCCCCCCCCCCCCCCTCCACCAACAGATTCACCTCTGCTCATGTTTTCAAACGTTCAAATATCATTTTGGTTTATTATTTTCAATAATGAACCATTGGAAGCGAGCATGAAAAAAAAATTCTTACCCCCCCCCCCCCCTCAAAATTTTATGGTTTACGTTTCAAGGTATGTAGAATCCAAAACTGCAATAAAAATATTTCTGTTTGTCCGCCGTACGGGCCACTTTTCTTAGTTACCATGAAAGAAAATTGATGAAATTCGGGTTATAGGTTCTGTTCGGCGTCTAGTTGGTCCTCGAAGCTCGACGTTACTGTGAGTCATCTCTAAGGGGTTCAAAATAGGGGTTGAAATTTTCAAAACGCCTATACCATTTTTTTACGTGAATATTTTTACGGTTTTAAATAGTTCTTGAACTTGCGAGTTTTTTAAGACCATCCGGAGCGTCGTACGTCCAGCCGTTCGTTCACAGTAAGGCCCCGAAGTTTGCACCGACAGGCATTTTCGACTCCAGTGTGAATGAAATAGTACCTATACAATTCAAACCAAATCTCGTAACCAGAGATGCGCCCACAATAGGAAATTTGGCGGAGATGAAATCATTGCTAGGGATCACCTGATTATTATTGGCGGAGTATGAAGTCGAGTTGGTTGTTCTGTGATATTATTTCATTTGAAAAATGATGGCTCTTTTGGAGTTTGTTGGTAGGTAGTGAAACTTGAACAAACGTTGAAGTATTATTGATGGGTAAATTATTACTACGGTAAATCATTACTCAACGGTAAATTATTACACAACGGTTCATTATACCATCTACGTAGAAGGGGCTGGAGTTTGTTGGTAGGTACTTTTGCAACTTTTTTCACTCCTCATCAACAATTTCTTTTCAGAACTTCATTATGTGTGTTTCTTTTTGTTAGGTACTGTTTGTCATCGGCAGAATTATTTTAGCAACATTTAACTCGTGATTTAGGTAGGTACCTAGTAACGAGTACTGGGTTAGGTACTAACCTACGGAGGGTCTGCGATCTACATAATATGTATAGAATAGTACCTATTATATATATAGACGGGTTATCTATACATAGAGCTGTGATTTTAATTCTACTACAACGTTATTTTTAAATCTAAGTATACCAATGTAAAGCCTATTAGACGAAGAAGTTTTTGTGAAATTTGACAAGTTGTAGGTATTTTGTGTAACCTCAGTAGCACGTAAAATCTTTTTCACAATTTTAAATTTTCAAATGTTCCAACTGATATTGGCCAACATTTTAAGTAACTCTGACCATTGAATACAGAAGAATCTTAAGGAAATTTCACGTTCTTTCAAACGGTGTACCTAATTGGATTTGTTGGTCTCAACATTTTTTGAATTTATTAGCGTTTTTATGTGATAAGGTAACGAAAAGTTGGAAAAACACAAATTGTCGGGTATCTTTAAAACGAATAACTTTTCGAAAATTTTCTACTTAGTAATTTTTGTACCAAATGAAGAGTAGAATCGATTCCCTGAGTTTCTCCAGAAGGAACTGGGACAACCTGTATATTATATTCTAGGGAGATTTTTTACCGCTGCATATGTCACTCACAAATAATGAACAAAGCGGAAATGAGTATGCTACGGCCATCTTACGGAATATCCAAGAACTACAGACTCAACCTTGGGAACCTCACCTGCCAAGTCTGTCTTCACAAGTATAATTGTCAGTCAACACATGAGATCAATATCAGACGGCGATTGATATGTGGTCCAAGCCTTCACCCAGGCATCCGACCACCTTCTGCAATATATAATTCGAAAAGTACATTCGATTTCATTAAGATTCCACGAGGGATCTGTTCGGGAGGCCAACCTGGTTCTAATGCGCCGCTAATGACTCTCCCTACCCAGCCGTTGACATCCACAGACAATACCCCGAGAGATTCCTCGAAGTTATGACACAAAGAGGGAAAAAAAGGGATATCGACCAGCTTCAATAAAAGGGCATAACGGTGGTGATCATTCCGTTTCAGCTCTGACAGATATAGATGGACTTCGTCGCGTCTGTTTTTCAGTGTTGGTCCGTCTTTTGCCTACTTAAGCAGCGACGCTTCATTCCACGAGTTGCAGAGCGATTATGAATGCTGCCTACTGGTTTATTCCTCTTTCTCCCCCCCAATATACCGTTTTTCTACCTTATTCGGAAGAAATGCTCCGAATACTACCTCCTCCTTCTTCGAACTTCTCCCGGGCGATCATTCCTTCAGGGGGGAGACGGGAAAAATCCAATATCGTGGACTTCGGGTAGAACAATAGGGTATTGTCTCAGCCGGCAGTACGGACATATCTTTCAATCCATTAAACAAGGGATCTTTCTCAAATATGAGGCTATCTCACATCCTGTATCAACACGGCGATTCATATCCCCCCCCCCCCCCGCGTTGCAACACAATAAAAAAAACCACAGTCATGCAGCATGGCTATAAGAGCGAATTTTCGAAGTTTTCGGCATCTTCCTCCTCCGCCTAAAATTTTCTGAAAATTAATTTTCGGCCAATGTTTTCCCAACTTGATACCATACAAAATTAAAACAGGAGTAGTTTTACGCAAAGTAAAATTTGGGGTGGAAGGAGGGGAAGGGAGAAATCAAAAATGTTTTGAATACCAGAAGAGTAGGTATTGGGTACATAACAAATTTTTTGTTCCATTTTTTGCCGAGTAACACCTCGGTTTGTAGATTTTCCAACGCTGAACACGATGGTGAAGTCAGAATTGCGATATCCCATTCCGTTATCAGATTAGAGCAGACGAACCAGGAAGAACATCTCAAGAAATAACCACGTTCCTTCATCTTCAAAGTTCTCCAGTTTGAGAATGGAATGAGATATCGCAATTCTGATTTCACCATCGTGTTCAGCGTACAAAAACCTTTAAAATGAGGTGTCACTTGTCAGACTTTTTCATTTTGGGAATTTATGGGTAATTTCCCCCCCCTAAAACTCCCCAAAACTCCCCCTTAGGGTGACCCGATTCTGCTCATCTTCGAACTTAGCCTTTCGATTGCCAAGACAGATTTTTCGTGCAAATTTGAACTTTTCATCTCAATTCTTTCGAGAGTTATCGTCTGGAATGACACATACATATATAAATATATAAATATATATATAAATATATAAATATATAAATATATAAATATATATATATATATACATATAATTTTTGGTGTCTTTCGGCAGGGAATTCAGGATGGTCTGAAACGGATTTTGGTATAAAAATCTTTCGGAAATTCGAGTTTTAAAAATTTTGGACCGAGAACAATAGCTTCCTTTTCTTCGAAAATTCGCTAAAAGAAAAAATTCGCGATTATGACCCCAGCTAAGATTTTTTGAAGCAGATAAAAACCAGTCTTTGCAATGAAGTGCATTTGTTCTCTCAAATTGTACCTAGGTCTAACGAAGAGCGTCCCAAAAAACGCTCCAAATTATTACACAACGGTTTATTATTTATCACTGTTCATCACTGTTTTCTGTTGTTAATGCCTACGCTCGTGCGCCTCCCAGGAAAGCCCTAAATCGAGCACTGGAGCCGGCCCGGAAATCACAGTTTCATAAAACGTAAAAAACGATACGTATCAAGCTCACGTTCACTAAAACCTTTCTTTTTAAACCAATATTTACAACAATTTTTCACCCATAACACCCCTGGGTATATTCTGATTAGACTGCCGAGCTTCGGGGCAGAACTAGGGCCCAAATGCAACCTTTGTGCGAAAGAACGACGATTTTAGACCAAAATGTATGGCAAAATTAAGCCAGACACTTTGTTAGAACCTCAATTCTTCACTCGCTGGTCAAAATCAACTGCATATTCGGTCTCCTCGTCCTGAAAAACATGGAAAACGATACGCCACAAACTCATGTTACTAAAAAACCCTATTTTTACACTCATTTTCACCCATAACAAACACCCGTGGCATGTTCCGATCGGGCCGCAAAGTTTTGGGACAAAAGTGCAGCGAAAGAACGAATGTTGCAGATACATGATACGGCGGACGGACACTGCATTTATGGAATCTACGCACCTTGAAACGTAAAAGAAAAAAACGCTGCAAAGTCCTTGTCACATGGGTTTATTATTCTATTGGACATACCTACAGAAATGTTGGCTATTCATTTATTGTTTATTTCATGTGAAATAATTGAAATAGCTATTTCTGATGGTTTCCACCAATTTTGGCCCCCAAAACACGAATTAGGTAGGCACCTTCTTTTCAATTTATCTTTGATCATTGGTAGTGCCATTTAATTGTCTTGATACACGTGTTGACACTTTTTCTAGTGTTATTATACAAATTGATGGATTTCAGACGACTTCCCAGGTTTTTGACTCATAAAAAATCAATTTTGGGAGCTGAACATTTGGTAGATCCCACGATTTTCCACTCTTTGGTCAAAATAGACTTCATATTCGGTCTTCTCGTCCCCAAAAACATGGAAAACGATACCTCAAAAGCCCATGTTACTAACACGTCACTAAAACACAAAAAGTACCTATTTTTGTGCACATTTTCACTCGCAACATCCCTGGGTATAGTCCGATTGGGCTGAAAAGTTTCGGGGCACAACTAGGGCCCAAATGGAGCATGTGTGCGAAAGAAGGACATTTTTAGACCAAAAATGAAGCCGCCACACGTGATACGGCGTACGGCGGACGGACATTGCATTTTTGGAATCTATGCACCTTGAAACGTAAAAGAAAAATTTTGAGGGGGTGTTATAAAAATTTTTTGCTGAGCGATTACATAGGTGTATTATTATTCACAGAATAATAAACCAAAAGGTGCTAGAATATTACGATGGGTCGGAAACGAACGAAAAAAGGAAAAACTCTGCAAAGTCCTTGTCACATGGGGTTTATTATTCTACAGAAATGTTGGCTGTACATTTATTGTTTGTTTCATGTGAAATAATTGAAATAGCTTTTCTGATGGTTTCCACCAATTTTGGCCCCCAAAACACAAATTAGGTAGGTACGATCTTTTTTGGTTTATTATTTTCAATAATGAACCATTGGAATCGAGCATGAAAAAAAAAATTCTTACCCCCCCTCAAAATTTGATGGTTTACGTTTCAAGGTATGTAGAATCCAAAACTGCAATAAAAATATTTCTGTCTGTCCGCCGTACGGGCCACTTTTCTTAGTTACCATGAAAAAAAATTGATGAAATTCGGGTTATAGGTTCCGTTCGGCGTCTAGTTGGTCCTCGAAGCTCGACGTTACTGTGAGTCATCTCTAAGGGGTTCAAAATAGGGGTTGAAATTTTCAAAACGCCTATACAATTTTTTTACGTAAATATTTTTACGGTTTTAAATAGTTCTTGAACTTGCGAGTTTTTTAAGACCATCCGGAGCATCGTACGTCCAGCCGTTCGTTCACAGTAAGGCCCCGAAGTTTGCACCGACAGGCATTTTCGACTCCAGTGTGAATGAAATTGTATACAATTCAAACCAAATCTCGTAACCAGAGACGCGCCCACAATAGGAATTTGTGAATACGGCCAATCATTGGTAGGGATCACCTGATTATATTGGCGGAGTATGAAGTCGAGTTGGTTGTTCTGTGATATTATTTAATTTGAAAAATGATGGCTCTTTTGGAGTTTGTTGGTAGGTAGTGAAACTTGAACAAATGTTGAAGTATTATTGATGGGTAAATTATTACTACGGTAAATTATTACACAACGGTTCATTATACCATCTACGTAGAAGGGGCTGGAGTTTGTTGGTAGGTACTTTTGCAACTTTTTTCACTCCTAATCAACAATTTCTTTTCAGAACTTCATTATGTGTGTTTCTTTTTGTTAGGTACTGTTTGTCATCGGCAGAATTATTTTAGCAACATTTAACTCGTGATTTAGGTAGGTACCTAGTAACGAGTACGGGGTTAGGTACCAACCTACGGAGGGTCTGCGATCTACATAAATATGCATAGAATAGTACATATTATATTATATAGACGGGTTATCTATACATAGAGCTGTGATCTGTAACAGAAGGGTATTCTATACAAAATAATAAACCGTTGTGCAGGGATTTGCAGCGTTTTTCACTCCTCATCAACAATTTCTTTTCAGAACTTCATTATGTGTGTTTCTTTTTGCTAGGTACCTACTGTTTGTCATCGGCAGAATTATTTTAGCACATTTAACTCGTGATTTAGGTAGGTACCTAGTATTTTTTTTTTCAAATTAACTTTGATCATTGGTAGTGCCATTTAATCGTCTTGATCCACGTGTTGACACTTTTTCTAGTGTTATTCTACAAACTGATGGTGATTTCAGACGATTTCACAGGTTTTTGACTCATACAAAATCAATTTTGGGAGCTGAACATCTGGTACAACCTCAATTTTCCACTCCTTGGCCAAAATCGACCTCATATTCGATCTTCTCGTCCCCAAAAACATGGAAAACGATACCTCCAAAGCACATGTTACCAACATGTTGCTAAAACGCAAAAAGTACCTATTTTTACACACATTTTCACTCACAACACCCCTGGGAATATTCCGATCGGGCTGAAAAGTTTCGGGACACAACTAGGGCCCAAATGGAGCATGTGTGCGAAAGAACGACTTTTTTAGACCGAAAATGAAGCCGGTACACGTGATACGGCGGACGGCGTACGGCGGACGGCGGACGGACATTGCATTTTTTGAATCTACGCACCTTGAAACGGAAAAGAAAAAAGTTTGAGGGGGTGGTATAAAAATTTTTTGCTGAGCGATTACATAGGTGTATTATTCAGAGAATAATAAACCAAAAGGGAAAGGAAAAAGCGTGTGACGTTATCTGGTATGGTATTACCCTCTCGCTCCCGGACGTGGGAACCTGGTGAGAGGGAGATGCATACCAGATGGCATCACGCGTACGAGGATTTCGGAGCTGAAAACTGTGGTACAGAGATATTCGAGGTTGCTGAATTCGAATCTGAGGTCAAAAGCATCAAATTCCTGACCCACGTCCATCCCTCATTGTGAACTTCTACTTTTCGTTGGAGTACGCCACGTTCTTATATTGGTACGCAACTGCGATGGTTGCTCACAAGGATCTACTTTTTAATCACTAAGTATAGATATCGTCCCCTGAAAGGCAGAATATCGTAAGCGCCATTTGCCGTCATTTCACAAGAGAGAAGAAAACTGTGGAAGGGTCTTTTTACTGACTAACCCGTTAAAGTTTGATATTTTAATGTAAATTGGATCGTTTTCTGCGATTTATTTTAAATAAACCAAAAATTGCATGGAAGCCCGGGGAATTAGTTATTTTTCGACAAAAAGGAGCTCGAGCTATTCTTGCTATTTCAAAGAACTGGGAGCATAGCTGTTGATACGATACACATTTCGGCACTTACGATATTCCTTGTCTTGCTGGAAAAGAATTATTTGGAAAACTAGCGTAACCCACTTATTTTGTGAATGAATGGTGGATACGATATTGTACCAAACTGGTGGTTGTGATTCGCACACTTCGAGGCTGTTTTTGAATGCCTTGGATGCGTAAGTCGCTTATGATGAGTTGCGAGAGTTTTCAAGACGAATCCAACGGTTACAATAAATCAAAATCGCAAAAAAAGGTGCTTACGATATTCTAAATTTCAGGGGACGATATATGGATTATTCAGTAGGTATTTCGTTAGTTCAATTATGAGAAACTAACTTCATCAAGTGAGAGTTTGGTTTCGACAGTGAAGGTCCTTCTTTCATCAAAATCCTTTAATGAGGAGCTTTCAACAGCCCTCTGGTTGCCATTGTCAACTCAAATTGTCAAGGATGAGATTTGATATGGCGTCTGCAGCAGATTTGATATGGCATTTTTTGGTGTCTCAGTTGCCGAGTTGGTGTCTGCTGCAGACGCCATATCGAATCCCATCCTTGACCATTTGAGTTGACAATGACAAACACAGGGCTGTTGAAAGGTCTTCATTAAAGGAATTTGATAAAAGAAGGACCTTTATTGTCGAAACCAAACCCTTATTGAAGAAACCAAATAAGCCAATCCAAAGAAAATAAGAATTCTTCAAGAGAGTGAATGTCGAAAAAACTGCACAATCTTGATTAATATCTTCAAACGTAGGGAAATTTTTGTGATCAAGCTCTACACACTTGAAAACCCCGATTTGGAGGATATTTCCAGAAATTTCTGAGCAAACAGTATCCATAAACAAAATCTGCGGTACGACAAAAATAGGACTGAGCCACTGAGAGAAATCGGGGGATAACCAAATAGAAAATGATGGAGATGGACAATAATTATGCTGGATTATGAAGATGCTTTCGTAAACATTTTACATTTTCTTGCACCTTATTGTTGCACAATAACTTCGCACAGCGGTCTTATTTGGCGATTTGAAAGGGTGCAAGTTCTGTGAGTGATTACGTCATATAAATGCAGGAAAAATAGACATAACGGCTAAGTAAATGGGGTTAGTGCGGGTAAACCACCGGAACCAGAATAAACATCGTCGACTAAAGCCATTTGGCACCCCTCAAATGGCCTTCCAACCATACGGACAAACCCTTCGCGTCGGACCCTTAACTAATCCATAACCACTGGATTAGGGCGGCCGTTAATTTTTTCTTCCGAGATTATTACCCTCCCGTTTCCTCTCGGCAAGATTAATATCAAAGAGCACTATAAACCCGCAGTAAAGTTGTCCCAGGTCCTAATCCGGTATCGGTGCAATGTTTGATTCTCAAAATAAACAATTAGTCCGCAGCGGGGATAACGGCTCCGGTTCGAACTAACGGCCCCGATGTGTTATTATCTACGTCGTAAAACGAGTATTAAATAATAAGAGTAATAGAGGGTTTTTATGGGTTGACACTCCTAACATTGGCTCTGGGACGCTAAGAGGGCTGAATTGTTCGGTGTCAACGCCTTATCGTGGAGATTTACACCTTTTTATGGCCATATGGGAAACAATCGATCTGGAACTAGGCCAACATCTCACCCACGACTGGAATCATCAAGAGGAATTTTCCTTTGTATGAGTATCTTTATAATCATGTTCGCCCCTGCACTGATGACGAAAACGATCGGATTACTAATTAATCAGTAATTATGCCCTTTGGTTGATGTTTCACGTTTAGTAACTTATTATTATTTTGGCTTTCTCTGTGAAGGAGCTTTGTTGCAAATTGATGTTTGTCTTCCAATTTTATGATGAGCCTGGACAAGTCATAGACCACAGGCTCATGAACCCCTCAGTATAGACTTTATGATTGTATTGTCTGATGATCTACCATCTCATATTGTCAACAACAAAAAATTGTTGAACAAACTAAATTGAAATTTAAAAAAAATAATGCATAGGTGTATTATTCGCGGAATTAATAAACCAAAAACGCTGCAAAGTCCTTGTCACATGGGTATATTAGTCTACTGCACATACCTGCAGAAATGTTGGCTGTTCATTTATTGTTTCTGTCATGTGCAATCATGGAAATATGTAGCTACTTTTAGTGGTTTCCACCAATTTTGGACCCCCAAGACACGAATTAGGCTCCTATTATTTTTCTTCTTAATATTGACATTTTATGTCTTTACTTTGCTACATAAACTCGAAAATGAAACGCGGAACATGCAACGGAGACATGCAACGGAAACAACGACACGAAAATATTTCTGATGATTTTCGCTTACAACCGATTCGTTGCTACGGAACTTTATCTTCGCCAGTTATCATCGAACAAAAATCGTTCACCACTCGTTGGATAGCTCTCGATTTACCTAACCATACTACGTTAACCACTGCGGACTGCGTGGCCAACAAGCTGCGGTATGAGCGTGATTGTTTAAATGAATGTTTACGTAGGTACATAATACAGTGGAGTCCGGCTAATCCGAACTAATTGGGACTGAAGGCTGTTCGGACTAGGTGATAGTTCTGCGACAATTAAGTGCGAAGTACTTGTTTTTAAATTGAAACGTGATTCTTTGTCATTTGTGACCGCCCAAGGACAGAGTTTACCATTCGTTGGAAATCTTGACCAAAACAATTAAGTACGAAGTACTTGGTGTGGGTGCGGGAGGGGGCGCTAAGACATAAAATGTCCCTCGTGGTTGCGTACTTGTACGGAAGCTGTACCCACCGTTTGTGTTTTTTGCTATGGATTTCCACTACTCCGCCGCAAGTGATTTATTTAAAATCTTGCTCCATTCCAAACGTTCATTATTGAAAATAATAATAAATCAAAATTAGCTCAGATAAACTCACCGGTACGAAGCGTATCTAGAGGATGGGTTTTTACTTACCTGCAACAAGGGAAGATGATTATAAAAACAATAATTATAAATAATAATACAAACACATAGATATTATCTTTGATTTTTGCAAATTACAAATGATTTGATTTATTACAACTTTACGGTGATTTCAGGCTATTTCCCAGGTTTCTGATTCATAAAAAATTAATTTTGGGATCTGAAGCTTCGTTACAACTTTAATTCTTCACACTTTGGTCAAAATCAACTTCATATTCGGTCTTCTCGCCCTCAAAAACATGGGAAACCATACCTTACAACTCATGTTCACTAAAACCTCAACAAAAAAACTCGAGAACCCATATTTTTACACCCCCGCCCCCACCACAACACCCCTGGGTGTACTCCGATCGGGCTGCCGAGGGCCCAAATGTGTTCCCAAATGGAGACCCAAATGTGTGCGGGAGAACACGGTTTTAGACCGAAATTTAACGCCAATTTAAGGCTGAAACTTCGTTAAAAGCTCAATTTCCACTATTTGGTCAAACTCGACTTCGTACTCGGCCTCCTCGTCCTAGAAAACATGGAAAACGATACCTACCTCACAAGCTCATCTGGGACACCAAAAACCTCTATTTTTACTCAAATTTTTCACCCGTAACACCCCTGGGTATATTCCGATCGGGCTGCTAATTTTCGTGACACAACTAGGGCCCAAATGGAGCATGTGTGCGAAAAATCGAATTTTTTAGACCGAAAATGAAGTAGATATGGATGATACGGCGTACGGACATTGCATTTTCTGAATCTACGACCTGGAAACGTGAAAGACAAAATTTTGAGGCGGTGTTATAAAAATGTTTTGCCGAGCGAATACACAGGTGTATTATTCATAGAATAATAAACCAAAAATTCGGGCGTATTTTACGTTATTTCACATGCAAGCGCCTCATCTATGTGAAACCTGTGTGTAGCAGTTGAGAACTCTTGGATTTCAAGGCTTCCAAGTCTTGCAACTTGGGCCTGCGATACTTGTGCGATCAGAAACGTGTTATATTCGTTGTTCCTACGCCAAAGCATCAAGTCATTATTAGATGTTACGTCCCCTGACATACATCGCCTGGCGACAGTTCGCTCCCGAGCAAAAAAACAAAAGAAACCTTGACCGGCCTTTTTCCATCAAATTAATTATGTTTACCGACCGGTCTGTCAACGAAGGACAAACGGATGGAGGTTTGAAAGATATAAGAGGAAGGTGTTCCTTGAAATCAGAGCATCTGAACGCCCACCGTTCCCGGTACAGTGCTCATTAGTAAGACAAGAGGTTCGCGTCCTCTTGTACAAGCCGTACCAGTAACGTTGGTCTATCGTTTGGTTGTTGGCGATCGACACCTCGTTGGAGGGCTCCCTTCACGCCTTTGTCAGATGGCACCAGCTCCATGAATGGACCTTTTGGAGGAGTTTTGGTTTATTATTCTCTGAATAACAACAACTATTAACTCGGTTCGGACATTTTTTGGAACCCCCCACCATTTTGGTTCATTATTCTGTGAATGATACACCTGTGTATTCGCTCAGCAAAAAATTTGTATGTGTCCCACAACTTTGCGACCCGATCGGAATATACCCATGGGTTTTTGTAACAGGTAAAAATCAGTGTAAAAATAGGGTAATTTTGTTTTTTTAGTAACATGATCTTTTGAGGTATCGTTTTCCAAGTTTATTAGGACGAGGAGACCGAATATGCAGATGATTTTGACCAGCGAGCGAAGAACTGATGTTGTAACAAAGCGTCAGACTTAAATTTGCCATACATTTTGGTCTAAAATCGTCGTTCTTTCGTACACAGGTTCCACTTGGGCCCTATTTGTGTCCCGAAACTTTGCAGCCCGATCGGAATATACCCAGGGGTGTTATGAGTAAAAACGTGTATAAAAATAGGTAATTTTTGTGTTTTAGTAACATGTTAATAACATGAGCTTTTGAGGTATCGTTTCCCATGTTTTTGGGACGAGAAGACCGAATATGAAGTCGAGTTTGACGAAAGAGTGGAAAATTGAGGTTCTACCAAATGTTCGGCTCCCAAAATTGATTTTTTATGAGTCAAAAACCTGGGAAATCCTCTGAAATCACCATAAATTTGTATAAAAACACTAGAAGAAGTTTCAACACGTGGATCATGACGATTAAATGGCAAAAAAAAAGAACCGTGGGTACCGCATTCGTGTTTTGGGGGCCAAAATTGGTGGAAACCATCAGGAATAGCTAGTTAAATTATTTCACATGAAAGAAACAATTCATTTATTATAAATGAACAGCGACATTTCTGTAGTCGTGCCCAATAGAATAATAAACCCACGTGACAAGGACTTTGCAGCGTCTTAAGTTGCATTTCAGGCGTGTGTGGATTCCAAAAATGTCCGGTCGCCGTGATATCGATAGGTATATATCTGAATTTTCGGTCTAAAAAATTCGTTCTTTCGCACACATGCTCCATTTTTTGGCCTTAGTTGTGTCCCCTATCTTGATAGCTCAATCGGCCCAGGGGTTATGGGTGCAAAATTAGGTATTTTTGAGGTTCTATTGAACCCTGGGCTTTGAGGAATCGTTTTCAATGTTTTTTTTAAGGGTGAGAAGACCAAATATGAAGTTGATTTTGACCCCTGATTGAAGGATTGTGGTTCTAACGAAGTTTCAACTCTCAAATTCAATAGAATATAGTTATGGGCCAAAAACCTGTGAAAATGGCTGTTATCACCAGAAATTTGTATAACATAGCATGTGATTCAAGACAATGAAAAGTTCAATGATCGAAGATAATTTATCAAAAATACGAGCGTAATTCGAGTTCTTGTGGCCATAGTTGGTGAAAACCGTCAAAAATAGCTATTTAAATATTACTACACACGAAAGAAACAATAAATGAACAGCCAACATTTTGGTATGTGCAACAGAATGATAAACACATGCGACAAGAATTTTGGAGAGTTTTCTTATATGTTGACACAAGTATATGACATAGAATAAATGTCTCAAAATTTTGAAAGTCTCAAAATTTGGAGCGTACATAAATTACTCACGTAAGCAGCTTTGAAAAGGAAGAGTTTAGTGGTTATTAGCCAAGGATCCCAGGCTGCAATGAAATCGATGTCCCGTACCATCAATCCCACGCTCAAGCATCAACCCAGAGCAGAGCAATGCGAGTCACGTGAAGAAGTGGAAGCGAGAGAAAATTAGAACATGAGAAGACGAATAATGCCCTATGTTTAGTATTCAGTTGTCACACAATCGTTTTCACAGGTACTTTATTCAGGTAGTTCTGGTTCAAAAAAGCTGCGACTCGTACTTTTGCGAACCAGTATTGCGGGGATAGGTTCCACAGAAGAGCGCAATTCGTCCGGGCAAATTGGTCGGGAGGAAGGCATCGGAACTGTAGTTTGTTTGGGTTAAGTGAAGTCTGGGGGAATAAACATTCACCTGAACCAGCAAGATGTGTTGCTCATCTCACCTCTACGTACTCGCCTATGTTTGCCAGTTCATCAGATTGGATCGTCATTCGGTTATTCGACGACAATATAATTTATTGCAGGGCAGACTAATGTTCAGCGGAAGGAAATTCAAGACGTCATCATCTGCCTCCAACAGCTTTGGGAGCAGTACGAAAGAGATACGGACATAATGAAATCCCTAAGTGGTGTCGGGGAACAGTACAATCCGGAAGAAGACGCGGATGATGGCAATGAGTCCTACCTCACCTATGTCTGCAGTGTGACGAGTAACATTGGTTTATTATTTTCAATAATGAACCATTGGAATCGAGCATGAAAAAAAAAAAAAAAAAATCTAACCCCCCCTCAAAGTTTGATGGTTTACGTTTCAAGGTATGTCGAATCCGAAAATGCAATAAAAATATTTCTGTCTGTCCGCCGTACGCCGTACTGGCCACTTTTCTTAATTACCATGAACCAAAATTAATGAAATTGGGTTTGCAGGTTCCGTTCGGGGTCTAGTTGGTCCTCGAAGCTCGGCGTTACTGTCAGTCATCTCTAAGGGGTTCAAAATAGGGGTTGAAATTTTCAAAACGCCGTATCTCGAAAACTTTCGATAGAAGGGCATGGTTTTTTTTACGTAATTAAATTTGTCTTGAGCTTAACAATTTTTTTAGACCACCCGGAGCATTGTACGTCCAGCCGTTCGCGTGCACCAAAAAGCTTCGTCAACAGGATCGTGAATCAAACGGTATAAATCCGGCCGGGATTTCATCACCAAGGAGCACCTTGTTCTGCGATATTATTTCATTTGATAAGTGATGGACTATTGGATTTTGTTGGTAGGTACTTGTGAAACTTGTACAAGCGTTGAAGTACTATTGATGGGTAAATTATTACACAACGGTAAAATTATTACACAACGGCAAATTATTACAGAACGGTAAATTATTACACAACGGTAAATTATTACACAACGGTTCATCTACCTAGAAGGGGATGGATTTTGTTGATCGGTACTTTTGCAACTTGAATAATCGTTGAAGTATTATTGATGGGCAAGTTATTACACAACGGTTCATTATACTTGAACAGGGGGTAGGTACTGACCACAGAAAACAGTGATCTACGCAGATGGGGCATCTATTTCACTCCACATCAACAGTTGTCCTTCAGAACTTCATTATTTGCGTTTCTTTTTGCCGTTTTAGTTACTGTTTGTCATCGGCTGTATTATTTTAGCAACATTTAACTCGTGATTTAGGTAGGTACCTAGCAACGAGTACGGGGTTTGGTACTAACCGACGGAGGGTCTGCGATCTACATAATACGTATAGAGTAGTACATATTATATTATATAGACGGGTTATCTATACAGAGAGCTGTGATCTGTAACAGAAGGGTATTCTGTACAAAATAATAAACCGTTGTGCAGGGATTTGCAGCGTTTTTTTTATTGTTAGACTAAACTTCATTGATTTAAGGTATGTTTTTATTTGATCCAATTAAAATAATGTTTACGCATGGAAATGGATCCTCCAAGTGTTTTCTCCCCAAACGCGTCGTTTTAGGATTTCCGGACGTTTCCCCACACGCGTCGTGCCTTGTCTTCTCCGTTAAACCACAGGGATTGCAGATTTTAACCCAGACGGAATGTGCTTCCGTCATCTGTAACCCAGACGTAGTGAACCCCCACAGAGCTACCTACTGTTGAAACTGCAAAAGAAGACCGGTAGAATGCAACGCTAGCGGACCAGTGATATATTTATGCACTCTGACAAGGAGTTGGGAAGCACCTCCATACAATCCGCCGCCAATTAAAACCAACCGAAACGCCGTAATCGGGTGATAGCGTATCGCAAAATCGATTAGACAGCCGCAAATAACGCCTTAAGAGAAGGAAAGATCGCTTTCTCTTCGACTGTGTCACAACGGTTGTGAGGGGGAGTTGTTAGCCCCGGAAGGAGTGGAGAGCAGCCTAAGTGGGCCTCAAAACTCTATCAAACGCGACAGAGACATGCCAGAAGCTATCCGTCCATTTCCCGGTTCAAATAGTTTGTGAGCCGCCCTGCATCCGGTGTTCCAAATGGTTTTGAACGGCCGTCGGTTCCGGTTGTCCGTTTCCGGGCGCGGCAGTCGCTCTCTTTCCTCAACACTGCTCAAGTTTTCCAATAAATGTTCGGAGTATTTAGAGATTTTAGAGTTGTCGTGTGCGCTGTACACGGTGTGGTAGTTTGGTCATTACAAATGCGGTGTTTGGCGGATTTTCGAAGGAAAGACTTCTACGCGTTGCAGTGGGTTCAACATTTTTGAAATATCTGTACATACTGAGTGCATTTTTGAATTTTTGTTAGATAGATACAATATCCGTTCAGACCGTTCTGAAGCCGTCCCCAGATTCGAAACGAAGGTGTAAGTTCGGAGGTAGCAATTTTCAAAAACAATAACGCCCAACTGACTCGAGACATAAAGGCCGACAAGACATATTTGAGGATTACCACTGGAGCCTCCTTCAAGTTTCATGTTACTTTGTCTAACATTCCTCTTTCGCAACAATAATGTATTGGTTTATTATTATCAATAATGACCGTTTGGAATCGAGCAAGAAATTTTTTATACCCCCCCCCCCCCCCCCCCCAAATTTTGATGGTATGCGTTCCAATGTATGCAGTGGCGTAGCCGGTGGGGGGGGGGGGGGGGGGGGGGGGTAGTGGGGGTGATAACCCCGTAACCGTAACCCGTGATAACCGTAAAAATAATATTACGTTTACATATTTGATTACTAACGATCTGTCCCAAAAATTTGATCCACTCTTTTTGACAAAAATGCTTATAGTCCCTCAACCATCCCACACTTCAGGTGAATAATATTGATTTTAGCCCTTAATACCAATTTTTGACCCCCAAAAATCCTAATTAGACCCATATTCTTTGTGAAAAACAACTGAACTTTTTCTGTAGTCACTAATCCTTCCATACCACTTTCAGTGATTATATATATATATATATATATATATATATATATATATATATATATATATATATATATATATATATATATATATATCAATTTTAGCCGTTTTTACCAAGTTTTGACCCCTAAAAACTCAAATTTGACTCCCTTCAAATATTTGAAAATAGCTTATCCTTTTGTTTGGCAGTAAGAACATTTTGGCGAAATTGGGAATTTTTATCACGTACCCAAGGTCAAATATCGTATGGAGTGACACATAAATAAATATATATAATATAAGTAAACATTTATGTTAAACTCTAGAGATGCATCAGGATGGTCTGAAACGGATTTGCCTGTAACACAATTTCACAAACTTATTTTCTGAAAATTTTGGACCCATTGCAATAGCTTCATTCCTTGAAAATTCTCGAACATTGTTGCCAAATAAATTTTTTATTTCATCAATTTATCTTACCTAACGTTACCTGTAAAATCTAGTGCTTTGTTAAATTTAATTTAAATTCATCTTTATTTGTAATGTCAAACCTTATTAACGAGTTTTCAAAGGAAATGAAGCTATTGCTATGGGTAACGTTTTTAGAACATGAATTTTTGAAATATTTTTACAGGCAAATCCGTTTCAGAGCATCCTCAGTTCATCCCTAGATTTTCACAAAAATGTATGTATTATGTATATATATTTATGTGCCACTCCAGATGATATCCATCCTTGGGTACATGATAAAAATTCCAAATTTCTCCAAAACGTTTGTGTTGTCAAACAAAAGAATGAGTTCGAAGATGAGGAATTTTGAAAAATTCCAAGGGGGTCAAATTGGAGTTTTTATGGATCAAAAGTCGGTGAAAACAGCTAAAATTGCAAAACATTGATGTAAAATCACTGGAATGGTATGGAAGGGTGAGTAAAGACAGAAAAATACCATTTCAGTTTTTCACACAGAGTAGGGGTGAGATTTTGATTTTTGGGGGTAAAAAATTGATTAATGGCTAAAATCAATATCAATTCACCTGACGTTGTGTGGGATGATTAATCACGACGGACGGACTGTTTGGATGATACAACTATTTATCTCAAAAACAAGTGGGTCAAATTCGATTTTATTAGGGTCAAACATCGGTAAAAATGGCTAAAATCACAACAAATTATATATTTTTAAGAAAAGTGGTATGGTTTCTAGCTATATCATCTTTTTACTCGATAGCAGGAATATTTCTTTAAAAATTCGCTCTTATAGCCATGCTGCATGATAGGAACTTTTTTTCAATTTCTGATAACCCCCCCCCCCCCCAATTCAACAATCCTGGCTACGCCACTGCAACCGACCTCAGGGCACATTCATGCTGTAATCCATGGATTTTTTGGCGGCCTTTCGTAGGTTGACGACTTGAATATTTTTAAGGTGTTCTGTACCAGGCTGGTTTTATATACACAGCTTCGCGATTTACTTTATATGCCTGTTCCTCGAATAGAGTGTTTTCAGAATGTCTCCACATCGATTCGTTTCTGTTATAGGCAAAAGAAAGGGTAATGGTGTTTTGTTGCTGCCGCCTCTTGTTTCCCAGCCCTCCACTTCATTAGGGCTTGCCCATTAACATGCCTACGTTTCTATAGGGCACCGGAATGGCTGAAAGATTCTTTTTTTCTGTTCATTCTCCCCACTGATTCGAATTAATGCGAAGCAGTGACACGAAATGGGAAAAAAAAGTGAAAGGTTGAAACCTAAGGGGGAAAAAAACTAAAAGAAAATAACTGTTTTGACAGGTCTCTAGGTTTTAGAATAAATTTGAATAAGAGCTACCGTTCCTTGTTCCATAAAGCTTATTTCGAACATGACCTGGGTGGCAAAAGGAATTTTCAACGATGGGAAACAACATCCAGATCGGTTCCTGTACCATATTAAAAAAAGTTCCTCAACGAAAAAATGTCTGTGATGTGGGTGGGCAGTATAGCTTCCAGCACACAATTCCTACTTTGATTCACATAATTCGTTGGATGTAAATCATCAGATATTTTTCACAGGCTTTTATGCAACTCGCGCTGCCTGTGGTGTTCAAATTTTCCAATTGTTCAAATTTTCCAAATCATGATAAGTACATGAATCAATCCTAAAAGACACAGATATGTTCATTAACTAATTAATCCCTGTAAATGCTTTTGAATATCTCGCTAAGTCCATGGCAGTCAAATCTTGTGATCAATTTTTCGCCCACTTCCCAGTGGCCATTTGAGCTCAAACTCGTCTATCTTCGTCAAAATTCGTATATCTTCGACCCCACGATTCTAGTTTTAGTCAAACAAAAATTCCGATCTTTCTCGGGTAGCATAAAGTCTGCCAATTCGAGTAGGCAGTACAGCTTCCTCACTTGAGTCACATGAACGTATAGAATAGTTGGGTAGGCTCGTTTTGATATGGAATCATCTGCGATCCAACCCGCGTGTACCCTCAAAATTTCAGCTCTCTACGACTATTTTTCGCCTAGTTAGAAGCGTTACAAAGAAATTGCCAGCATTTCATGTTGGCCGCATGCGCAGACGAAAGTTACATTACGATTCCAATGAAATTCATATGGAACTATCAAATTTTTATCCCCGATCGACCATCCAAGTTTGAACTCATTTCAAGGATATTTAAAGCAGTTATGGGCGTTTCAAGTATTTCACGTTTGCGCAAGCGCAGACGAAAGTTAAAGTACTTCTTCAATGATTTTGGTATGGGACCATCTGCGACCCAACCCGCACCTACCCACCAAATTTCAGTCCATTTGGACCATTACTTCGGGTAGTTATGGTCGTTACAACGAATTACCACAGACAGACAGACTCTGAACCAAAAATGTTCCCTGATGTCTGAAAAGCAAAACGGTAGTGGAAATTCTCATTTTGTAGGTAATCAATTTTTTTTTACTCACTCATGAATCCAGGTTTCATACCTTCCGGTTATGAGGAAGCAAAAATTATAATAAGATTTTCTAGACACCAAAAAGATAAAAATAAAAATAAATAAATAAACTTCTCAAAAACATGCTTTTATTTCGAAATGATCAAAAAATAATTTATTTCTGCTAATAAATGCTATGATTAAAAATTAAACCGTGGGGCGCCCATAATATATTTTGTACGTACAAGATATTGGTTTATTATTTTCAATAATGAACCATTGGAATCGAGCATGAAAAAAAAAATTCTTACCCCCCCTCAAAATTTGATGGTTTACGTTTCAAGGTATGTAGAATCCAAAACTGCAATAAAAATATTTCTGTCTGTCCGCCGTACGCCGTACGCCGTACACCGTACGCCGTACGGGCCACTTTTCTTAGTTACCATGAAAAAAAATTGATGAAATTCGGGTTATAGGTTCCGTTCGGCGTCTAGTTGGTCCTCGAAGCTCGACGTTACTGTGAGTCATCTCTAAGGGGTTCAAAATAGGGGTTGAAATTTTCAAAACGCCTATACAATTTTTTTACGTAAATATTTTTACGGTTTTAAATAGTTCTTGAACTTGCGAGTTTTTTAAGACCATCCGGAGCATCGTACGTCCAGCCGTTCGTTCACAGTAAGGCCCCGAAGTTTGCACCGACAGGCATTTTCGACTCCAGTGTGAATGAAATTGTATACAATTCAAACCAAATCTCGTAACCAGAGACGCGCCCACAATAGGAAATTTGGCGGAGATAAAATCATTGGTAGGGATCACCTGATTATATTGGCGGAGTATGAAGTCGAGTTGGTTGTTCTGTGATATTATTTCATTTGAAAAATGATGGCTCTTTTGGAGTTTGTTGGTAGGTAGTGAAACATGAACAAACGTTGAAGTATTATTGATGGGTAAATTATTACTACGGTAAATCATTACTCAACGGTAAATTATTACACAACGGTTCATTATACCATCTACGTAGAAGGGGCTGGAGTTTGTTGGTAGGTACTTTTGCAACTTTTTTCACTCCTCATCAACAATTTCTTTTCAGAACTTCATTATGTGTGTTTCTTTTTGTTAGGTACTGTTTGTCATCGGCAGAACTATTTTAGCAACATTTAACTCGTGATTTAGGTAGGTACCTAGTAACGAGTACGGGGTTAGGTACTAACCTACGGAGGGTCTGCGATCTACATAATATGTATAGAATAGTACATATCATATTATATAGACGGGTTATCTATACATAGAGCTGTGATCTGTAACACAAGGGTATTCTATACAAAATAATAAACCGTTGTGCAGGGATTTGCAGCGTTTTTAGTACTTCCAATCGTAAATTCTATTGGAATATGAAAACGCTGCAATTAATTCAAAAACGACTTATTATTTACTGTATATTTCTGCGTAGATCACGGTTTTCTGTGGTCTCCAAGTACCCTCGAGCTCCCCACAGCCATTTCATAAATATTTCATAATACTTATGAAAACTCATGAGTATTTTCATTCATGAGTAATTAGTCGTTGTTATTCATGATTAACTTTTGTTCAAATTAAAGAAGTACCTATCAACAAAACCAAAAATATTATAACCATCATTCGTCAAATGAAATAATATGTCGGAACTAACAACTCGACTTCATACAGCCACCCGTGATTATGATCAGGTGTTCCCTAGCAATGATAATAATATTACCTTGGCTGGTTTCATACCGTTTCATTCACGAGCATGTTGACGACACTTTTCGGCGCAAACGAACGGCTTGACGTACAATTCATCTAGTTCGTGATCGATTCAAAAACGTTAAAAAATCTATACCCTTCTACTGAAAGTTTTCGAGCTACGGCGTTCGGGAAATTTAAGCCCCTATTTTTCTCCCTCTACAGTTACTGGGACCCACAAATCTAATTGTATTAATTTTCGTTCATGGTACCTAAGGATAGTGCGAAGTACGAACAAAAATTATTGGTTCATCATTGTCAATAAAGAACCTTTAGAATTTATTTCATTTTCGGATTCTTCGTACGTCGAAAAGGAAGCCATCAAATTTTGAGAGGGGTAAAAAAATGGTTTTATGCTCGATTACAAAGATTCGTCATTGAAAATAATAAACCAGTAAATTTTCCCCCACGAATAGGTAACTATCATTTTAAAACGGGAAAATTTCCCAAAATAGGTACAGCCTATGGACGTGGAGTTGATGTCAATAATACGGAGATAACGGGTCACTAATTCTTGCTGGGTATAATATCCAACCATTTTGTGCCACCTTGCAGATTTGGAACAACTAAATATAATGTACCCACATTTCCAAGGCTGCCTCCCACAATATACGCCTCACTTCCGACTACCTTACTATCAGATCAGTCGACCAAATCCTTCAAAAAAAGAATTGGCGCATACCTGCTGCAAATGCACAAATCTGACCCATACACTGACTTCTTGAATCGGTTTGATCTGTAATTGTAACTGTGTTATGTATTTAGGTAATTACTATCTTGGAATATGGATGGCATAGGTGCTACATACCCATACATATTATATACATTAATTTTTTTTTTCACTCAAGTTGAATATTGTCTGTAAATATATTGTTTCCAGCTAAAAGTACGCGATCAATCCAAACTAATAAGCTAGTTCAGTGACATCCAGCCCCTGGACGGGTCGTGAAGACCTTAGGGGCCCATTCATGAATTTGGTTTTCTCATTTTCTGTACTTATATTCTTTATTATGTACTAAATATGTGTTTGAATAAAGATTTGAATTGAATTGAAAAAAAAACATGAAGAAGGAAAATTATTTTCAGTTTGCTTTTCACTGCTATGAGCTATGAGCGTCAGAATCCTTAGAAACCCCCCACAAAAGAGTCAGTAGTAGTCATTTTGGCAATAAAATTTAATGGATTTAGGTATTTAGGTATGCAGGGGTTGTCCCTCACCAAGGGTACCACGTATTATGTTCCATCAACTACCTGCCTTATTGTTGAGAGTAAACTAATCACCAGAGACGTCAAAATGTCATATTTGATTATGTCATGTGATTTTGTCATAAAATAGCCGTTTCGGGGGTAAACATCATAAAATGGGCGTTTTTCGCTATTTTATCAAAATATTTTGTTTTTATTTAGTCATGAAATGGACGTTTTCGACAGTTCAGAGCCAGTTGAGCCTCAGGCCAAGGTAAGGCACTTCGAACCAAAAATATGGCTGGGTCGAAAAGGAGGTTTCATGCATGAAATTCGCTCCTAACTCTTCAGCTGACGTCGACCGCTCGTTTTCGCTATTTAAAACGCTCCTGACCGACAAGCGTACGAACTTGACAATCGGGAACATCGAAAAACATTTAATTGTATTTTATAATGATAATATTGATAATTTTGAAGATTGAATAACGTACCTAACTATGTAATGTAAATTTTGTAAATAATAAATAATAAATGTTGTGCATATGTAATGAATAGTTGTACAATATTAATATATCATCCTTCTTCGATCAAAAATGATTAGTCGATAATGTCATACTTTTTCTAAAACATCATAAAATGGCCAATTTTTGAAAATAAACGTCATGAAATGAGAAAATAAACATCACAAATGTCATAGAATAAATGTCATGAAATGAAAAAAATAACATCATAAAGTTGACGTCTTTGCTAATCACTTACTTTTATTTGGAGTTGTTGCTCGTTTATTTCTGAGGGCAGTTCCAACTGACCTGGATGTGCTGCAGAGAAAAATATGGACGCGGGTCAGCCCATCGCGCGATCATGTTTACGATTACCGGTCCGCACGAAGGAGAAATCAGCCGGAAAAAAAACACGGGATGCTATTCCAAGGGGTAAAAACCGAAAATACTTAGTTCAAAACTCAAATGAGTTCACCAACTGACTAACCACGGAAAATCCTCCTACCAACCTTACCTGACTGCATCGCCAGGAAAACTGGCTGAAGGGGCCTACAGGAAATGCAGTATGGGAGCCAACCGCCAACCTTTCCCGGAACCCCCCCACCTCAAAAAAAAAAAAAAAAAAACAAGTTACCACTGAGTTCTAGAATATTCTCAACTCAGGGGTACACCCAGGTATACCAGCACCCTCCAGTTCTGTGGTTTGTAAATTAAATAGAATAAAAACCATTGGCCCCTTCAGACTTGCTGCAAAATGACTCTCCACACTGCATCATTTCAGTACAATTTTCATTTCAATATCTGGCGACAGGAAGATTCATCCTGGCCTGGGCTCTTGAGATTCATAACCCTTCGGAAGGAACATCTTTCTTTTGACGGTTAGTGGGAACGTCGGTATGTGATACCGCTATTTCAGAAAGTCTGTATTTTTCATAAATATTTGCAACTTTTAACAACTCTAACATTTTATTTAGGATTCGGGAATGTATAGGGATTATTCAGGAACGTTATTCAATGCAATAAACGTTTATTCAGATAAGTAGGTACTTATATTTACTCGTATGTACAATAATTCGTGTACATTGGTAACCATACTTATAGGAAGGACTCAATGAGATCAAAAGTAGGTACCTAATAAAAATGACACACACTTCCTACGTACCTACCTATACTCAGTCATAATGTTTCGTTGTCAGTCTTATTCTGATAACAACAAAAAAAGCCTGCTGGACTAGGTAAAGAGTACAAAATTAAAATAATATCAAATGATAGAAAAATACTATTCTCATGTTTGAATTCTGAATCAGAGAGGGTTCTTCATCAGTGCGAGAGTTACAAGGCGTTTTGTACGAGAGGAAACAGGAAAGTTTGATGCCATCGCTACCTATAACAAAACATAAAAAAACCTTCCTCGTGTAAGCAAAAACACTTGGATGCTCATAAATTGCATGGTAGGTACTCGTAGACAACATGAAAAATGTTTGATTTACAGAAAAAAAATGAAAGTTGTTGAGTAATGATATTAGAATGAACATCGGTATGTGATACCGACGACCTTTTGATCGGTTAGAAGGAACATCGGTATGTGATACCGACAACATTTTACAAATAAGCAACTTACCTTGGGAAAAAACGGCGCGAAAATTCCTCCGACGTTCTACCCGCCCTTGCCGGTACCTGACTGAAGATGTCAGAGGGACCCAGCCGCCTCCGTCTTCCCCTCGCACCGCCACCACTCAAAATAGGAACCATAGAGGTATGTGATACCGATGTTCCTTCCGGAGGGATAAATTATAGCATTACAGCAACTATACCATGGCAATAACCCTATTGCCAGACATTCTATAAATTATAGTAGACCGCTGTATTTTTGGTTAAAGCTGCTATACGCTACTTAAAAATATACGGTAGCCCAAACTGAAATGTAGGAAAGAAAATCCCCTGAAAAAACGCTGCAAAGTCCTAGTCACATGGGTTTATTATTCTACTGGACATACCTACAGAAATGTTGGGCTGTTTATTTATTGTTTCTTCCATGTGCCGTAATTTAAATAGCCTCTATTTGTGATGGTTTCGACCTATTTTGGCCCCCATGAACACAAATCACGTTTTTTTCATATTATCTTAGATCATTGATAGCGCTATTTAATAGTCTTGATTCACCTGTTGACACTTTTTCTAGTGGTAATATAGAAACTGATGGTCATTTTAGACAGTTTTCGGAGGTTTTTGACTAATAAAAAACGCTGCAAAGTCCTTGTCACATGGGTTTATTATTCTATTATTTTATTGGTCTACAGAAATGCTGGCTGTTCATTTATTGTTGCTTTCAAGTAAAATAATTGAAATAGCTATTTCTGGTGGTTTCCACCAATTTTGGCCCCTAAAACTTGAATTAGGTATGTACGATCCTTTTTTTTTTCAAATTATCTTTGATCATTGGTTGTGCCATTTAATCGTCTTTATCCACGTGTTGAAGCTTTTCCTAGTGCTATTCTACAAATTTATGTGATTTCAGACGATTTCGCAGGTTTTTGACTCATAAAAAATCAAATTTGGCAGCTGAACATCTGGTACAACCTCAATTTTCCACTCCTTGGTCAAAATCGACTTCATATTCGGTCTTCTCGTCCACAAAAACATGGAAAACGATACCTCAAAAGCTCATTTTACTAACATGTTGCTAAAACACAACAACGGACAATAATTATTATACTAATTTGATCTAAGAAAGGTACATATTTGTAAAACATTTATAAATTGATAACGTGTGCAGTTGTAAAACAGAAGTTAAAGATAATTGTGTTGCGAGGTCAATTGAAATCATTGAAAGAGTCGTTGAGTTGTCTTGATTCACTTGTTAAAACTACCTCCAGTGTTATTATACCAAGTGATGTTGATTTCAGCCACCTTCCAGGTTTCTGACTCACTACATTGATTTTGGGAGCTTAAACTTCGTAAAAATATCAATTCTTCACTCTTTGGACAAGATCAACTTCATAATCGGGCTTCTCGCTCGAAAAAAAAACATTCAAAACGATACCTCACAAGCTCGTGTACATTAAAACCTTTAAAAAACCATCGAAAAACCCTTTTTTTTACATCCATTTTTGAGCCATAACACCCCTTGGTGTATTCCGATCGGGCTGCCGAGCTTCGGAGCGCAATTAGGACCCAAGTGGAGCCTGTGTGCGGAAGAACGACGATTTTATACCAAAACTTAACGTAGGTACATTTAAGGCTGAAACTTCGTTAGAACCTCAATTTCCCCTCATTCGTCGAAATCCACTTCATATTCGGTCTTCTCGAGGAAAAAACATTGAAAACGATACCTCAAAAGCTCATGTTACTAACATGGTACCACAACACAAAACTACAGAAACGTTGGCTGTTTATTTATTGTTTCTTTCATATAAAATAATTTAAATAGCTATTTCTGGTGGTTTCCACCAATTTTGGCCCCCAAAACACGAATTAGGTACGCTCCTTTTTTTTTAAATAAATTATCTCTGATCATTGATAGTACCATTATTTAATCGTCTTGATCCACCTGTTGACACTTTTTCCAGTGTTATTCTACAAATTGATGGTGATTTCAGACGATTTCCCAGGTTTATGAGTCATAAAAAATCAATTTTGGGAGCTGAACATCTGGTACAACCTCAATTTTCCACTCCTTGGTCAAAATCGACTTCATATTCGGTCTTCTCGTCCCCAAAAACATGAAAAACGATACCTCAAAAGCTCATTTTACTAAAATGTTGCTAAAACGCAAAAAGTACCTATTTTTACACACATTTTCACTCATAACACCCCTGGGTATATTCCGATCGGGCTGAAAAGTTTCGGGACACAACTAGGGCCCAAATGGAGCATGTGTGCGAAAGAACGAATTTTTTAGACCAAAAATGAAGCCTGTACACGTGATACGGCGGACGGCGTACGGCGGACGGACATTGCATTTTTTGAATCTACGCACCTTGAAACGGAAAAGAAAAAATTTTGAGGGGGTGTTATAAAAATTTTTTGCTGAGCGAATACATAGGTGTATTATTCACAGAATAATAAACCAAAAATGAATTTTGGAAGCAGCAACTTCGTTAGAACCTCAATTTTCCACTCTGGTCAAAATCGACTTCATATTCGGTCTTCTCGTCCCAAAAAACACGGAAAACGATACCTCAAAAGCTCAAGTTACTAAAACTCAAAAAATAGGTACCTATTTTATACCCATTTTCACTCATAACACCCCTGGGTATATTCCGATCGGGCTGAAAAGTTTCGGGACACAACTAGGGCCCAAATGGAGCATGTGTGCGAAAGAACGATTTTTTTAGACCGAAAATGAAGCCTGTACACGTGATACGGCGGACGGCGTACGGCGGACGGACATTGCATTGGTTTGCATTTTGGTTTATTATTCTGTGAATAATACACCTATGAAATCGCTCAGCAAAAAATTTTTATAACACCCCCTCAAACTTTTTTCTTTTCCGTTTCAAGGTGCGTAGATTCCAAAAATGCAATGTCCGTCCGCCGTACGCCGTCCGCCGTATCACGTGTACAGGCTTCATTTTCGGTCTAAAAAAGTCGTTCTTTCGCACACATGCTCCATTCGGGCCCTGGTTGTGTCCCGAAACTTTTCAGCCCGATCGGAATATACCCAGGGGTGTTATGAGTGAAAATGTGTGTAAAAATAGGTACTTTTTGCGTTTTGGCAACATGTTAGTAACATGAGCTTTTGAGGTATCGGTTTCCATGTTTTTTTGGACGAGAAGACCGAATATGAAGTCGATTTTGACCAAGGAGTGGAAAATTGAGATTGTACCAGATGTTCAGCTCCCAAAATTGATTTTTTATGAGTCAGAAACCTGCGAAATCGTCTGAAATTACCATCAATTTGTAGAATAACACTAGGAAAAGTGTCAAAACGTGGATCAAGACGATTAAATGGCACAACCAATGATCAAAGATAATTAAAAAATAACCAGTCATGCAGCATGACTTAATGAGCGAATTTTCAAAGAAATATTCGAATTAATGGCTATGGTTTTGAATAAAGGAAAACTTCGGTCTAAAATTTGGTTTTCTATGTATATTCTCTTCGTATTTATTTTAATTTGTACGTTTTGTCCATCCTGATTCTACCGTTTGTTTATTACGTAATTGTACTAAGTGCTTATTTATTTGATCGCTGTGGGTAAATTCAAGGAGTTGTACTAATCGTTTGCCTCCCCCTTTATTGCTTCGAACTCTCGTCTTCAATTAATACTTCTCACATATTTCAATCTGACCACTCTAAGGGGGTGGGGGTAAGAGTTTAAAGATTATCCTAGTTTTGGGTAATTTTTGCGCACTTTAAATGCTCTAATTTAAGAACGGATTTAGATATCTAAAATCCGATTTCACTATCGTGTTCAGCGTGCAAAAACCTTTAAAATGAGGGGTCACTTGTTAGAAAATAACATTTTGGGGATTTTTGGGTAATTTTTGCGCACTTTAAATGCTCTAATTTGAGAACGGATCAAGATATCTAAAATCCGATTCCACCATCGTGTTCAGCGTGCAAAAACCTTTAAAATGAGGGGTCACTTGTTAGAAAATAACATTTTGGGGATTTTTGGGTAATTTTTGCGCACTTTAAATGCTCTAATTTGAGAACGGATCAAGATATCTAAAATCCGATTCCACCATCGTGTTCAGCGTGCAAATACCTTTAAAATGAGGGGTCACTTGTTGGAAAATAACATTTTGGGGATTTTTGGGTAATTTTTGCGCACTTTAAATGCTCTAATTTGAGAACGGATCAAGATATCTAAAATCCGATTCCACCATCGTGTTCAGCGTGCAAAAACCTTTAAAATGAGGGGTCACTTGTTGGAAAATAACATTTTGGGGATTTTTGGGTAATTTTTGCGCACTTTAAATGCGCCAAAACCCTCCTTAGAGTAGGCCAATTTCGCCCATCTTCGAACTTAGCCTTTCGATTGCCAAGATAGATTTTTTGTGCAAATTTGAGCTGTTTATCTCAATTCTATCGAGAGTTATCGTCTGGAGTGACACATATATAAATAAATATATATATAAATATATATATATATATATACATATAAAAAAGTGTTAAATTTCAGGAATCGTTTTAGAATGGTCTGAAACGGATTTCTATGAAGAAAATTTCCAAAAATTTATATTATTTAAATTTCGAAGCCATTGCAATAGCTTCATTTTCTTTGAAAATTCGCTAAAAAGAAAAAGGAGCTTACCACATAATTTAAGTTTTGGGGGCCAAAATTGGTGGAAACCATCAGAAATAGCTATTTCAATTATTTTACATGAAAGCAACAATAAATGAACATTCTTCCGCACACAGTTTAGGAATACATTTAGAAACACATTTGGTTCCTAGTTGTGCTCCTAAGCTCGGCAGCCCGATCGGAATACATCCAGGGGAGTTATGGGTGAAAAATGGGTTTAAAAAGGGTAAATGGATATGGGGGTATGGGTGTAAATGGGTGTTTTTTGGGGTTTTTTTGAGGTTTTAGTGAACATGAGCTTATGAGCTATCGTTTTCCATGTTTTTTAGGGCGAGAAGTCCGAATACGAAGTTGATTTTGACCGAAGAGCGAAGAATTGTGGTTGCAACGAAGGTTGGGCTCCCAAAATTCAATTGTTATGAGTCAAAAACCTGGGAAATTGTGTGAAATCGCCATAAACTTGTATAATAACGCTGGTGAATCAAGACAATTAAATGGCACTGTCAACGATCAAAGACAATTTGTAAGGGTGAAAAAAAGGAGCCTGATATATGTGTTCCTGAGAATGAATAAAAATGAACAGCCAACATTTCTGTAGGTATGTCCAATAGAATAATAAACCCATGTGACAAGGACTTTGCAGCGTTTTTTTTTAAGTCAAAAACCTGGGAAATCGTCTGAAATCACCATCAATTTGTAGAATAACACTGGGAAAAGTGTCAACAGGTGGATCAAGACGATTAAATGGTACTAGCAATGATCAAAGAAAGTTGAAAAAAAAAAAATCGTGCCTAATTTGTGTCTTAGGGGCCAAAATTAATGGAAACAATCAGAAATACCTATTTCGATTATTACGCATGAAAGGAACAATAAATGAACAGCCAACATTTCTGTAGGTATGTCCAGTAGAATAATAAACCCATGTGACAAGGACTTTGTAGCCTTTTTGCGTTTTAGCAACATGTTGGTAACATGAGCTTTCAAGGTATCGTTTTTCATGTTTTTGGGGACGAGAAGACCGAATATGAAGTCGATTTTGACCAAAGTGTAGAAAATTGAGGTTCTACCGGATGTTCAGCTCCCGAAATTGATTTTTTATGAGTCAAAAACCTGGGAAATCGTCTGAAATCACCATCAATTTGTAGAATAACACTGGAAAAAGTGTCCACAGGTGGATCAAGACGATTAAATGGTACTAGCAATGATCAGAAGTTATTTATATTTAAAAAACGCTGCAAATCCCTGCACAACGGTTTATTATTTTGTATAGAATACCCTTCTGTTACAGATCACAACTCTCTGTATAGATAACCCGTATATACAAACAATATAATATGTACTACTCTATACATATTATGTGAATCGCAATAGTAGTAGCCCCCGTAAACCCGTAGTAACCCCGTACTCGTTACTAGGTACCTACCTAAATCACGAGTTAAATGTTACCTACTAAAATAATACAGCCGATGACAAACAGTAACTAAAACGGAAAAGAGAAACGCAAATAATGAAGTTCTAAAGGAAAATTGTTGATGTGGAGTGAAATAGATGCCCCTTCTGCGTAGATCACCGTTTTCTGTGGTCAATACCTATAATGAACCGTTGTGTAATAACTTGCCCATCAATAATACTTCAACGTTTGTTCAAGTTTCAGAAGTACCCACCAACAAAATCCAATAGTCCATCACTTATCAAATGAAATAATATCGCAGAACAACCAACTCGACTTCTGATTATAATCAGGTGCTTCCTAGTGATGATTATCTGGGCCGGATTTATACCGTTTGATTCACGATCGTGTTGACGAAGCTTTTTGGTGCACAAGAACGGCTGGAGTACAATGCTCCGGGTGGTCTCAAAAATTGTTTAACTCAAGACAAATTTAATAAAGTAAAAAAAACCATGCCCTTCTATCGAAAGTTTTCGAGCTACGGCGTTCTGAAAATTTCAACCCCTATTTTGAACCCCTTAGAGATGACTGACAGTAACGCCGAGCTTCGAGGACCAACTAGGCCCCGAACGGAACCCATAACCCGAATTTCATCAATTTTTATTCATGGTAACTAAGAAAAATGGCCCTTACGGCGTACGGCGTATGGCGGACAGACAGAAATATTTGTATTGCATTTTCGGATTCTACATACCTTGAAACGTAGGTAAACCATCAAATTTGGGGATGGGGGGGTAGCATTTTTTTTTTTTTTTCATGATCGATTCCAATGGTTCATTATTGAAAATAATATACCAAAAATTTTAAAAAACTACCCGGAAGAAGTGTAATGATATTTTTGGGATGTAGATTAGTTCAATCTCTTTAACCTCAAGTACAAACCTAGTTTTTTTATTGGTAATGTATACAGGTATGGGAATATGCCGACTTTCTCTCTTCATGGGCTCAGATAGGGTTTGAGTTTCGGGGGCAGATAGGACTTGGGCTTGGGTTCTAGAAAGGGCATGTACGAAATTTGACTCCATTCCGACAATTAGGGCGCGGTGGAGGGAAAAAATACCGTAACTGGCCACTAAGCGATGAGCATGAGAAGAAGAGAAGAAGAAGAAAGAAGCATAAGAAGAAGACGTCAACTCGACATTTATTGCAATAAAAATAATCGAAAATATTACAATAAACCCGAATAACATAGTACGGAGCTTTAGTAGTGGTAGAATCTTAATCTTGAATGAAGGTGGTACAAAACCAAACACAACACACAACCATTGAACGAGTTGATAGGTATAGGAACGAAATTTTCCGTTTTATTTGACGTGACTTGTCATAGTATTTTCCTGTTCATCTTCGTACCATTTCCAAATAATCATGAAAATTAACAGTTTGGAACTGGCTGTGCCACCAAAGTCGGATCTCCTGACTCGGATTCTCCAGTTTCACCTCCACATCCTACCATTTGCTATGGCTTAAACCTAGGAGAAAGTGCGTATCTCATCAGTTTGCAACAAGATAATAAATTAATACCTATTTAGTTTTGAAAAAATGCACCTACCCCCAATGTTGCTATGAGTAGTTTTACTACCTAATATGGTTCATAATTACCTGTATGTTTAATAATGATTACCCTCGACTTTGCAGTTATTTAAGGAAATATTACTTACAATAAATCAAAATAACAAAGTTGCTCGTTACTTTTAGTAGTGTGTACAATCCAAGAATGAAGGTAGAATCCAGTTCGTAGCACAAACCGCATACACAACCACTGATCAACGCGGGCCAATCAGTGCACACACGTTATTCATCGGATTGCCCATATCACTTCACGCGGTTAATCGGCGGATAATACCGAGGCGATTCGAGAAAAAACACAATAATCTAGTCCAGGAATTATTGTTTAAAGATGAATTTTGACGAAAAACTACCACAAACCTACCATCCGTCGCGGGTGATCGAGGGACTGACTAATAGAGTGGGGCGGCAGGGTGGGGAAGGTGGCGGTGAGGGGAAAGTAGGCACTTGTAACTTTAATTATTTTCCCCTTTATTTTACCCGGCTTATTGTCTTTACCTGTTTTTACACTTTTCCAAAAAAATCCACGAAATGATTGAAGTTACCGATCTACGTGGCACTGGGTCTGCCCGCCAGAGCTTGAACTCTCCAGATTTAGGTTAGTAATACTTGGAATTTTCCATCTATTTAATTGGAATTGGTCATTAATGCGATCTTGAATTTCCATAAACCACCAATGGTTGTATAGTTGGTGTTTTAATCGTTCCAAGTAACTAAATCATGTTGTGAACTGATGCCCTCGTGGCACAACCAGTGCCACATAGATATGTAACTTGTACATTATTTCTTCGATTGCTTGAAGCAGTTAGGAAAAGAAAAACACAATAAAAATTCAGGTAAATGTAAAAAACGCTGCAAATCCCTGCACAACGGTTTATTATTTTGTATAGAATACCCTCCTGTTACAGATCACAGCTCTATGTATAGATAACCCTTCTATATAATATGATATTTATGTACTATTCTATTATATACATATTATGTAGATCGCAGACCTTCCGTAGGTTAGTACCTAACCCCGTACTCGTTACTAGGTACCTACCTAAATCACGAGTTAAATGTTGCTAAAATAATTCTGCCGATGACAAACAGTACCTAACAAAAAGAAACACACATAATGAAGTTCTGAAAAGAAATTGTTGATGAGGAGTGAAAAAAGTTGCAAAAGTACCTACCAACAAACTCCAGCCCCTTCTACGTAGATGGTATAATGAACCGTTGTGTAATAATTTACCGTTGAGTAATGATTTACCGTAGTAATAATTTACCCATCAATAATACTTCAACGTTTGTTCAAGTTTCACTACCTACCAACAAACTCCAAAAGAGCCATCATTTTTCAAGCGAAATAATATCACAGAACAACCAACTCGACATCATACTCCGCCAATATAATCAGGTGATCCCTACCAATGATTGGCCGTATTCGAAAATTCCTATTGTGGGCGCGTCTCTGGTTACCAGATTTGGTTTGAATTGTATACAATTTGATTCACACTGGAGTCGAAAATGCCTGTCGGTGCAAACTTCGGGGCCTTACTGTGAACGAACGGCTGGACGTACGATGCTCCGGATGGTCTTAAAAAACTCGCAAGTTCAAGAACTATTTAAAACCGTAAAATTATTTACGTAAAAAAAATGGTATAGGCGTTTTGAAAATTTCAACCCCTATTTTGAACCCCTTAGAGATGACTCACAGTAACGTCGAGCTTCGAGGACCAACTAGACGCCGAACGGAACCTATAACCCGAATTTCATCAATTTTTTTTCATGGTAACTAAGAAAAGTGGCCCGTACGGCGTACGGCGTACGGCGGACAGACAGAAATATTTTTATTGCAGTTTTGGATTCTACATACCTTGAAACGTAAACCATCAAATTTTGAGGGGGGGTAAGCATTTTTTTTTTCATGCTCGATTCCAATGGTTCATTATTGAAAATAATAAACCAAAATAAAATAAATAAATAACTAAATAAATTTTTAAAAATCGAGTGAATACCTACCTACCCCACCACGCCCAGCCACATCACCTTCCCCACCCTGCCACCCCTCTCTATTAGTCAGTCTGGCCCGATCAACCGCGACGGATGGTAGGTAAGTGGTAGTTTTTATTCCAAATTCATCATAGAAGAATAATTCCTGGACTAAATTGTACTGTGTTATTTTGAGTTTTCTCCTCGAATCGCCTCGGTATCCGCCGATTTAATCGGGAGAAGTGATATGGGCAATTCGAAAACCAACGTGGGTGCATCGTCGGCCCGCGCCGATGATGATTGTGTTCAGTGCTGCGATTTGGATTCCACCACCTTCATTCTCCGACCGTCCAATACTAAAGGTACCGTGAAATTTTGCTCTTTAGGTTTATTGTAAGTACCTAATATTTTCTTTATAATTTATAAAGTCGAGGATCCTCTGGTGGCACACCCCATGCCACGTAGACATACCTACCTACCTTACCTACACATTTCTTTAATTGTTTTGAGCAGTTATGAACCGAAAAATACAATGAGAATTCAGGCAAATGAAAGGGAAAATATTAAGTAAAAACCTACCAAGGCCCACTCTGTTGATACTTTCTTGTAAGTCCGCTGCTGGTTGGTATGCGGTAGTTTTTCGTCAAAATTGATCTTTACACAATAATTCCTGGACTAGATTATACATTTGTCGTGAGTCCCTCCCGGGAACACTCCTATCATATTAAGTTCTCACCAATATCCAAACGCCAAACTAAAGCTCCGTAAATAAAGATATGAGTGGGGACAGGCGACAGAACCCAGGGTTACTCAACCTGGGGCCCCACTACCAGCTCCCTGCGAGGAGCTGGAGGGAGAGGCCCCCAAGTACTATAAAACCCCGGATCCTGGCGCTCAAGCTTCATTCGACACTTCCTCTAACCAGCTCTCTCTTCTCTCTCTTACCTTCCCTCTCAGATGATCAGTTGACTACAGCCGCCTGAGAATTTCACCTCCTCTCTCCTCCTCCTTGTCTAGATGATCGGTTGAATACAGCCGCCTAGACAAGGGACCTCTCCTTTCCTCTCCTTTACCTAGATGAACGGTTGACTACAGCCGCCTAGGTAAAATTCCCTCATCCACCTCTCTCTCCTCCAAAGTCGTAGATGTTCGGTTGACTACAGCCGCCTGCGACTTTTCCTCACCTTCCTTCCACACCACCTCTCTCTCCTCCAAAGTCGTAGATGTTCGGTTGACTACAGCCGCCTGCGACTTTTCCTCCTTTTCTCTCCTTTACCTAAATTCACTCACTCACCTTCCTTCCACGCCACCGTGATGAGAATTTTAAATTCATCACAGTGGTGAACCCGACGTTCACTCAACCTTCTTCCTTCCCACCTTCCCACCTCATGTGTCGCCCCAGTCAAATAGTTCGGTGTCCCAAATTTTAAATTCCAATTTCAATCAGTCAGTGTAAATTCGCAATCCTTGGCCCAACCTCACCGCTCAACTCTCAACGCACCTCCGCCGCCGCCTATTGCGAATTTCAAAATTCAAAACTACCTCAAATTTTTGAATTTTAGTTACAGACATGGACCCGAACTCACCGACGCCGCCGCTCCTCCGGCCGTCCCTGCTGCAGCCGCCGACCGCGGCGACGACGGACGCCGACAACCCCTTCACCAGCCTCTCACCAGCCGGCTCCGCCGCATCCGCAGCAACCGCCGCCGCTACGGCCGCGACCGCAACCGACGTCATGACAGCGTCCGCAGCTTTCCCTCTGTCGCTGCCCCCCTTCTACACGCACGACCCCGCGCTGTGGTTTTTCCAAGTAGACGCTGCGTTTTCGGCCGCCAACATCCGCAGCCAGAAAACAAGATATTCCCGGATCATTTCGTTGCTACCCTACGAGATCCTGCTGCAGACTTCAGATATCTCCCCCGACGCCGCCGCTGCGTACGACGACCTCCGCAGCCGCCTCATCAACACCTACCAGCCGTCGAAAATCGCCCGAGTCGCCGCCATCTCCCAACCTCAACACCTCGGCGACCAGAAGCCCTCCCACCTCTACCGACGGCTGCGACACCAGCTGCAGGGGATTATGACCGCCGACATCGCACGCACGTTCTGGTTACGTGCCCTTCCCCACCCCATCCAGATGGCCCTGGCCAGCCATCTCGACGGTCCCGACGAGCCCCTCCTGCGACTTGCAGACACCGTTCACGACTTGGCCGCTGCGGCCGCCGTCAGCGAGGTGCGTACGCCGCGTCACCCCCCGCCTCTACGGGACCGCACCAAATCCCGAGACCGCGGCCGGACACCCTCCCTCGACGGACGTCGCCCCATTTCGGCGGATCGCCGGCGCGACTCTTCCGCCGACCGCCGTCGCCAGCGCTCACCCGAGCGCCGCAACACATCCCCTCCCCGCCAGCGCAGAGGACGATCCCCGGCCGCTGCACGCACGTCCACCTCGAACCGCCCCACCAACACCACCTACCTCCCTGCGGACCCCCCCCACCGTTGTTTCTATCATGTAAACTTCGGTGGGGAGGCCCGCAAGTGCCAACCCCCCTGCTCCTTCGCCCCTAAGCAGGGAAACGCAGACGCCCGCCGGTAAACCCGGCGGGCCCCCCTCCTCGCCAACACGGGGGGGACCATGACCAACCCCCCCCCGCCCGCATTCACACCGCCACCACCACCAGGCCCCGCTACCCCTCCTACGCCGCCGCCACGGCTGCCAACCTTCCGGCCGCGCCGGCAGCGCCGCCAAAACCCTCACCCCACCACCACCGGAACGGATCCTCCCCGCCCGCCACCAGGGCGACCAACCTTCCGGCCGCCACTCACGCCGCCGCTACCGTTCCCCCACCCCGGAACGGACCCTCCACGCCCGCCTCCAGGGCACAACCCCCTCCGACCACCACTCAACCCGCCACTACCGTTCCCCCTCCCCGGAACAAAACGAAACCACCTCCTACCAAACGGACCAGCCCCCCTGCCGACTCCACCGTTCCCCCCCTCCGGAACGGCAAGAAACCACCCCGCGTCTCCTTCGCGGCGGACCAGCCAACGCCGGCACACATACCTACCTCCGCAATTCTGCACAACGCCCTCCCGACCCACCAGCGACTTTTCTTGCGCTGCAAGAAAACAAATGTACCTTTCTTGGTGGACACGGGGGCGGCGCTGTCAATATTCCCCAACAACATCCTCCGTCGTCAGGCGCGCTGCTACCGGCAACTTCTCTACGCCGCCAACGGTACCACCATCCCCTCGTACGGGACGTACCGCTCCTCAGTTTATATGAGCGGACTCGCGTACGAGTGGGAATTTACCGTGGCGGACGTGGAGAAGGCGATCCTGGGGGCCGATTTCCTTGCATATTTCGGTCTCCAGGTCGACGTCCGGAATGCGCGCCTGATTGACCCCGCCACAAAAACACCCATACCCGGATTCATACATGCCATCAACCACCCCCCAACACAATTTGAACGCCTCCTCCTCAACTACCGCCCCCAGCGCCGCCCCTCTGCCCACATCTCCACCATCCAACATCACATTGAGACTTCCGGCCCCCCCATCACAGCGAAAGCCCGACGACTCCACCCCCTGCAACTATCGAAAGCCCGGCAACATTTCAACAAACTCATAGCCGACGGCATCGTCCGCCCCTCAAAATCCCCTTGGGCTTCTCCACTCCACATCGTGCAGAAGCCCAATGGGGATATCCGCCCCTGCGGGGACTACCGGCGCCTCAATTCTAAAACCACGCCGGATCTTTACAATGTTCCCCACCTACGGGATTTCTCGTCACATCTCCATGGTGCTACTATCTTCTCTACCCTCGACATTTCAAGGGCGTTCCACCACATTAACATTCACCCCCCCGACGTCCAAAAAACCGCCATCATTACCCCGTTCGGACTTTTCGAATATGTGAAAATGGGCTTCGGGTTGAGGAACGCTGCACAGACGTGGCAGCGCTATATGGACAGCATCCTGCGAGGCCTACCGTTCGTCTTTTGCTTCCTCGACGACGTCCTGGTGGCCTCCAGGACACCGGAAGAACACCTCAGCCATCTCCAACAGATCCTCGACATCTTCTCCTCCGAGGGCCTCTTGGTTAACACGGACAAGTGCGTTCTCGGCCAACCCTCCGTCCGCTGCCTCGGCCACCAAGTTTCATCCGAGGGCATCAAACCCCTCTCAGACAAGGTCCACGCCATTAGTGACTTCCCGCAACCCCGCACGGTGACGGAACTCCGCCGCTTCCTGGGTATGTTAAACTTTTACCGCAGACACATAAAACACGCAGCACAACATCAACAACCACTCATACACGCCATACCCCAACCCTCCAAAAAAAATGACAACCGCCCCATCACCTGGACCCCCCAACTCATCTCCTCCTTCAAAATTTGCAAACAGGACCTAGTAGACGCCGCTCTATTGGCCCATCCCGATCCTCACGCCCCCCTATCCATCACCACCGATGCGTCCGACTGGGCCATCGGGGCAGTGCTCCATCAGCACACCGGCGCCACCCCCCAACCCCTAGGCTTCTTTTCCAAAACGCTATCCCCCACCCAGAAAAATTACTCCACGTTCGACAGAGAACTCCTCGCCATCCACGAAGCCATCAAGCACTTTCGTGACTTCGTGGAGGGCAGGCAGTTCTCTGTCGTCACCGATCACAAGCCCCTGACCCACGCCCTCCTACAGAACCGCAAATCCGCCTCCCCGCGTCGCCTCCGGCAACTCGAGTTTATCGGGCAATTTACGTCCGATATCCGATACTTGCCGGGGGCCGACAACTGCGTGGCGGACGCGCTCTCCCGGCCCACCCCTATCCCCGCGCCGGTGGCGGAGTTACTGCCGTTCCCCTCCCCCCATTCCATCAAAACCAACCAAAACCCTTCCACTGATCCAGCCCTCTCCAACCTCATTTCCGCCTCCAAGTTGGAACAACTGCCGCCCCTCAACCTCTGGTGCGACGTAACGGCCGACTCACCTCGCCCTTACGTCCCACCGGGACAGAGGCGGCAGTTGTTCCTCCACTACCACTCCCTTCACCATCCTGGCATTCGGGCTAGCCGGGACCTTATCAAGACGCGGTACTTCTGGCCCCACATGAACACAGATATTCGTAACTGGGTTCTGGGGTGCCAGAAGTGCCAGCGGTTTAAGGTCTCGGCCCACCCCCATGTCCCCCCTCAAACCATTCCCGACTCCCTCCCGTGGGAACATGTACATCTGGACTTAGTGGGCCCCCTTCCCCCGTCCGAGGGGAAGAAATACTGCCTCACGATGATCGACCGTGCCACCAACTGGGTAGAATGCATCCCACTCGCCCACATCACCGCGGACGCCGTCGCGACGGCTTTCCTCACTCAATGGGTTAGCCGTTACGGTTGTCCGCGAACAGTCACGGTCGATCAAGGGAGGCAGTTTGAGTCCGCCCACTTTTCCGATTTACTACGTTCCCTCGGCATCCACAAAATCCACACTACCCCATACCATCCCCAATCCAACGGGAAAATAGAGCGGTGGCACTCGGTCCTGAAACAGGCCATTTCTACTTCAACAAATTCCCCTTCCTGGACAAAATCCCTTCCCTACATTTTACTCAGCCTACGCACTTCAGCTCGTCCTTCAGACCAAACCAGCCCCGCACAAAATGCATTTAAAGACCCATTACGTCTACCAGCCGACATTTTCACCCCAAATCACACGCCGTCTATTAACAGGGAACCGCTACACTCAACAACACCGACAAACGACACCACTTATCCCAAACGGTTTTTCACCACCACACACATGTACCTGAAAGAGCCCGGCATCCATAAAACTTTCCAACCACTTTATGCCGGGCCCTTTCAAGTCATTCGCACAACACACACCACCGCAACCCTGTTAATTGACGGCAAACCACATACAGTCCCGTTAGCCAGGTGTAAACCCGCACCTGTGCTAACCCAACCCACTGACACTATCAGTCTCCCGCCGTCCGTTCGCTATGTCGCACCTCTCCCCGATGCACCAGTCACCTCCGTCGCCGTTTCCGGACTTCGATTCGGATCCGGAAATGGCGGCGATTCTCCGGGACGTTTTCGTCCCGGACCCGCTCTCCCCCCTACCCCCTTCGCCCGGGCCGACTTCACCGCTTCCGTTCGTCCCGCCACGGATCACCGGACTACCTCCCCGGCCCCGGCGATGGAAGTACCACCAGTGGAAAATCCTGCGCGAATTTCGCACAGCACAGGCCACGGGGGTACACCCTCCCTACTCCCCCACAGACCCCTTAATGTCCTCCATCCTTCGCGAGTTCCGCCTCGCGGAACTCATGCCCCCCCCCGCCACCCGTTCAAATCTGCATTCCCCCAATAAATTTCGAACCCCCACCCCCCGTTCAATTCACCAACCCCCCGAAAAATTCCGCCCCCCCAATTTTACCGCCCCCCCCATTTTCAATTTTCGACCCCCCCATATCTACTTCTCCCCCTCCAACACCCCCTCCCCCCCCTCCGTCGCCGGGGATATCCACGATAGTTTCCGCCGGGACGAAACGGCCCGGGCGGCGAAACGGACGGAGGGAGCGTCCCCACGTTCCCCTCGTCCCGGCGGCCAAATTCCCCGCCCCGCTCTGAGCAATCACGGCGGGGCCTTGAGATTCCGGAACAGTGCTGGTGTACTCTTACTCCACTCGCACTGTACCGGAACTCGGAGCCCCGTCGTGCCCGCCTCGCCACGAGCTACGAGCACACGCCACCCCCGCACACCTCACTCACACACTCACTGTCACTCACCACACCCTACACGCACCCAGGAATCGGCGGTTTTCCGACACCCCGTTCCAATTTATCCCCCACGTTTGCACGAAGATTGTAAATATTGTAAACACTGCACACCTTGTAAATATTGTACATATTGCGAATATTGTAAACACTGCACATCTTGTAAATATTGTAAACCTTGCGAATTTTGTAACCACTGCACATCTTGTAAATATCATGATTGTAAATATTGCCCATCCTCCTCATCTCGCCCTTGCCGCTCACTTTCATCTTGTAAATATCGTAATTGTAAATATTGTTTGTCCTCCTCATCTCGCCCTTGCCGATCACTTTCATAAATGCCAAATGTTTATGGATCCTGACCACTACTCCCATCATCCTGTATATACTCTCACCAACTCATCCTACTTATTTGAACTTATTTTCTATGCCTACTTATAATCTACCTACCTTGTATTCTACCTACTTATAATCTACCTACTTGTAATCTGCCTATACCATGTTACTACTAGATTTAAGGACCGCCTTCAGCTCAACCTCTGTTTGCATCGGCCCTCAGCCCCTGTCACTTTGCGCCTTCAGCTCCTCCTCTTGTTTGCCGTAGCCCTCAGCTCCTGTCATCTTGCGCCTTCAGCGACCACCTCTTGTTTGCCGTAGCCCTCAGCTCCTGTCATCTTGCGCCTTCAGCACCAATATTGGTTCAAACTGGGGGGACCTCTGTCGTGAGTCCCTCCCGGGAACACTCCTATCATATTAAGTTCTCACCAATATCCAAACGCCAAACTAAAGCTCCGTAAATAAAGATATGAGTGGGGACAGGCGACAGAACCCAGGGTTACTCAACCTGGGGCCCCACTACCAGCTCCCTGCAAGGAGCTGGAGGGAGAGGCCCCCAAGTACTATAAAACCCCGGATCCTGGCGCTCAAGCTTCATTCGACACTTCCTCTAACCAGCTCTCTCTTCTCTCTCTTACCTTCCCTCTCAGATGATCAGTTGACTACAGCCGCCTGAGAATTTCACCTCCTCTCTCCTCCTCCTTGTCTAGATGATCGGTTGAATACAGCCGCCTAGACAAGGGACCTCTCCTTTCCTCTCCTTTACCTAGATGAACGGTTGACTACAGCCGCCTAGGTAAAATTCCCTCATCCACCTCTCTCTCCTCCAAAGTCGTAGATGTTCGGTTGACTACAGCCGCCTGCGACTTTTCCTCACCTTCCTTCCACACCACCTCTCTCTCCTCCAAAGTCGTAGATGTTCGGTTGACTACAGCCGCCTGCGACTTTTCCTCCTTTTCTCTCCTTTACCTAAATTCACTCACTCACCTTCCTTCCACGCCACCGTGATGAGAATTTTAAATTCATCACAACATTTTTGTGTGTTTTCTCCTGGAATCGCCTCAGTATTATCCGCCGAACAACCCCGAGAAGTGATATGGGTGATCCGATTCCTCACGTGAGTGCAGGTTGGCCTGTATTGACCAGTGATTGTGTTTTTGATTATTAGTGCTGCGATTTGGGTTCTACCACCTTCATTCTCAGATCATCCGCTACTAAAGGTAAGTACAACTCTTGTTATTTCCGTTTATTGTAAGCAATATTTCCTTATAACTATAAACAGGGGAGTAGTAAAATGACGAATTTAGGTATCTACTTGGGAGTTTCTACATATTTGAGTGAACTTAGTGATTAACACCATCTGGAATTTCCAAAAACTACTGATAAGGGGCCTATACTGTGTTCTCATCGTTCCGAGTACCTGTCTGAATCAGGAGAATCGTTGCTTTGGTGGCACAGCCCATGCCACGTAGACATACTTACCTACCTTACCTACACATTTCTTTAACTGTCTGGATAAGTTACGAAACGAAAAACGCTGCAAAGTCCTTGTCACATGGGTTTATTATTCTACTGGAAATACCTACAGAAATGTTGGCTGTTAATTTATTGTTTATTTCATGTGAAATAATCGAAATAGCTATTTCTGATGGTTTCCACAATTTTTGGCCCCAAAAACACGAATTAGGTAGGTACGCTCCTTTTTTTTCAATTTATCTTTGATCATTGGTAGTGCCATTTAACCTTCATGATCCACGTGTTGATACTACTTCCAGTTTTATTATACAAATTGATAGTGATTTCAGACGATTTTCCAGGTTTTTGACTCATAAAAAATCAATTTTGGGAGCTGAACATTTGGTAGAACCTCGATTTTGCGCTTTGCGCAACAGCCTTATTGCGTTTTAGCAACATGTTGGTAACATGAGCTTTCAAGGTATCGTTTTTCATGTTTTTGGGGACGAGAAGACCGAATATGAAGTCGATTTTGACCGAAGAGTGGAAAATTGAGGTTTTACCAAAGGTTCAGTTCCCAAAATTGATTATTGATTTTTATGAGTCAAAAACTTATGAAACCGTCTCAAATCACCATCAATTTGTATAATAACACTTGAAAAAGTGTCAACAGGTGATCAAGACGATTAAATGGTACTATCAATGATCAAAGATAATTTGAAAAGAAAAAAAAAGGAGCGTACCTAATTCGTGTTTTGGGGGCCAAAATTGGTGGAAACCACCAGAAATAGCTATTTCAATTATTTTATATGGAAGAAACAATAAATAAACAGCCAACGTTTCTGTAGGTATGTCCAATAGAATAATAAACCCATGTGACAAGGACTTTGCAGCGTTTTGGTTTATTATTCTGTGAATAATACACCTATGTATTCGCTCAGCAAAAAATTTTTATAACACCCCCTCAAACTTTTTTCTTTTCCGTTTCAAGGTGCGTAGATTCTAAAAATGCATTTTCCGTCCGCCGTCCGCCGTACGCCGTACGCCGTATCACGTGTACAGGCTTCATTTTAGATCTAAAAAAGTCGTTCTTTCGCACACATGCTCCATTTGGGCCCTAGTTGTGTCCCGAAACTTTTCAGCCCGATCGGAATATACCCAGGGGTGTTATGAGTGAAAATGTGTGTAAAAATAGGTACGTTTTGCGTTTTAGCAACATGTTAGTAAAATGAGCTTTTGAGGTATCGTTTTCCATGTTTTTGGGGACGAGAATACCGAATATGAAGTCGATTTTGGCCAAAGACGCGGAAATTGAGGTTTTACCAAAGGTTCAGCTCCCAAAATTGTTTTTTTTTAAGTCAAAAACCTGGAAAACTGTCTGAAATCACCATCAATGTGTATACTAACATTAGAAAAAGTGTAAACAGCTGAATCAAGACCATTAAATCGCACTACCAATGATCAAAGACGATCTGGTGGGAAAAAAAGTGTACCTATTTCATGTTTTGGGGGCCAAAATTGGTGGAAATCATCAGGAATAGCTATTTCAATCATTCCACATGAAAGAAACTATAAATTTAACGGCCAACAAGAATCTCTAGAACTCCAATAGAATAATAAACCCATGTGACAAGGACTTTGCAGCGTTTTTGGAATCTACGCATCTTGAAACGTAAAAGAAAAACGCTGCAAAGTCCTTGTCACATGGGTTTATTATTCTAATGGACATTCGTACAGAAATGTTGGCTGTTCATTTATTGTTCCTTTCATGTGTCAGAAATAGCTATTTCTGATGGTTTCCACCATTTTCGGCACCTAAAACACGAATTAGGTACGCTCCTTTTTTTTTCAAATTATCTTTGATCATTGGTAGTGCCATTTAATAGTCTTGATCCACGTGTTGACACTTCTTCTAGTGTTATTATACAAATTGATGGTGATTTCAGACGATTTCCCAGGTTTTTGACTTATAAAAAATCAATGGTGAGACCTTAACCTTTGGTAAAACCTCAATTTTCCACTCTTTGGTCAAAATTTAGGTATAACAGTGCAAAATCGTCATGGGATGAACAAGTAACGCAAACATGCAATAAGCTATTCATAGGTTTATTTCAGCTTAGACGATTAGCCTATCATCTCCCTCAGGATGTTAAACTGAAATTAGTTCAGGCCATGCTATTCCCCATACTAGATTATTGTGCACTGGTGTATACAGATATGACAGGGGAACAATACTATAAATTGCAGGTGGCGCAAAATGCTTGTCTACGGTTCGCTATAAAATTATCAAGGTTTGAACATGCCGCACCTCATTATCAAAAATTAGGTTGGCTTAAGATTAAAGGATGGAGAAAATTTCGAGCTGGAGTTTTATTATATCGAATTTTGAAAAGCAAAAATCCGGATTATTTGTTTTCAATGTTTAAATATATGTCTGATGTACACGGTAGAAACACGAGATCTGCAACAGAAATGTTGCAAGTTCCAGTGCATAGAACTTCAATTTACGCTCAGTCGTTTAGGATGTTTGCAACGCAAATTCATAATGAGCACATGGAGCTACAACAGCGCGACGTCCATATCAAATTTTAAGGAAAATGTCAAAGAAATATTATTACGGTATTATGATGTCTGATTTACGATCCAAATAATATCATCTCTCAATTCATATTCACCTGTATAAAAATCATAAGTACACATAGGTACTATCCGTATGAAGTTACTACCAACCTAAGGTTTGAATTATATTACCTACCAAACCACTGTGTGATGTGTTTATTTTTCTATTAGTAGAAAACAAGCTCTTTTATTTAGTTTACAAGTTATTTAGTAAAAAAATTCAGTTTATTTTTTTTAATAATTGTAAACATAATCCTGTTGTAAAGGTACAGAGGACCAAAAGGTCCTATTTGTAACACGTGAATAAACATCTTCAATCAATCAATCAACCAAAAAATCGACTTTATTAAACCTTTGGAATCGAGCATGAAAAAAAAATTAACCCCCCCCACCCCCCACCACGATTGCATGGTTTTCGTTGCAAGGTATGTAGAATCCGAAAATGCAATAAAAAAATTTCTGTCCGTCCGCTTTACGCATTACTTCGCACTTTTCTTTGTTACCATGAACCAAAATTAATGAAATTTGGTTTGTAGGTCTCGTTTGGTGTCTAGTTGGTCCACATAGCTCGGGGTTAATCTCCAAGGGGTGAAAAATAGGGGTCGAAATTCTCAGAACGCTGTAGGTCGAAAACTTTCAATGGAAGGGTATGGTTATTTTTTAAATGTTTTTAAATCGATCTCGAACTAAAGAATTTTTTGAGGCCACCCGGAGCATTGTACGACCGGACGTTCGTTCGCACTGAAAAGCTTCGTCAACACGATCGTGAATCAAACTGTATAAATCCGGCCAGATATCATCACTAGGGAGCACGTGATTATAATCAAGGATGGCTGTATGAAGTCGAGTTGGTTGTTTCGTGATATTATTTCACTGAAAAATCATGGAGCTTTCGGATTTTGTTAATGGGTACTATTGGAACTTGAACAAACGTTGTGCTTCATGAATATCAACAAATAATTAATTACAGAATCATTGAAAAACCAAATGTCATGGACAACAAATAATTATGTATTGAATATATAATTCTTGGATCCACCGCATATTTATGAAATGTAATTCCTGGGCCGGCTCCAGTACTCGATTTAGGGATTTCGTGTGGGGAGCTACGCAGAAGGGGCATCTATAATACAGGTAAATATTTTGGGTGTAGAAATAGGGGTTTATGGTGTTTTAGTGAACATTATTTTTACCTTATGATTCATGAATAGTCTACAAATATTGAATCCCGCGTATGTTTATGAAACTTCAACTCTTAGGCCGACACCATTACTGAATTTAGGGCTTTCCTGGAATGAGCTCGAGGGTACTTACTAACCACAGAAAACAGTCACCTACGCAGAATGGGTATCTATACAGGTAAATAATAAACCTTTGTGTAATAATTTGCAGCGTTTTTATCATGTACCCAAGGTTAGATATCGTCTGGAGCGACAAACAAATAAATACCTATATATTTATATAAATAAACTCATGTTAAAATCCAGAGATGAATTTTTCGATGCTCTGAAACGTATTTTGCCTTTAAAAAAATTTCAAAAATTCATGTTTGAAAATTGTGGAACTATTGCAATAGCTTCATTTTCTTTCAAAATTCGCTAAAACGTAAAAAAAACCCATGCCCTTCTACTGAAGGTTTTCCAGCTACGGCGTTCTGGAAATGATGTTATTAATTTTGGACTTTTGGTTCACAACAACGGAGAAAAGTTCGACGGAACTAACAAAAAATGTCTACCATGTCCCATTGTGAAGGTTCGTTATTAAAAATAATAAACCAAAACGAAGAAGAAAAAAAATTAATGGATGTTAAGACCAGTAGTCGGTTGAAGATGGGCGGGAGACAGGGATTAAAGTTTTAAAAACATGTGCTGTCGAAATTAAATAGGATTTAATAGGAAGGTCCTTTTGTCGGAGTGGTCTCCCTGGTAATCCGTAATCCTTTACACAGGAGGAAAAGGTGACAAAAAAAGAACCCGAGGATCCGAAAAATGAAGAGAAGAAGATTAAGACGTGGTGAGGGGAGTGGAGGACCACACGCGTTTTGAAAACGATGCGAATCCAAAGGGAAAGTCCCCATTTTATCAGAGGTTTTGTTGAGTCTTGGTGCTTCAGACGTCTTTTCAAGACTTGACAATGGTCAGTTCTCTGGTAATCGGACCCGTATTCAGATAGGTCGTTCGATGGCAGGGCAATAACGTTCAACATAATCGCGAGTTATCGTTATTTTTTTACAGTGGCCGGCAGAGGAGGGAAGAGATTTTTGTGTTCTGCAAACACTATGAGTTGTTTTATGAGTCGTTTTATGAGGGCTTCCATACGAGCAAAGGTGGATTTCAGTAAGCGGGAGTAGGCTGCATTTCTAGATGCTTTGGAGTGGACCCGGTCACATTTCCATTTCATTTGGTTCATTTTTAGCTCTAAGCCTCTCGGGATGAGAATTTGAATGCGATTGAGTCCGTAATCAGATAGGCAGGTGAAAAAAATAGTGATTGATTAGGTACTACCATGCCCTCATGTACCCATGCTGGAGAAACAGCAACAATAACATCAATATCAAACAAAAGGTTTTGATCAACAAAAAACAACAAAAAGTGAGAGAACAGAAAAAAAATAATAATTTAAAAACGCTGCAAATTATTACACAGTGGCTTATTATTTACCTGTATGCAACAGATAACCGAACATCAGTGCAAGCTTTATATCACCGGATACGCGAAGTCGGACTTTCAACGGCCAGTACCTCGAAATCCTGTCAGTAAAAATTTTCGCCATCGCGAGCATTGGGATTTTAGATGACGAGAACTACTTCTGTGCAAAATATGGGAGCTCCTGAGTGAAAACACTGTTCCATGAAAAAAGTGCCGGGTGCGTGGAGACTCTTTTCACTCATCGCGGAGCTCTCGTATATTGGAACGTTTTGAAAAACTGTCGCTGGGATCTTTATTTTTGGTTTATTATTTTCAATAATGAACCATTGGAATCGAGCAAGAAAAAAATGCTAACCCCCCCTCAAAATTTGATGGTTTCCGTTTCAAGGTAGGTTGAATCCGAAAATTCAATAAAAATATTTCTGTCTGTCCGCCGTACGCCATACTTCGCACCTTTCTTAGTTACCACGAACCAAAATTAATGAAATTTTGTTTGTAGGTCCCGTTTGGTGTCTAGTTGGTCAGCGAAGCTCGGCGTTTCGGTCATCTCTGAGGGGTGAAAAATAGAAGTGAAAATTTTCAGAACGAAAGATTTTCAATAGAAGGGTATGTTTCGTTTAGAAGGGTACGCCGTTTGATTGCACCGAAGAGCTTCGTCAACATGATCGTGAATGAAACGGTATAAATTCGGTCGAGATATCATCGCTAGGGAGCACCTGACTATAACCAGGGATGGCTGTATGAAGTCGAGCTGGTTGTTCTGTGATATTATTTCATTTGACAAATGATGGATCTTTTGGATTTTGTAATAGGTACTTTCGCAACTTGAACCAACGTTATGCTTCATAAATAACAACAAATAATGACTGATTTAATTATTGAATGACACGCATTTTTATGAAATGTGATTCCCGGGCCGGCTCCAGTACTCGATTTATATTTATTAGGGCTTTCCTGGGGGGAGCTCGAGTGTTAGTAGGTATTGACCACAAAAAACAGTGATCTATGCAGAAGGGGCATCTATACAGGTAAACCGTTGTGTAATAATTTGGAGCGTTTTTGGTTTTCTATTCTCTCAATCCTATGCATTCGGTTCGGAATTTTTTTTTTTGGAACACCCCATCAAAATTTGTTCTTTTGCGTCTCAGTGTGCGTAGATTCCAAAATTGCAATGTCCGTCCGCCGTTTCATCCATATCTACCTTAACTTGCGGTCTTGAAAAAAAAAAAAAAAAAAATCGTTCTTTCGCACACAGGCTCCATCTGGGCCCGTTGTGTCCTGAAACTTTGCAGCCAGGGGTGTTATGGCTGTGAAATGGGTGCAAAATTAGGTGTTTTCAAGGTTTTAGTGAACTTGGGCTTGTTAGGTATCGTTTTCCATGTTTTTTAGGGCTAGAAGACCAAATATGAAGTTGATTTTGACCATTGAGTGAAGGATTGTGGTTCTAAAGAAGTTTTAACTCTCAAAATTCAGTATTTATGGGCCAAAATCCTGTTAAAATCGCTGTAATCACCAGAAATTTGTATAATAACACAGGACGTAGTACAGGAGAATCAAAGCAATTCAACGACAATTTCACTCACTGAAAATAATTGTCAGAAATATCAACGTAATATTCGAGTTTAAAACCGTCAAATAATGTAGCTTTGCGGGTCTCTTCACTGAGGTCCCAGTCGTGCCGCGTTCAGTAGAGAATAATAAATCCATGTGGAAAGGACTTCACAGCGTCTTGGTTTATTATTCGACGAATAAAACACCTATGTAATCGCTCAGCAGAAAATTTTTATAACACCCCTCAAAATGTTTTCTTCCGTCACGTGTACTGGCTTCATTTTCAGTCTAAAAAATTCGTTCTTTCGCACGCATGCTCCATTTGGGCTCTAGTTGTGTCCCAAAACTTTGCAGCCCGATCGGAATGTACCCAGGGGTGTTATGAGCGAAAATGGGTATAAAAATAGGTATGTTTTGTGTTTAGTATAGTAACATGAGCTTTTGAGGTATCGTTTTCATGTTTTTGGGACGAGAAGACCGAATATGAAGTCGATTTTGACCAAAGAGTGGGAAATTGAGGTTCTAACGGAAAATGGATGTAAAAAAGGGGCTTTCGAGGGATTTTTGAGGTTTTAGCTAACATGAACTTGTGAGGTATCGTTTTCCACGGTTTTTAGGGCGAGAAGACTGAACATTAGGTTGATTTTGACCGAGAGTGAAGAATTGAGGTTGTAACGAAGGTTAAGATCCCGAAATTCATTTTTTATGAGTCAAAAACCTGGGAAATTGTCTGAAATCACCATAAACTTGTATAATAACACTCACAGGAGAATCCAGAAAATTAGCTGGTACATACTATCAATGATCAAAAATAATCTGTTTGAAAAATAACTGAGCTCTATTTGTGTTTTTGGGGGTCAAAATTGGTGGAAACCATCGAAAATAGCCATTTAAATAATTGCACATGAAAGAAACAATAAATGAACAGCAAACATTTCTTTAAGTATGAACAATAGAATAATAAACCCATATGACAAGGACTTTGCAGAGTTTTTCCTTTTGTTTCTAATTTCAGGTTCTTGCTAGGTGAATTCGAAGCCGTTCAGCGTGCAGGAAGACGAACAGATCCTCGTCCGTCAGCTTTGCTCACATTTATTCCTGAACCCGTCCAGTGAAACACGCCCAATGACAACTCCTACGGGGGGACAGCTAGCGTGTGAGGAAGAAGTAATTCAGAGTTGGAAGATGGTGATAATGAGGTGACCACAGGTCTTGAATGGGTAGGCGTTGGTCCGTCTGATGCTCTGATTTCATGGAACTTCTGTCCGTATATTATCTCGAGGTGAACGAGCTCCCCCTCAACAAGACCCATCCTTCGCCCTGACCACCTATCCCGAGCTGGGCCACCTAATGAGATTGGTACTTCCGCACCACCTTCTAATTACCTCTGGTGCTACCTGTCTTATACCAACTGCCTCAGAGTCTGTTCAGTCGCGCTACTTTCAATAGCTGGTTTTGGTTTATTATTTTCAAACGCTGCAAATTATTACACAAAGGTTTATTATTTACCTGTATAGATACCCCTTCTGCGTAAATAACTGTTTTCTGTGGTACAAGTACCCTCGAGGTCCCCCCAGGAAAGCCCTAAATCGAGTACTGGAGCCAGCTCCGGAATTAAAGTTCTATACAAATGCGCGGGATTCAACCATTCAATCATTAATTATTTGTAGTTATTCATGAAGCATAAGGCAAATAATAAACCGTTGTGTAGTAATTTACATATATAGGTCCCCTTCTACGTAGATAGTATAGTGAACCATTGTGTAATAATTTACCGCTGTGTAATAATTTGCCCATCAATAATACTTCAACGGTTGCTCAAGTCTGCAAAAGTACCTATCAACAAAAACCAGCCCCTTCTACGTAGATGGTATAATGGACCGTTGTGTAATAACTTACCGTTGTGTAATAATTTACCATTGTGTAATAATTTACCCATCAATAATACTTCAACATTTGTTCAAGTTTCAAAACTTACCATGAACCAAAATTAATGAAATTGGGTTTGCAGGTCCCGTTCGGGGTCTAGTTGGTCCGCGAAGCTCGGCGTTACTGTCAGTCATCTCTAGGGAGTGAAAAATAGGGGTTGACATATTCAGAACGCCGTAGCTCGAAAACTTTCGGTAGAAGGGTATGGCTTTTTTACACGTTTTTCCATTTATCTTGAACTATACAATTTTTTGAGACCGTCCGAAGCATTGTAGGTCCAGCCGCTCGTGTGCACCAAAAAGCTTCGTCAACACGATCGTGAATCAAACGGTATAAATCCGGCCCGGATATCATCGCTAGGGAGCACCTGATTATAATCAAGGATGGCTGTATGAAGTCGAGTTGGTTGTTCTGCGAGATTATTTCATTTGAAAAATGATGGATCTTTTGGATTTTTTGATAGGTACTGTTGCATCTTTTGATATGTACTGCGTTGAAATATTATTGGGTAAATTATTACACAACGGTAAATTATTACACAAAGTTAAATTATTAGACAACCGTAAATTATTACGCAACTGTAAATTATTACACAACAGTTTATTATACTATCTACGCAGAAGGGGCATCTATACAGTAAATTATTACACAACGGTTTATTATTTACCTTATGCTTCATGAATAACTGCAAATAATTAGTGACTGAATTATTGAATCCTGCGCATTTTTATGAAACTTCAATTCCCGGCTCCAGTACTCGATTTTGGGCTTTCCTGGGGGGAGTTGGAGGGTATTGACCACAGAAAACAGGGATCTACCCAAGAGGGGTACCTATCTATACAGGTAAATAATAAACCAACGGGTAATAATTTGTAGCGTTTTTTTATTGCATTTTCGGATTCTGCATACCTTGAAACGGAAACCATCAAATTTTGATGAAACTTTTTTTTCATGGTCGATTCCAAAGGTTTGTTATTGAAACTAATAAACCAAAATTGGATTGTCTCATACGCAACAATTATTGCTCATTAAACATTCTCACATACTGAACAAGTTAAGATTCGAACATCATGGTGGGGTTGCTGCCTGTTGGAAGCAGTAGTTGTATTCAATCATTCGGCATCATTACGTGACAAATACTAACCGTTTTACCGGTCTATTTCATTATGAAGGAGCTTTTCCAACCCTTTCCCACTCTCCCATCACCACGCTCACTCCAGGGCCTCTTCTCGCTTGTCTGGCACAATCCCAAGAACAGAGATAAATTCGTGTTCAAGTTTTTACATGCCTCCCAACCCGGATCCCTCGTCGGCACCAGGAAAAAGTAGTTGGTTGGCACACAAAGAAGTAGCGATGGCAGGAGAGGACGGTTTTGAACTTTGAAAACAAGATCTTCGCAGGCTGTAATATCATCATTCCCCTCCTCCCACAGTTGGTTATTTCCAACCAAATACCACCAGGATGAACTGAAACGGGGGGGTCTCCAGTTTAATATAACTGCGGCGAAGTATATCAGAGACAAGAAGGTCTAATTCCCACCGAACCACGTTTCTCCGCCCCCTCCACTACAATTTCCGAGCTCCCTTTTCCATTCCTTTTTCCACCAAAGCAAACACTCCTTTCTCTTCGAGTTTATTCATAAGATCTTCATTTTCTGTTTGATAAATCCGAAGCAATATCCTTTTCGAAAGCCTCATTTCGAGTGGTACGAGGACAGAGGAAGTCGAGGAGACGCTCGATTAGTTTTTTTTTACGAGTTGGGGCTCAAAAGAACTTTGAAAAGCAAATCTTTCATTATTTGAATTATTGGAAGAAAAAATCCAATAAATAGGTTTCTCTCGGGAGACCGCTGTTTCTAGTTGAGGATCAGAGCTCCCCAATCATATTCTTTGCTTGTTATGGTTGGTTGCGGAGGAGAAGAAAATATAATTTATGGCCCTGATCCCTCTTTCGGAAATTATTACCTGAATAAATGAACCGCAATGGAATTTAGTTCACTTCTTACGATCCAGTACACACCGGGTATCCAAGAAATTGGACAGGAAGCGTTGTTAAAAGATGCTCCACTTTATTTTGATGTAGATTCTGCACTTCAGTATCAAAAACGCTGCAAATCCCTGCACAACGGTTTATTATTCTGTCCCAATGGGAATTTAGGGATAATTGACGGTATCATTTACGGGTTGCAAGATTACCACGATCCGGGTTACATGGTGGTGCAAGGTTACCACATTCGATTCTAGTAAGTAATGACTTTCTTCACTAGTCTGTTACTGACTACCTTGTTTACCAGCCTTTTTGACATTTTCATGTCTTTCATATATATGGCACATAACTCAAAAACCGTTACGAAAATTGACTACGAAAATTGTCCCAAATGAGTTTCTGACGATTTCCGCGTACAACCGAGTCGTTGCTAGGGGAATAGTACTTCGTCATTTGCCATCGGACAAAAACCGTTCACCATTCGTTGGAAACCTCTCGATTTATAGAACTAGAATACATTCCTCTCACTCGGTTGTCGCCCTTCGAAAAGCTGAGATATGCGCATGACTTGATACGAAGTTTGTTTGCACACAACATTATGGTCGTTAGGTGTCCCAAATGAGCGGTGTGTCGCCTGGGTACATATACGCAATTGCGTTACGAGTGCTTTGTGGTCGTAAAGTTATAAGAGCTACATAATTTATGCAAACACACAAAAAGTAAATTGAAACACACAATAAGGTTTACATGTAACAATATGGGGATGACATGAAAATGTCTCAATGTGTTGCAGACATTTATTTTAAATGCATTTCATAGCACCCACCACCCACCCATCTCACCCCTACCCCCTCCATTTATTTTCATCATGCTCAGCTCAGCTACCGCGCCAGGTACGGGGGTACGGTTAACAAGAAAATGTTCAATAAAATCACACGATTCCAACGAGTGGTGAACGGTTTTTGTACGATGAAAAATGGCAAACATGAAGTTCCGTAGAAACGAATCGGTTGTAAGCAAAAATCATCAGAATATCAACTGTAACGCTTCTTTACCGGTATCGCATAACGGTTTCGTATAACGCTTTTCGGGTCCATGTGCCAAAGTAAAGACATAAAATGCCAAAAATGTTGCTAAAATAATTCTTTCGACGACAAACAGTACCTAACATGGCAAAAAGAAACGAAAATAATGAAGTTCCAAGGGAAATTGTTGATGTGGAGTGAAAAAAGTTGCAAAAGTACGACCTACCAACAAACTCCAGCCTCTTCTACGTAGATGGTATAATGAACCTAGTGTAATAATTTACCGCTGTGTAATAATTTACCACTGTGTGAATTATTATTATTCCTTGTGTTTTGTTTTTCAACGTTTGTTCAAGTTTCACTACCTATCAACAAACTCCAAAAGAGACATTATTTTTCAAATGAAATAATATCACAGAACATCCAACGACTTCGTACTCCGTGACTATAGTCATGTGCTCCCTAGCAATGATGATCTCGGGCCAATTCCCGATTGTTAGCGCGTCCCTAGTGATGATATTTGGGCTGAATGTATACAATATCGTTCACCATCCTGTTGAAAATGCCTGTCGGTGCAAACTTCTGGGTCATACTGTGAACGAACGGCTGGACGTACCTCCGGGTGGTCTTAAAAAACTCCCAAGTTCGAGAACTATTTAAAACCATAAAAAATTTGAGATAACGGCGTTCTGAAAATTTCAACCCCTATTTTGAACCCTTTAGGGATGACTGACATCAACGCCGAGCATCGAGGACCAACTAGACCCCAAATGGGACCTATAAACCTATGGGACCTATCAATTTTGGTTCATGGTAAGTAAGAAAAGTGCTCATTACGGCTTACGGCAGATGGACAGAAATTTTTTTATTGCATTTTTGGATTCTACACACCTTGAAACGGAAACCATCAAATTTTGAGGGGGGTTAAAAAATGTTTTTTTCATGCTCGATTCCAAAGGTTCATTATTGAAAATGATAAACAAAAATTATAGCTGGGAGCAAATAGCACGTACCTATTGCGTGAGATAGCTTCCGTTGACTTCGATCTGTGTGCGTTTCTCAAAAACTAAAAGACCTAGAAATTCCCTAGGAAATTCAATAAAAACTTATTCCATGAACATCGATCGAAAAAGAAAAAATGGAATTTCAAGTAGAAGGTAAACTAACTATATCTCAGTGAAACACTCATTTCTATATGCCTCCAAAAACTTAGTTCATTTTACTACAGAGTCTATCATAAGGTAGCAGAAGCCTTGCAATCACTTTTAGAAGGAGAAAAGGTGTCCCTGGATAGTCCCATCTAAATTTTATCGGAATCGGACAGTAAGTTTTGCCTGCGCATGCACGAACGTGATGTCTTCCCCAAGATCACAACCACCCGAAAGAATGGTCGTAATTAGCGGAAATTCTGGGGGTAAGTACTTGAACATCAAAACGTTAGATACAGTCATTTTCGTCTGCGCATGCGCTAACGAATTTCCCCAGAAATGCCCATAATTACATGAAACAAACGTCTGCCGAAATGCACCACACAGCTTCCTCGCAATCACAATCGGTTGACTGAAACAGTTGTAACGCGAATCGCACGGTTTTCTCTTTCACGCATCAGACGAAAGTTATAGTCAGATTTTGATGAAATTTTTATTTGGACCATTTTCAACTCACCCCCGCACCTGCCGTTGTTCACCGAATAATCAACCGAAAGGTGCTCAAACCCCTTGAAGAGACCTTTGTATGTTACATTTTTATTTAAGGCTAAATGTAACGACAAGTTAGTGAGATTCTCAGATAAGAGATGGCAGCACTATCGGGGGCAAATTTCCTTGACTCCTCACAGGAGAACGAATCAAGATATTTTGAATCTGAAAACGGATTTGATAAGATATCAACCCATAGTTTGGACGAAATTGGTTTAAAAAATTTGCACAATTTTTTTGCGCACTGTTCAAAAAATGTTTTGATTAAATTGAGACTTTTTCAAAAATGTCGCCTTATACAGCAGTGTGCCCATGCATACAGTGTACAAATCCGTTTTCAGAATTGAGATTGGTCAAAAATTACGATCGTAATCCTTAAGATTGGTGAAACAATAGATTGGAAACAATAGTAGGGCTGACGGGGTGGAGGAGTGCGCGCGCGAGAGGGGGGCAGTTTGGTGAGGTGGTGCCGGCCGCCTCGATCCCTCGTATGAACGTTCTCCGAATTCTCCTACTCAAGGTCGGCATCAAAATCGAGTCTTCTGATGTTGGTTGGAAAAGAAGTTTTGTCTGTGAACAGGATTGGGTCAAGCCTTGTCTCACGTTTGTGGACTACGAGAAAAGGGGGGGCCTAAGTTGGGGGTAGTAGATTTCGTTTTTTTCTTGTAGGGGATGTGACTGATACGCAAAATCCATGTTTTTGACAACGGTGGCCCCCAAAACTTTGGTCAAAATGCGAGAAACCTCAAAATTTTCGCACTTTTTTTGTTTTTCCCCCATTTTGGCCATGATAGAGCGCGTTTTTGACAAAAAGTGTACATTTTGAAACTGAATTAGATTTGCTAGAATACTAGAATAGGCTCGGTAGACTCAATAGTTTCCGAGATACAGCTAAAATACCCATACCTACCACCGCTCTCAAAACCGCGTTGTGAAATCCAATTTTTTTTTCGTATTTTTCTATAATATCATAACAAGGTTTATGAAGTTGGAGGATGTTAAATACACAGTCATGATAAATAATAGAATATAATAATACTTATTATAAATTGTGTCCAGAGTTCCGGCAAATCGAACACTAAAGTTTCGCACCATAGTAATGCACCAAACAGACTCATGAAACCTACTAAACACTATGATCGCAACATTTTCCATGAGAATTGGGTAACGGAGTTACGAAATATGGACGCACGCGTTGTTGTAGAAGTCCATTTTTGTGAAGCCAATTTTTGTTGGAGCAGTGCAATAAAGTTTTGGCACATCAAAAACATCAGGTAGGTACATACTGTTGGCAAAGTAAATACCATTCAGATTCATCGACTATAATAGTTATGTAAACACAGTGTTGCATAAACGTCACCTGGTTTCGAAAAAATCAAATCCAAATCAAATATAAGTGTTGGCTTCTTGGAATTTGGGCAAGCTTCTTGGAATTTGGGCAACCTTTTTGGCGAGTTCATAAGAGGAACTATCTAGGTACTCTGTAAGCAGATACCTCGTGACATGGATATGTGTAGGGGTTATTATTATCTCTATCTCTATCCTTATTATCCTTATTGTATTATAAATTCGAATCTTTGTCTGTCTGTGAAACTGTGATTCTTTTCACGGCAAAATATATATATAGGTACCAAACCGTTGGTCCGATCGAGCTGAAAAGCTTGCGGGCACCATGTCTGCCCTAGATGAGTATTTGGTGCAAATTTCGACTCAATTGGACCAATTTTGAGGCAGTTATGCGTTACACGGCGGACGGACATTGCATTTTTTGAATCTAGACACCTTGAAACGTGTAAGAAAAAATTTTGAGGGGGTGTTCCAAAAAATTTTTGCTGAACGATTACATAGGTTTATTATTCACAGAATAATAAACCAAAACGATTTATTCATCTTCTAAGAGACAATCACACTCTAGGATTCCGCACCAAGCCAGTTTCCGAAAATACCAATTTTGGAAAAAGTGTCTAAAAATGTGAAATTTGAGCCTATTTTGAAAAATATGTGCTTTTAGGAATGACGTATCAAAATTTTAGGGACGTATCGACAAATTTGGGAAAAATCGAAAAAAGACTTATTTTTGGCGATTTTAGCTAAATGGCTGAAGCGATTTTGACGTACTAAACTCCAATCGACGCGCAATTTTATGCTCCTTATTCTAGCATAATTATAGTGAAAATAGTTTTCGAGAAGCGAAAAAGCTGAAAAAGGTCCGAAAATTTCGCAGTTTTTGGCTCTCAAAAGTTTAGCACAAGCCAGAGTCCGTCGCAAACTCACATTACTCGTATTATGCCCAAATTCGATTAAAATAATTTCCAGCTAGTGCACATTTATTAGGCAGCAAGCACAAGTCCAGTTTGACTTGGCTATGACCCAATCCTGCTCACAGACAAAACTTCTTTTCCAACCAACATCAGAAGACTCGATTCCGAGAATGTTCATGCGGCCGAGGGGTCGAGGCGGCGGGCCCCACCTCACTAAAATGCCCCCCTCTCGCGCGCGCACTCCTCCACCCCGTCAGCCCTACTATTGTTTCCAATCTATTGTTTCACCAATCTTAAGGATTACGATCGTAATTTTTGACCGATCGAAATTCTGAAAACGGATTTGTACACTGTATGCATGGGCACACTGCTGTATAAGGCCACATTTTTGAAAAAGTTTCAATTTAATCAAAAATTGTTTTGAACAGTGCGCAAAAAAATTGTGCAAATTTTATAAACCAATTTCGTCCAAACTATGGGTTGATACCTTATCAAATCCGTTTTCAGATTCAAAATATCTTGATTCGTTCTCCTGTGAGGAGTCAAGGAAATTTCCTTCATTTTGGTGCTGCCACGTGGTGGCAGGTTTTGCAACTAAAAGCGTTACATTTAGCCTTAACCAGAAACTCGCCCTCACCTCAAAAAACCCTCCCTCACCGCATACCCTTTCTCACCGCGTGAGTGCCCCATTCATTTCGGAATCTCTTCCCGAATTACTTCGAAAAGGACCAAAGCCCCTCCCTATCAATTGAGTCGGCGGTCTGAGTATAGAGTGGTATACACCCTCGACAAAAAACCACGCTCGGAAAACTCCCTAGGGATCAATTGTTTTTTTATGTAAATCACCCACCCACTCTTTACGCCCTACGTAGAAAGAGTAACAAGCCTGTAGATGTTCTCTGTTACCCCGAAGAACTTGCCAAGTGTCCCGGACTGTTTACTGGGACTATGTCCTTGTTTTTTTTTTACTTATTTTGTTTTTTTCCGACTTGACTTATTTCCGACGAAGAACTGGAATAACGCGACTCCTTTACAGGGAGGTACCCCGCAAAAATCGTGTCCCTTTTCGGCAAGGACAAGTGGGCTCGGATATTTCTTTTTCCGTTTTCAGACTCAGTAGCGACCCTTGCGGTTATCCGTGTGTTGGGGGGGTTTCGGAGCTGAAACACGGGACCCGGTGATATTGTGAGCTTCATTTGTTTGAAGTGTCCTCGTTTTATCTGATTCGAGGCTCGTGTATTTATACGAGACTGTGCTGTTGTCCCATTTCTTCTACTCACTGAATTTCTCCGAGGAATTTAATTTTGGACTGTGTTTTGTTTAAAAAAGGTACGTTTGATTTTAAAAAATTACCTATTTACCCAGATGAATTTAAATTGATAAAATAGACAGGGATTTCAAATTGTCCACAAAAAATTATATCCCGGTATAAATTCAATGCAAGACGTTATGGACTCACTTAGTACCTATATAATTTAAAAAACATGTTAAAATGCCAAATTGCAACAAATTTAAAATGATCAATTTGTGCCATGCTGGTTCGCTCCTGTATAAGGAACACGAGGTTTTCCAATATTCTCCAACATTTTTTGGTTTATAATTTTCAATAATGAACCTTTGGAATCGAGCATGAAAAAAAAAGTTTAACCCCCCTCAACATTTTATGGTTTCCGTTCAAGGTATGTAGAATCCGAAAATGCAATAACAAAATGGCTGTCCGTCCGCGGTACGCCGTACTGAGCACTTTTCTTAGTTACCATGAACCAAAATTGACGAAATTCGGTTTGTAGGTCCCATTTGGGTTCTAGTTGGTCCTCGAAGTCAGCGTTAATGTCAGTCTCACCGAGGTTGAAGTCTCCAGGACGCCGTTTTCTCAAATTTTTTTACGGCTTTAAATTTCTCGAACTTGGGAGTTTTTTAAGACCACCCAGAGCATTGTACGCCCAGCCGTTCGTTCACAGTAAGGCCCAGAAGTTTGCAAAGACAGGAATTTTCAACAGTAGGGTGAATGAAATTGTATACATTCAGCCCATATATCATCACCAGGGACGCGCGAACAATCGGGAATCGGCCCGAGGTAAAATCACTGCTAGGGATTATATTCACGGAGTATGAAGTCGAGTTGGTTGTTCTGTGATATTATTAAATGAAAAGTGATGGCTCTTTTAGAGTTGTTTGATAGGTAGTGAAACTTGAACAAACGTTGAAGTATTATTGATGGGTAAATTATTATACAATGGTAAATTATTACACAACGGTTCATTATACCATCTACGTAGAAGGGGCTGGAGTTTGTTGGTAGGTACTTTTGCAACTTTTTTCACTCCTCATCAACAAATTCTTTTCAGAACTTCATTATGTGCGTTTCTTTTTGCCATTTTAGTTACTGTTTGTCATCGATAGAATTATTTTAGCAACATTTAACCCGTGATTTAGGTAGGTACCTAGTAACGAGTATGGAGTTAGGTACTAACCTACGGAGGGTCTGCGTTCTACATAATATTCTGCACAAAATAATAAACCGTTGTGCAGGGATTTGCACCGTTTCATCTTCGTCCCGGTAAATATTGAATGTTGGACTGCACTCCGACCGTAAACAAGTTATATTATGAACGTTTGAAAATGTTGTTGTAGCAGGTATTTTGTAAATATATTGATATTGCTTGAGTTCGACTGTCCGTCTCCAATCCTGAACCCCAAAGACTGCTGAAATGCTGAGCCTTTTTTGAAATAGAGAACAGCGAGAAAAATAACACCGCTCGAACCTGCGTCGTGGACCATCACTTAATCAAGTGTTTGGTAACAGATAGTGAGACCTTCCCCAAAACGCCCGTTCAACGAGGGGGCCAACGGTCCTTCAAAAAGGGCGGAACGCGGTCAACTAAGTTTGACGAGAGGTTTGACTACGTGCTCCCAGACATATCCCTCGGATCGGAGAGGAGTCAGCCTCTACCAACAGGCTTTAATTAACTTGTCTTATCCTTTTCGAAAGAGGGGAAGGAAGGGAGAAGTCGTGGTTTTTGGGGGTCTTCCCGCAAAATAAACAGTTTTAACACACAACTTAACTGCTATTAATTTATAATGCGGTATCTCCTACCGCATAAAAGTGATGAAACACAGAATGAAGGCCATGGGTGAAAGAAACCGGTGCGAGCTGCACGGGTCTTCGCAAAATGTACGAGGCTACAAAGACAATTTTGATTGTTGCAACGATCTGCGTCGCAAATGCGTCATGAGACTTGAAAAAACTACAGGATAAAAATATAAATAGTCTATTTCCACGTAAAATAAAAAATTGTAGACCGGTTTCGGATGTTACACCATCATCAGTACACGATAGAAGTTCTATCGTGTACTGATGATGGTGTAACATCCGAAACCGATCTACAATTTTTCATTTTACGTGGAAATAGACTATTTATATTTTTATCCTGTAGTTTTTTGCTATGGATTTCCACTACTCCGCCGCAAGTGATCTAAATTATATGTGACTTGAAATTTCCATATTTGTCGGTTGAGGGCCTACTTCCCGACTGATTTTGAGTGTTCATCATGTAGGTTTTGGTTTCAAGGGAAACCACCTTGTAGCAGCCAAAGTTTTTATATGTCGGCGACGTTTCAATCCCCAAGTGGTGGGACCCTAATCCTGCCTATAATAATAAACAATAGGTTGAAATACGCGGGGGAGAAGAACATAACAGACGTCTTGGAGGGGTCTTACCTTATTGATAAAGTGGAATTTCACCCATTGCACTAAATTACGTGATTTAGTGTACTTTTGTTAACATTATCTACACAGTTATTTAGTGTATGTCAGTGTGTGTGAGTGTCTGTTATGGTCTTCTCTTCCATGTATTTCAGCCTATTGTTGGTTTATTATTTGCAATAATGAACCATTGGAATCGAGCATGAAAAAAAAGTCTAACCCCCCTCAAAATTTGATGGTTTCCGTTTCAAGGTACGTAGAATCCGAAAATGCAATAAAAATATTTCTGTCTGTCCGCCGTACGCCGTTACAACTAACACTTTTCTTAGTTACCACGAATAAAAATATTGATGAAATTCGGGTTATAGGTTCCGTTTGTGGTCTAGTTGGTCCTCGAAGCTCGACGTTACTGTCAGTCATCTCTAAGGGGTTCAAAAAGGGGTTGAAATTTTCAGAACGCGTCCAGCCGTTCGTTCACAGGACGCGTTATAACGCGGCGGTAAGGGAACGCGCGTTCTTCTCGGCGTTCAGCGATATGGCTACGTCACACACACAGCGTCATCTGGGCGGCAGATCCAGTATTGTGTAGGTTCACTGAATTAAGCCATGAGCAGTTCAGATGAGGAAGAAGTTCTGCTCCTTCTAGCTTTAACTGAGAGCTGTGGAAGGAAGAAACGGTGTTGGATACACCCAATCAATAAAAAAATAGAAGAACTTGGTGAATTCTACCGCCTGTGTCGAGAGCTGCGCTCAGATGAAGATAGTTTTTTTGTATATTTCCGCATGTCTCGACAAAGTTTTGAGGATCTGCATGATCTACTGCAGCCGAGTATTGAGAAGATCACCACGAACTGGAGGAGACCTGTTGAAACTAGGGAAATTTGTTGTAATAATCATGTGAAGTATCGTACAAATATACAAACTTTCGCAATTGTTCAATAAGTTTTTCTGTTTCTTCGCCCATGTTGATGCACTAACGCGCGTTAACTTTTGTAATTTTCCACAACCCGAATAGCTAACGCAACGTTCCGGGACTACGCGCTGAGTTTTAACGCAGCCATTGTGGTAGGGATGATGCAAACTTGACTCATACAACCGTATCGCCGTAACGCGACGGTACAGAAACGCCAAGCGTCACGTTATAACGCGTTCTGTGTGCCGAAGCCTAGGCCCCGAATTTTGCACCGACAGGCATTTTCGACTCCAGTGTGAATGAAATTGTATACAATCCAAACCAAATCTCGTAACCAGAGACGCGCCCACAATAGGAATTTGTGAATACGGCCAATCATTGGTAGGGATCACCTGATTATATTGGCGGAGTATGAAGTCGAGTTGGTTGTTCTGTGATATTATTTCATTTGAAAAATGATGGCTCTATTGGAGTTTGTTGATAGGTAGTGAAACTTGAACAAACGATGAAGTATTATTGATGGGTAAATTATTACTACACGATGGTAAATCATTACTCAACGGTAAATTATCACACAACGGTTCATTATACCATCTGCGTAGAAGGGGCTGGAGTTTGTTGGTAGGTACTTTTGAAACTTTTTTCATTCAACAACAATTTCTCTTCAGAACTTCATTATAGGCGTTTCTTTTTGTTAGGTACTGTTTGCAATCGACAGAATTATTTTAGCAACATTTACCTCGTGATTTAGGTAGGTACCTAGTAACGAGTACGGGGTTAGGTACTAACCTACGGAGGGTGTGCGATCCGGCTGGATTTTGTTGATAGGTACTTTTGCAACTTGAACAACCGATGAAGTATTATTGATGGGTAAATTATTACACAATGGCAAATTAGTACACAATGGCAAATTATTACACAACGACAAATTATTACACAACGGTAAGTTATTACACATCGGTCAATTATTACACCACGGTAAATTATTACACAACGGCTAATCTACCAAGAAGGGGCTGGATTTTGTTGATAGGTACTTTTGCAACTTGAACAACCGTTGAAGTATTATTGATGGGCAAATTATTACACAACGGTTCATTATTCTATCTCCGTAGAAGTGGAACCTATACAGGTAAATTATTACACAACGGTTTAGGGAGGTACCTAGTAACGAGTCCTGGTTAGGTAATAACCTACGGAGGTCCGCGATCTACATACTATGTGTAGAATAGTACATAGTTATATAGAAGGGTTATCTATACGGAGACCTGTGATCTGTAACAGGAGGGTATTCTGTACAAAATAATAAACCGTTGTGCAGGGATTTGCAGCGTTTTTAGGTGGTGATGATGACAGATTTTTTTCTTTTCAAAATGAATTGTACATACATAACTCATGCGTTTGACTGACAGGTGGCTAATTACCGAAGTAAATAAATTTGTTTTTAAGGCAAACTCCATAATTTTTTCAATGTTACATCAACTACCTGGGAAAGTGAGAATTATTGTTTGGTCACCTGGGCTACTGAGAAAACTTGGGTACAGAGAAAAACGCTGCAAAGTCCTTGTCACATGGGTTTATTAATCTACTGGACACACCTGCAGAAATGTTGCTGTTCATTTATTGTTTCTTTCATGTCCAATGATTGAAATGGCTATTTTTGATGGTTTCCACCAATTTTGGCCCCCAAATACACGAATTAGGCTCGGCTTTTTTTTTAATCATATTATTTTTCATCATTGATAGTACCACTTAATTGCCTTGATTCACCTTTGATACTACTTCTAGTGTTATTATAGAAATGTATGGTGATCAGACCATTAATCCCATGTTTTTGACTGATGAAAAATGAATTTCGGGAGCTTAACCTTCGTTAGAACCTCAATATTCTTCACTATTCGGTCAAAATCATCCTAATATTTGGTCTTCTCGTCCTAAAACACGCATGGAAAACGATACCACACAAGCTTATGTTCACTAAAACCTCAAAAATCCCTCGAAAACCCCTATTTTTACACTCATCTTTCTCCCACAACACCTCTGGCACAACTAGGACCCAAAAGTGTTCCCAAATGGGGACCCAAACTGTGTGCGGAAGAAGGACGATTTTAGACCAAAATTTAACGTAAATTTAAGGATGAAACTTCGATAGAACCTCAATTTTCGACTCTGGTCAAAATTGACTTCATATTCGGTCTTCTCGTCCCAAAAACATGGAAAACGATTCCTCAAAAGCTCATGTTACTCAAACACAAAAAGTACCAATTTTATACCCATTTTCATCCATAATACCCCTGGCTATATTCCGATCGGGCTGCAAAGTTTCGGGACACATCTAGGGCCCAAATGGTGAGGTTGTGTGCGAAAAATAATAAACCAAAAAAATAGGTTCCCTTGCGATTCTCACTAGGCCAGGTTCCACTGTATCGATTGTCACTGATGGCTATTAAAATTTATCCCTTTCAAATTCTAGTTCTCAGTTTAAGTAGCTACCTTCCTACTTTACAGTTCGGCCGTGGATATTGGTTTTGCTTGCGAGGGTACCAAGGTAAGTTGGGTTCTAGACGGTTGTATCGAGTACTTGTTTGAGGACTTAGCTAGTAGATAGGCAGCTCATGAACTCAGTAATCAGCCGGGGACCGGCAGCCATTTTTATGGAGCATATCAACAGGAACAGGAGGGCGACGTCCCTAAAGGCAACGAGTACCACCGAATAATTCCACCCGTTCGTCCGTATTTCAACCACCTCCGGGCAATACGTATTGTTTATCCAGACAACATCTGTCAACCATTCACCTGCCTCTCGAAGTGGCCGAAGAACAAAGACTTATCTACCCGGCTTTTAACGAGATGTATTAGAATAGAGTCGATTTACCGTCGGCGGTGCCGGACAACGTGGAAAAACGAGGGTCGTGCCCTTTTGAAAATGTAATTAAGCCCCTCCACCTTTCCCTGTCGAGGTACTTCAACAAAGGCCCAACCTCTTCCCAGGGTTGTCTCCCTGGCTCCGGAGCCGTCCGGAGAGAAAACCACCTCGCAAGATGGCGCAGTGCCGGAGGCGTCCTTTATAGTTGGAACAACCACTTGGAAGGCATTCTGTGTAATTACGTCGGCCCGGTTTTACAGCATTTTCCGCCCTCCGCTTTACCTTCCCGGCCTATTTACCGGCGCCAGTGGTACAATCCGCGATTGCCTTATCCGTCGGCTAGCGAGAGACCTGGACGGTGTGTGGGACCACCTTGTTCAACAAGTGGGGTCCGACCTAAGGAGAAGCAAATACTTTGCTTCATTGCCGTTTGGAACACTCAACCACGCACAATTTTTTGTACCAATTGATCGAAACTTGTCAATTCTACTTCCCCCAAAATTTAATTAGATTCTTACTCCGGCGGCAGGCGTATGAGTACAACCAGGACAAACATTTACGCTTAAACAGTAAGATACTTTGACAATTTCTGGGACTTCTTGAAATCAACTTTTCAAGTGTGTGAAGATTTACTCGTTCTACTAAAATTAAAAAATTCCGTCCAATACCCACGTGTCTGCCCTACAAAGGGGTTAGTGGATTTTAAATACTTTCATTCCTGGTAGGATATAGTTATGCCGCCTTTCATACACACTTATACACATACATGTGAAAAACGCTGCAAAGTCCTTGTCACATGGGTTTATTATTCTAATGGACATACCTACAGAAAGTTTGGCTGTTTATTTATTGTTGCTTTCATGTAAAATAATTGAAATGGCTATTTTTGATGGTTTCCACCAGTTTTGGCCCCCAAAAAACACGAATTAGGTACGATTTTTTTTCAAATTCTTTTTGATAATTGGTAGTGCCATTTAATCGTCTTGATCTTGACACTTTTTCTAGTGTTATCATACAAACTAATAGTGATTTCAGATGATTTCCCAGGTTTTTGACTCATAAAAAATCAATTCTGGGAGCTGAACATTTGGTAGAACCTCAATTTTCCACTCTTTGGTCAAAATCGACTTCATATTCGGTCTTCTCGTCCCCAAAAACATGGAAAAGGATACCTCAAAAGCTCATGTTACTAATATGTTACTAAAACACAATAAGTACCTATTAGTATACCCATTTTCACTCATAATACCCCTGGGTATATTCCGATCAGGCTGCAAAGTTTCGGGACACAACTAGGGCCCAAATGGAGCATGTGTACGAAAGAACGAATTTTTTAGACAGAAAATGAAGCCGGTACACGGCGCCGGTACACGTGATACGGCGGACGGACATTGCATTTTTGGAATCTACGCACCTTGATACGGAAAAGAAACATTTTTGAGGGGGTGTTATAAAAATTGTCTGCTGAGCGAATACATAGGTGTATTATTCACAGAATAATAAACCAAAAGTAAGTATACATAAAAATAATTATTATATCAACTAAACATATTATCATTCCAATAATAACGTAAAATTAACCCTAATTAACACAGGTTAATATATTTTAAAATATTTTCAATTTTATAGGTCAACACGAGTGAGCCCAGGAACACATTTTATATTCAAGATACAAAATATATATCCTGGATAGTTCAGCAAGCGTGAGCCCAAGAACATAATTGCGGGCACACTGCATACATCTATTAATATTGCAAGTCTAAAAATTTGTTCGTAATCCCTTAATTATCTTGATATCAATAATTAAACATCGACAGGCATACAGTAGATCTTGTTCCGAAACAAAAACCAATTCGAGTAGGCAGTATAGCTTCCTCACTTGAATCACATGAACGTATAGAATATTTGGGTAGGATCGTTTTGATACGGAATCATCTGTGATCCAACCCACGTGCACCCTCAAAATTTCAGCTCTCTACGACTATTTTTCGCCTAGTTCGAAGCGTTACAACAAAACGGTCAGCATTTCAAGTTCGCGCATGCGCAGACGAAAGTTACAGTACGATTCCAATGAAACCCATATGGAACTATCAAAGTATTATTCCTGATCGACCCTCCAAATCTTAAATCATTTCATCGATATATAAGGTAGTTATGGGTGTTTCAAGTATTTCACGTTTGCGAATGCACAGACGGAAGGATTTCCATGATTTTGAAACGGGACCATTTGCAATCCATCCTGCGTGCACCCTCAAATTTTCAGCTCACTACAACTATTTTTCGTGTAGTAAGAAGCGTTACAAGGTAATGGTCAACATTTCATGTTCGCGCATGCGCAGACGAATGCTATGGTAACATTCTGATGAAATTCATGTGGAACTATCAAAGTGCTATTCCTGATCGACGCTCCGAATTTGAACTCATTTCAACGATATTTAAGGTAGTTTTGGGCGTTTCAAGTATCACGCGTTTGCGCATGCGCAGACGAAAGTTGCAGTACTTCTTCAATGATGTTTGTATGGGACCATCTGTGACCAAACCCGTACATGTCCACCGAATTTCAGCCCATTTCGACCAGTCTTTCGGGTAGTTATGGGCGTTACAAGGAATTACCACAGACGGACAGACAGAAAGACAGACATATAGACAGACAGACACGGAACCAGAAATGCTCCTTGATGTCTGAAACGCAAAATAGTAGTGGAAATTCAAATTTTGGAGGACATAATTTTTTTGTACTCAACCACGAGTCCAAGGCTTCCCTACCTCCGGTAGTGAGGAAGCATCTCATGAGACGAATTGAATATAGTTTTACAAGGCCGAAGGTTTTTGGGTTCAAAATTTTCCCACGTTTCAATCAAAACCTACCTGCCTACCACTATCCAGATGGGTTACTAAAATTTATTAGCCGTCCTCCCCCGTCCTGCATTCCCAGTCCGAGTTTTGAGATTCCCGACATCTGCGGATTCCATGACGGACCAACCTCGTTATGTTACCGTATTTCCGCTCAAATCGGACCATCTAAAACACAATCCCACGAAATACTTACAAAATCCCAATAATTTCACGGTTTATGACGTACAACCCAAGACGCCATATATTACCACTCCCTTAAATTTATTCAATTCGGGTAATTCATGGAAGAGGGATGATTTAGTGAACATGACTGCAACAGAAACATGATTTTAGAGATTCTCATTAATATTCAGACAGACTGTAGCAATTACGACGATTAATGATAGATAGCCTATTGGATCTGTTGTGGTACGCGAAGTTGTACTGGGAGGATTTCAAATCGTTGCAGAAACCATCACAGAATGCAGATCTACAAACTGGTACCTACACTAACCAAGACTTGCTCACAACATTTTGCAAAAGCCCAAAGTTTTGACAAGGCCAACCTGTTAGCATGTAGTCGATCACGGAACCTTCCGGAAACAATGAAACCCTGTTCTTCCGTACTAAAACCTCCTGACACCAGCGAAATCCATATTAAAGCGAGGGCCCCCATCACTCCGAGAGAAAGCACATCAATTTAAATGGACTCGTACCCTTGTAGGGTTTGGCGGGAGGGGGTCCATTATACAAGTTATATCTTGTTGGTTTCTCGTAAAATGCAGATGACGGGCAGAGGACAGGGCAAGGATTTTCGTGTTTTCCTTTCCAAGAGCCTCTTCCCATCCTCGGTTTATTAGTATTCGATCAAGTTGTTATCCTGTTAGACAAGGCGGAGTTATGGTCCGTGCTTGCCTATGCAAAACCCCTAGCCCAACCCTTCAACTTTCGACCCGAACTCTCGTCGGGCACTGAAGCCCGTACAGGCGGTTTTACATTATTTGTGCCATCATTTACACATGTAAAGTACGGAACGCTTAAGTCTTCCAGGAAGTTTCCCTGCCTAAGTTTGCTGTAGTTTAGTCCAGCAGCCTATTTTCAACACATTCTGGAATCATTCATGAAATTAACTCAATCCCAGCCCTAACAAGTCTCCTGTTCATACAGGTATGTCGATGCTACAGCCTCCAGGTTCCGTGAAGCCTCTTCCTGCGCAATTTCAAGTCGTAAGACCAAAAATGCTCTTTTCCCGTGGAACAGCTCATGGGCACTGCCGAGGCATCAGTACACTGGGTACACAGATTACTCTGAGATCCACAAAGTAGATTTAAAATTTCAAATCATGGCCCAAAATCAGCTGTTTTTGTAGATTTATGGGTGCCACTTAGGTGCCATGGTGCCGCTCCATGGTGATGTAATGCCGCTTCTTCGCCATCTGATTTTCCAACGAGTGAATCCTCTAACTTTGAAGTCCCCATTGGAGACAGACGGATATCGTGACAAATGCTGCCTCAAGTGTAATTAAGAACCTCTCCAACATATCGCAACAATGTGTAACTACGTGGTCGCTCAGCCTCCTGGCACGAGTCTCCGCCATCTACTCCATTTGATCTTCTATGGTACATGACAAGCCTACGTAATTTTCTAGGAGGATACACATCGGAGTCACTACTTCTGGTGACTGACAACTGACGGTCTGACAACTGTGAACGGTCACGTGATGGAAACAATGCGGAGGTCGATGAAATAAAGTTGACTCAATTATATGGGTGAAGATGATCAGTCTATGATGTTGGTTGGCCTTTTGTTCAGTTATTACCACGACGCAATGGAATACACGGTCAATCAAGGCCAGTGGCGTAGCCGGGGGGGGGGGGTCATCCCCCCCCCCCCCAAATTGGCTCGAAAACCTTATCACAAATTGAAATTAAATCTTAAGAATAGTATCCATCACAAAAGCAACAAACAAAAGCAACAATAACAGATTAAACGGTAAATCAAAATATGACTGTACAGTTAAATAATATTACGTTTATTTGATTACAAACTGTCTGTCCCAAAAATTTGACCCACTCTTTTTGACAAAAATGTTTATCGAAATAGTCCCTCACCGTAATCATCCCACACTTCAGGTGAATAATATTGATTTTAGCCCTTGATACCAATTGTTGACCCCCAAAATCCTAATTAGACACCCATTCTGTGTGAAAAACAACTGAAATGGTATTTTTCTGTCTTAATTCATCCATCCATACCACTTTCAGTGATTTTATGTATCAGTTTTAGCCGTTTTTACTAATTTTTGACCCCCAAAAACTCAAATTTGACTCCCTTTGAATTTTTGAAAATTGTTCATCCTTTTGTATGGCAATAAGAACATTTAGGCGAAATTTGGAATTTTTATCACATACCCAAGGTCAGATATCGTCTGGAGTGACACATACGTATACATTTTTGTAAAAATCTAGGGATGAAATCAGGATGCTCTGAAACGGATTTGCCTATAAATAATTTCAAAAACTCATGTTCTGAAAATTTTGGCCACATTGCAATATTCATTTTCCTTGCAAATTCGCGAATTGCCAGATAATGTTTTATTTCATTAGTGTTCATCTTACCTAACTTTACCTGTAACATTTAGCGCTTTGATAAATTTAATTTGAATTCAGCTATGTTTGTAATGTCAAACCTTATTAGCAAACTTTCAAAGAAAATGAAGCTATTGCAACGGGTAACATTTTCAGAACATCGGCAAAAATGGCTAAAATCACGAAAAATTATATAATTTAAAGAAAACTTGTATGGTTTCTCGCTATATCATGTTTTTACACAACAGCAGGAATATTTATTCGAAAATTCGCTCTTACAGCCGTGCTGCATGATAGGAACTTCCGACTGCTATTTCCGATAACCCCCCCCCCCCCCCCCCATTCAACAATCCCGGCTACGCTGCTGGTCAACGCGGAAAACCTTCAAGAAAGTCCTTGTCACGGGTTTACTATTCCATTGGACTCACCTACAGAAATGTTGGCTGTTCATTTACTGTTTCTCAAAAACACGAATTAGGCTCCTATTTTTTTACAAATTATCTTTGATGCCATTGATAGTGTATTTTGGTTTATTAGTGTTGTTGTCATTGATAATACCATTTAATTGTATTGATGTTGTTGTATTTCTAGTGTAATTACCACAATATTTATACAATTGTACCTAAGTAATTTATACTTTTTAATTAGCAAAAATTATACAAATTTATGGTAATTTCAGACATTACCCAGTTTTTAGACCCATACAAAATTAATATTGGTAGCTGAACCTTCATTACAACATCAATTCTTCACTCTGGACAAAATCAACTTAATTTTGGTCTTCTCATCCCAAAAACATGGAAATTGAGAACTCACAAGTTCATGTTCACCAGAACCTGAAAAAACCACGAAAACCCTAGTTTTACACCCCCCCCCCCCCCCCCCAACCTCCACCACCGTACACTGGGTGTATGCTAATCGGGCGGCCGAGCTTCGGAGTAAAACTAGGACCCAAATGTGTTCCAGAACTTAGACCCAAATTGTGTGAGGAAGAAAGACGATTTTAGACCAATATTTAACGTAAATTTAAGGCTGAAACTTCGTTAAAACCTCAACTTCCCACTGTTCAGTCAAGATCGACTTCATATTCGGTCTCCTCGTCCTAAAAACGATGCCTCAAAGCTCATGTTACTAAAACAGCAAAAAACCCTATTTTTACACCCATTTTTCACCCATGACACCCTTGGGTGTATTCCGATCGGGCTGCAAATTTCGGGGACACAACTAGGGCCCAAATGGAGCTTGTGTGAGAAAGAACGAATTTTTTAGACCGAAAATAAAGTAGATATGAAATCTACGCACCTTGAATCGCAAAAGAAAAAATTTTGAGGGGGTGCTATAAAAAATGTTTGCTGAGCGAATACATAGGTGTATTATTCCCAGAATAATAAACCAAAAACTGAGTGGTGGAGTTCAGCGTTGGCGTTGTTCAGATAATACGTGTACGTTGAAGAGAATTCCAGTCTGACACGATGGCTTAAGAAAATAATGACAAGCTAAGAACCTGTACCTTAGCATTAAGCGTGCAAAAAAACTGCCCCAAAAATGTTGACGAAGGTCAAGAAAAATACGATGTTCGAATGGCACGAATATTTTTAACCTACCTACTTTGTATGGCGGAAGGCTGAAAGAAAACGGGAATTAAAATATTCGTACGACTGAGGCCCAGGTTTTTATTTTGGGGCCCATTTCGATTTAAGCAAAACACTCATTTTTTGTCCAAGTTTTTATTTTTCGGACTGGGGCCAATTTCAGCCCTCTCTCGGGCCCATTTCGTCCCACTATGCGCGTCACGGGGCCCAAATCCGTCGCAGTAATACACTTTCACGCCTTGATGCTCTCCCCTTTGAGAGGCATCTTCAATCCCATTCACCTGATGTTCGACTTCAACGAAAACTCCCTACCTGAATCCGTGAACAGGGTTTCACGGTTTTTAGATATTTTTGTGACGAAAATGTTGTTCGAAACAGTGCGTTGAACGAAGCTTCGGAGACCCTCCCCTACGCTAACAAATTGTCGCTGCCACTCAGAAACTCGTTCGCGCGGAAAGATTTTTTCGTTGTTCCGAACAAAACATCAGAAGTAGACAAGTGGGAATATGAAACCTCGTCGGAGGAAGGTTGTAGGAATCGTCATAAGAGGATTTGACACGTCACGCCTCTGAAAGAACAGTTTTTCTTGAAATGGTTTCTGGATGGTTTACAAATGTCAATGTGAACCAGGTACAAGAATCACAGTTCAGTGACTTCTCGTAAAGGTTTTAGAAAGTCAAACAAAGTTCAAGGGGTAGGTTGAATAAATTTAAATAAATTCGTGTGGTGGAAACTACTAAACGGATCAGGAAGTGGTTGCTACTCAAGAAGTAGCGCACCAAAGGATTGGCGATATTCGGTACAGTATGAAGACTTCAACCGAAAAACGAGGTAACTCGATTTTTCCGAAAAATGAGTAAAAACTGAAGACCACAGGGGAAATCGATGCAAAGTCCTTGTCACATGGGTTCATGTGGAATAATCGAAATAGCTATTTCTGATGGTTTCCACCAGTTTTGGCCCCCAAAACACGAATTAGTCATTGGTAGTGCCATTTAACTGTCTTAATTGACCTGTTGGGAGTGCCATTTAATTGTCTTTATTAACCTGTTGATACTTTTTCTAGTGTTATTTTACTCTAAAAAATCAATTTTGGGAGCAGAACCTTTGGTAGAACCTTAATTTTCCACTCTCTGGTCAAAATCGGCTTCATATTCGGTCTTCTCATCCCAAAAAACATGGTGTCGTGATATCCTCCCAGAACATCACTTTGTATTTCACATTAAAATTGCACAAAATAAACCAGAGGAGTGAGGCAAAACCCTACTCTTTTCCACCATCCCTCAACGGTAGGAAAGGACAGTCATGGGACTGGGGGAGGGTGGAAAGGGTCATATAAAAACCTGCCATTCTCACCCGTTTCTTCATTCTACGCTCAGACCTCAAGTCGATGACTTCTCTCTCTCTCCTCTCACGCCTCCTTACCTTTTACCAATAAGATCCCAGAATGGTGGAACCGGTGCGGTGATAACCGACCAGGCGTGGCAACCACTTGGCAAAAC